>JACCIC010000293.1:0-210000 GCA_018907035.1 Sycobia sp. Sy_11
CGTACGGGTGCATTCGTTGTTTTCCTAAACATTAAAATTAAAATTTCTGGCCTTAAATTTTAAACAGGGGCTCGACTGCTTGATTAGTCAGATATAATAATAAAATAAATATATTAATTAATAGACAATTCTGTACTATTGAAGAAAAACCGAGCGCGTAATATAAATTTTAGTCCAAGAATTCAATCATATATACCATATTGAAAGTCGATAAATGAATCGTATTATATATGTAGGATAAAAATCATTTTATTAAAAATATTATTGGAGCACTGTAAATCCTTTATAAATTGCACTCTAATAAATCTTAGAAATATATTTCATCATCAAAATTATATTATGTACCGCGTATAATGTAACTATAAAGACAAAGGCGAAGAAAGTTAATACGTTAAAAAAAATTGATTCAAAATATCCGTTGAATCAAGGAAATTGTCTATCCGTTGGGTATACGCAGTTCTATACATATATATTTATACGATATTTCTTTTACCCCGACTATATAACACTTCTATAGGACGATAGTACAGTTTATTTTTTAGGCGGAGCTGGAGCACACATAGTCGTCGAGTTGCTTTCTGCGGTTCCGTTATAAACGATGGTCTCGTTTACGTCGCGCCACAGTTCCGACTGCACCTGCTACTAACCCACTCCCTTTCCGCGCCTTGCTTTTTCCTTCTTTTTTCTTGATTTTTTTTTCACGAACTGACTCGAACTTCGCTTTTCTCCCATCTTATTCTCTATTCGCTCTAGTATATTTTTCGTTCCATTTTTCCACTCGAATATATATATATTGGTCTTCTGATGGGGTTGTCGTTATTAAATATTTCGAAACAATTAAAATGTTTTAAAATTTTAGTACAATGTGTATATTTCTAAATTTTTCAACACATTTTGGTTTTTT
The DNA here is from genome assembly GCA_018907035.1 of Sycobia sp. Sy_11. Classification (NCBI taxonomy): domain Eukaryota; kingdom Metazoa; phylum Arthropoda; class Insecta; order Hymenoptera; family Epichrysomallidae; genus Sycobia; species Sycobia sp. Sy_11. The sequence goes on from JACCIC010000293.1 coordinate 905, forward strand.
GAATGCGTAAATACATATTATTAATAGTAATTTACATAATTGAACCTTCTTGAATGTAAAAATAATATAATTAGAATAATTCGTTTGCGCAAATAGAATTTTCGAACATAACTATGAAATTACTGATGAGATGCTTTTCGAGATCTACAATGAAACTTTTAATCAGATTTGAAAAATGAACTGAAAAGAATTTTTTAATATTTTGTTTAAACAATATTGATTTTTCTAAACATTAGAATAAATTAATTATATAATTTCCAACATTATTATAAATTAATTAAATTAAATAATAATATCGTACCATTTACTTTAAAAACAATGATTTTGTGCAACTTTCAATAAAAATTTAAGAGTGATAGAATGCATTAATTTTTTAATAAAAATAAATTGGCATATTTTAATTCAAAAGTATTATAATTAAAATTCATTTATTATAAATGAATTAACTATTTTAACTAAAAATCAAGGATATTGAAATTATTAATAATATACTATTACAGTATACAAACTGAAGTAGACAACAATATAATATTAAAATTATCAACAATTAACATATTTATTTTTAGTAAATAATATTGAAAAGTTTTTTTGGCTTTTCATGAGGAATGCCTTATAAATTAAAGCAACAAAAAAGTAACAAAAATCTTAATTTTTTAAAATTTAAGAAAGTGCTCCGGAAATACTCTAGTAAGCTTGAAACCTATGTGCATTTAATTCTTCATAGGTTTATCGATTTCAACAATATTGGAACTTTTACCTAATTGTTAAAGCCTAATTATTAATGTAAATAAAATTATTTTGCAGACAATTAAAAAAATATATTTATTAAAAAACAAAATAATTAAAAGCATATACTTTTTGCAACGCAACATCACTATTGCTGTAAATGTAAATGATTACTATTATTTTGTTAGGTACATGTTTTTTATTTTTCTGACAGTAGGTATAACATTTCAAACATACTATATAAAAATTTTGTATGATTTTGGAGCATAACTTTATCATACAGAATTATATATAACAGTAGATAGGCTATAGGCATACTGGCACATAGGCATTCTGGCACAGCAAAACTGTGCCAGAACGTATACATTCATTCTGGCACACTCCCACTCCTCAAAATTATGCCAGTATCCCGTCCGACGTCACACCCACGAATTACTCAAGGTGCCTTTCGAATCGAGAAGTGCCTGGAGGAGCGGGCAGTGCGCCTTGAAATGTGCCAGTATGCCTATAGCTATTAATTCTACTTTTTAGTTGTTTTTTTTCTTTTTTTCTGTTGGTTGCTAATGGAGGACTAATAGAATAATTTTAAGAGTTTCGCTTCGTAATATTATCAATTGTCTATTTAAATAATCTTTCTCACATCTCCACTTATTTGATTTCCCGTTCGACGTCACACCGACGAATTACTCAAGGTGCCTTTCGAATGCCTGGAGGAGCGGGCAGTGCGCCTTGAAATTTGTCATTATGCCTTTAGCTTTTAGTTTTACTGTTTTATTTGTTTTCTTCTACTTTCTTATATGTGGTATACCAATAACAAAATTATGACCATGCCATTGGCATTGAGTTTGTTTTCGTGATGAGAACATAAGTTGTAAAAACGTTCCACATACGCTTTTAATATGGTGTAAGATTTTATGCATATTGGTGACGCTTACTTTCGGAAAATTTATTTTGTATATTTTCAGTCTACGACTCTTAGGAAACTTTTATAGTTTTTTATTACACTTAAATTACTGCTTTCGACTATTTAAATATGATTTCCGTGAACTCCACGAATGCTACTCTAATGAACGATGTGCGGCCAAATCAATAACAAAATTATTATCAATTACCATGCAATTAACGTGTAGGTTTTTTCTTGATGAGAACGTTCCGCATACTCTCCTAATATCATGTAAGATTCTATACATATTGGTTACGTATGATTCCGACAAGTTTATTTTGTATATTTTCACTCGACGAGGCTTTTAGACAACGACCTTTTCTTGTAGCTATATAGCATTGGAAAACTCATCATTCCCAGACCCATTTCCACTCGAAAGAAAAGTGAAAGGGACCCCCCCCCCTCTAGGGATACAAGACCGCACGCGTGCGCAAGGGGGAAGGCGGGGGGGGGGGCAGTGAGCGTGCCCGCTACACAGGTATACGGATTTATGACTTTGATAATCAGTTTACTGCTAGCGGTTATAGGTGTTTAGATTTATTATTATAGAGAGGAAGAGGTTTATGAGGAAACCGAAAGTGAGAAATCCTTTTCCACATCTCTCATTTGCTTTTGTAGCGTCTCCGAAATGACCTTATTTTTGACCATGATTTTTTTATAGTGTGGAGATGAAATAGAGTCTATGTAAATTGAGATAGATGAGTGGGAATGGGAAATGAATTTCTTGCGATGTTAGTTTCGTATTATTTGTAATTTTAGGAAGGGATTGGGAAGGGAAAGGCTATGATTGGAAACTTATTCAACCAATGAGAAAACATTTTTTTTTTTTTTTTTTGAGCTATGGAAAATGAAGAAGCAGATTTTTTTGAACCAATGCGAGAAGACTTTTCCTTTCTCTAATACTTTGAAATTGCTTTAAATACCGCGATGAAAGCTGCTTTTGGTCATCTTCCTGCAGCTTCTTTCATCATCAAAATGAGAGTAGAAGCAGGAAAAATTGTTGGCAAGACGATTGCTAAACAATCACCACCAATGTCACAGAAGGTGCCGCGTAAATCGATGACAAAAATTCATCGTTTATTCGGCTCCACGGAAAAGACGCATCGGCGTCAAAAAAGTTCGTTAGAATTATCTCTTGAAAAATTGGAGGGAATGGTGGCGTGCTTAAAGTACGCCGTGAAGATCGAAAAATCACTGGACTCATTTAAGTGTAAGTACAATTTTCTTTATTTATTTCATTTATTATTTCTTTTAATTTATTTTATTTTATTCATTATTATTTATATTTATTATTTAATTCATTTTTTTTATTATTATTTTAATTATTAATATTTATTATGATTTATGATTATTTATTTTGTTATTATTTTGTTATTTATTTTTATTTAATTTCATTCTATATTTCATTTGTAAATTATTTCAATTTATTTATTTTTGATTTTTTTTTCTATTTATTTGTTGATTTTTATTTCAATTAATTTCATTATTATTTTAATTTATTGATTTTATTCATTATTTATTTTAATTTATTTATTATTTATTGTAATTTATAATTTATTTAATTTTATATCTTATTTTCAGTTCCAGATGCCACAGAGTTGGCTAAATATTTTCCAATGAAAATTAAGCAGAAGGTGACAACATCTACATCGCAAAGATGTAGCCGCAGTAGAAGTCGTAGCTGCAGCAGTAGTAGCAGTTGCAGCAGTCGCAGCAGCCGTAGTAATAGTGTGTCATCAATTCCAGACGAAAAGGAGAAACCAAAAATAATATCCGAGGAAATCATACTCTCATAGAGAAAATAAAAAAAAATGTATGTAATAAAAATAATAAATAAAAAATATAAATATTATAATAAATAAAAATAAATATTTTTTTTAATATTCATCCTTAATCACATACTATTCCTAATATAATTATATATATTGAAGAATTGAAAAATATATTTAGTTTTAAAAGAATAAAAAAAAAAAAATGAAATTCAAATTTAAGAATGTAATTATCAATATACTTTTATAGTAGTTGTATAATAAATAAATAAAACATTATTTAAAGGAATCTGTTTTTTATCTATCTATCCATACTCTCATATAATATATAATAATGTATAAATAAATGTATTACTTATAATATTTTAGAAGTTAATATATATATAATTAATAAACAAATTATAATTAAAATTTTATGAATGTAGTCTATTAATATACTTACAGTATTATAATAAATAAAACAATATTTAAAGGAAACTGTTTTTTTCGGACTTAGAATTTTTTCAGGTTTTTCGGACTTAAAATTTTTTCGTCATTTTCGGACTTAGAATTTTTTCGTGATTTTCGGACTTAGAATTTTTTCATCATCTTCGGACTTAGGCTTTTTCTGACCTAGATTTTTCTTGCGATTTTTAACCTTTGAAATAGTTCGTATTTTTCAGACTTTGAATTTTTTCGTGTTTCTCGAACTTCATCTTGTACGTGTTAACTAACTTCGTATACCCGACTTATATCTGATTCCCATAGATAGTTTATTAATATACTTTTACAGTATTATAATAAATAATACCATATTTAAAGGAAACTGTTTTTTCATATCGAAAAACCTATCCATACTCTCATAATTTATAATAATGTATATGATTAACTACTATATTAATATTTTTTTATGTTAATATACAATTTATTATGTAGATAACTTCTTTATGAATATATTGTTGATAATATAAATTTATATTATTGAAAATTAATAAAATTTTAATCAAATATATTTATTGTCATGAAAGGAAAATTATTTTAAGTCATGATTTTATTTATAAATTCATTTTATTAATATTATTTTTTATAGTAATATACATTTCATTATATTCTTATCCAATTTCGTCTCGCCCATTCTTTTCACTCAAATAATTTTGTAACCATGTGCGTATTATCAAGACGTTATGGATTGCACACATTGGTAAATGTCTCATACACAATTGATGGTTTTCACACAGCACATATGAACCTACACTCAGCATTGATTGTAATGAAGGACAATGCAACTCCTCCACATCCGATATAATTCTGGAATTAAATTTTTTTTTTTTAGAAACAATGCGAAAAAGTATTATGAAAGTATGAGAAAAGTATGAGAAAGTATGACAAAAGTATGAGAAAAGTATAAAAAAAGTATAATAAAAGTATGAAAAAGTATGAAAAAGTATAAAAAAGTATCATAAAAGTATGAAAAAGTATGAGATAAGTATGAGAAAGTATAAAAAAGTATGATAAAAGAATGAAAAAGTATAAAAAAGTATCATAAAAGTATGAGAAAGTATGAGAAAAGTATAAAGAAACTATGATAAAAGTATGATAAAAGTATGAAAAAGTATGAACAAAGATAAACAATTATAATAAACGTATGTATATATATATATATATATATATATATATATATATATATATACATCAAGATGATTGTAAAAGTATAAAAATTACTTACATATTTGGTAGAGAGTGTGATAACCATTCCTTCTTGTCTCGCCCCTTCACATACAATTTTTGCACTCCAGTGCAACAAATGTCTAATGTCCTTTTGAGTCGGTGATAAGGAATATCGCCAGAATCCCATTCAATTCCATGATATTCACGTTGCAGCCAGTCTACTGTTTTTTTTTCACTCCAAGTTAATTCGCTCCATGGAAATGGTGACTTAAAGAGGTACACGGTGGGCAGTGCACCTTTTTCTAAACTCAGCAAACTAAATTCTTTTAAAATAAAGCTTTGCGGGCCACTTGTTTGGAATCCCTGTATGTCGCAGAGGAATACTTTATCTTCCGGACATTTCAAGATATTTTTTCTAAAAACAACCTCATATTGTCGTACTCTTGACATTATGCACTTCTATACACTTATTTTAGAAGCTGGAGTGATGACAAGAAATGTAAAGTTTCGTGCTCTCATTTTATATCAAGATTCTCCGCCTCCCGAAATTAGCCACTCTTTTACGATTGGTTGAGTAAAAAACATCAATATAGGTGCGTCTGGGTGAAGGAAGGTCAGTTTATTTAGTTTGAACTTTGATTAGAGAGAACGCTTATGCTTGTATGTAGGAGAGGGAACGCAATGATCTGATTGGACGAACGTAATCGAAGACATTCATGTTGTCCTACCGCTCACACAGAAAACACTTTCCTAATTGGTTGCTAAAAAAAGACAGGTGATGGTCTGTGATGATGGTGGCAAGACGATATATCCCTCCTCCCGATTTTAAAGCACAGTTTAGTGTTTTCATCACACTCAATATTTTCCGTTCACCTCTGATTTCTCCTTCCACTTCTTTACTTTCCTTTAAAAGAGGTCAATTTTCTTGAAAGAACACACTCGCTGCAACGCAGTCACATAAGTTCAGTTTAAATTTTTCTCTTTTGTCATTCTCTTAATTTTTTTGTCTAAATTTATATCGCAGTAAAGAAGTTTGTTGGTGACTTTATTCTTTTTTACTAGTTTAACAGTAAACATAAAAGTGAAAATGGCTTCAATTGCATCTATCGAACGTCTTGTGCAACTTTACCGTGGAATTTTAGAAAGTGTGCACATGTGCAGTAAAGATGATATTCGTTATTGGCTAGCTATGGCTGATTTATCCATAAAGGAAGTGAGGGAAAAAATGGAAGACATTAATCTTTCTCGAGGAGAAAAGCAATAGTGTTCAACTTGCTTTGTTAACATTTCGTGTATACAAGCAGGACTTGAATGGCACCTTCATCATGGAGGAAGTCTTAACTCTGACGAAACAGAAGCTAAGGTGGAATGGCGTGATGTCCAATCTGCGTTTAAAAATCGAATTAGGTCTGGTGTAGTTGTAAATTTGAATCATGTAGACATTCTTAGCTTCTTAACTGACGCAGAAAAGATCTTTCAAAATAAGGTGAAAGCATGCTTAGAAGAATTTAGTGCAATCAAAGTAAATTCTGATTTCATGTCACAGTTTGCCGTACAGAAAAATGGTGAGGAATTGACAGATATGAAATATTTTACGACACAGAGTGCTACAGTTTACCTGTCCACCGATTTACTGAAATGGTTTGAGGAATATATTAGGAATCCTCTTCTTGCACATTTGGAAGAGTTTCAGGAAAAGGATTCAGGATGGACCTTGAAAAGTATTATAAGTCTATGCATCAACATGAAAAAATTTTCTCCTCACAAGGGCAGATCATATATACCTCTTCCGAAGTTCATAATATCCAAAAAGGCATGTGTTAATGTTCGTAATAGTGATAATCAGTGCTTTAAATATGCTATACTTTCAGCTTTATATCCTAATGTAATTAATCCTCAAAGAGTCCAGAATTATTATCAGTATACGAATGAATTGAACTTTGATGATATTGAATTTCCAGTTAAACTGAAAGATGTTGCAAAATTCGAAAAATTAAATATTATTTCTGTAAATGTGTATATGCTTAGAAAGATTGGACAGAAATATGAGGTAGCACCTTGTCACATTACATCCAATAAGCAGGAGAAACATGTAAACCTTCTCCTCATTCAAGATTACTACATCGATGAATTCGAAGAAAATAATATTCATGATGATAATGCTAGCTCGCCAAAATACCATTATGTTTGGATTAAAAATTTGTCTAGACTTTTAAGCTCACAACTGAATAAAGCCCATGCAAAATCATTTCATTGCGAAAGGTGTTTACAAATTTTTTATAATGAAGAGAAGCTGAAAAATCACGAATACTATTGTAAGAATATGAGCGAATGCAGAGTCAATTTGCCAAATAATTCCAATAAGATTCTTAAATTTCAAGAACATAAAAAGAGTGAGAAAGTGCCATTTGTCCTTTATGCAGATTTCGAATGTCTGTTGCAGCCTACTCAGAATGAGAACGCTTTTCAGCGTCACGAAGCATATAGCATTGGATATTATTTAAAATGTAGTTATGATGACAAATTGTCGGCTTACAAATCGTATAGACAGAAGAGTACAGATGACGAGACACCTGCACAACGGTTTGTTCGTGAACTCAAATCCATTGGAGAGCATATCGATCGACTCTATAAGACACCAAAACCAATGAATCTAACTGATCTTGAAGAATTACAGTTTCGATGGTCGTCTGTTTGTCATATATGTGGCAATAAATTTGAAAAGGATCAACTTCCTGTACGAGATCATTGCCATCTTACAGGACGGTATGTTTATTAGATTATTTTATAATTTATTCAATATTTTAGATAAAAAAAAAAAACAATAATTTTTTTTTCTCTCCAGTTTCAGAGGAGCAGCTCATAATTCATGTAACTTGAATTATAAAGACTCGAGGTTTATTCCTGTTATTTTTCATAATCTTAATTATGATACGAGTTTCTCTAATACCCCACAACAAAGAAAAGTATATTTCATTTACAAAGTTCATAGATGGTTGTGATGTTAGTTTTAGATTTATTGATTAATGGCGATGTTTACCATCATCTTTAGAAAAATTAGCATCATATCTACAAAATGTACCATTAGCTGTAAAGGAATTTGAATTAGATGGATTTTCAAATGAAAATATTCATCTTCTTAGGCGGAAAGGCATATTTCCATACGATTTCGTAGATGGATTAGATAAATTAAACTGTAGAAAACTGCCAGAGAAAAACGAATTTTATAACCAATTAACCGATTCACATATTACCGATGAAGACTACATGCATGCTGTTCAAGTATGGGATAGATTCAATATCACAACTTTAGGAGAATATTCCGACTTATATTTAAAAACAGATGTTTTACTGTTAGCTGATGTCTTTGAAAGATTTTCGAGAAACATCTATTGAAGCCTACGGCTTATGCCCTGCTCACTTTTACACAACTCCCGGCTTGACATTTGCAGCAGCTCTTAAAATGACAAAAGTTGAATTGGAACTTCTAACAGATATTGATATGTTATTATTCATCGAATCAGGCATTCGAGGAGGAATAAGCCAGTGCTGTAATCGATATGCGAAGGCAAATAATCCGTATATGGGTTCGTCATACGATAAAAACAAGAGAAAAAAAACACTTTTATATTATGATATTAATAATTTATATGGATGGGCGATGGCACAACATCTGCCAACGGGAAAATTTAAATGGATTGACTATGAATCCAATCCAGATTTTTTCAATGCTCCAGCAGATTCAGATATAGGCTATATTGCTGAGGTATATTTAGAGTATCCTGAAGAAATTCATGATGAACATCGTGATTTACCTTTCTGTGCAGAGCATCGTACACCTCCAGGCTCATCGCAGAAGAAACTTCTCACTACTTTGGACGATAAGAAAAGATATGTTATTCACTACCGAACACTCAAACATGCACTGGATAATGGTCTTCGGCTAAAAAAGGTATATAGAATTTTGAGTTTTGAGCAAAAACCATGGCTTAAACCATACATAGAGTTTAATACAGAAAAGAGGAAACGAGCAAAGAATGAATTTGAAAAACTCTTTTACAAACTTTTAATTAATGCAGTTTATGGAAAATGCATCGAGAGAGAAAGATCTCGTGTGGATGTACGATTAGTGAATAAATTTACAGGTCGATATGGAGCAGAAGCTCGTATAGCTTTACCCAATTTTCATAGCTGCGCAATTTTCGATGAAAATTTGGTTGCTATACAGCTCGAAAAGACAAGTGTTACAATTAAAAAACCTATATACGTTGGTCTTTGCATTCTGGACTTATCGAAGACACTAGTTTATGATTTTCACTACTCTTATATGAAAAAGCGAGTGGGAGAAAAATGTAAACTGCTATATATTGACACCGACAGTTTGATATACGAAGTGGAAGACATTGATATGTATAAAATTATGAAAGAAGATATTCACAGATTTGATACTTCTGACTATGATGAAAATAATCCGTATGGAATACCTCGATCAAATAAAAAAATACTAGGATTAATGAAGGACGAATGTAATGGAAAAATTATGACGAAATTTATTGGTTTACGGAGCAAAATGTATTTTAGTGGATGGAGGAGAAATAGTAAAAAAAGCTAAAGGTATAAAATCGAATGTTGTAACGAAGACAATTACATTTGAAGATTATCGAAAATGTCTTGATGACCTGGTCATTATACATCGCGAGCAGTGTAACATCCGTTCTAAATTACATATAGTATATACTGAAAAACAGAAAAAAATTGCTTTAAGTCCATATGATGATAAATGATTCTTACTAACAAATAGTACAGATACTTTACCGTGGGGGCATTATAGAATTATGGAAGAACAGATGGCACAAGCTGCATGTGAAATAGAGAGGGAAATATTAAACGAAGCAAATCATCCAAAAGAGGGAGACATCGAGATAAAGAACGCTTACAATGAGACTAATGAAAGAGCTGTGGGAGTGGGGATAGATAGTGATGTAGGAGAACTAAGACATGAAGTCAGTAATAAATCTAGAGTGACCTGTGTAGAAGTGCATGCAGAAGAGAGGGGGAATATCGAAACGAATGAAAATAGAGTGACACGGGAGGAGGTAACGCTTTATAGCAGTGAAGGCGAACCAATCACCATTGAATATGATGTATCACTTGAAGTAATGAACGAATGGATCCTGAAGAAACTTTGACAATGCTGGAGGGGATAAGCTCAATAGAAAGGGAAAAAGTTGAAGTGGGGAATAAGCTATATGAAGAGACCGATGATGATGAAGAGTCCATTCGAGCAGTTGAAGAAGTCGAACGAAACTACTCACCTCCTCAAAAGAAAACAAGACTCAACTAATTCTCAAGGTAAAATTTAAGTTTATATTCTCTAAAAAAAAAAAACAAACAAAGAATTATATTCATAATTTTAATTTATTAATTTCTTTTTGTTATATAGAATGGATCTAGCTACTTTAAATAAAATTGCCGAGAACGAGTTCCTGCCGACGAAGAAATGTACAGAATTGGAGAAAAATAAGCAGTATATGGCAACTGCTCTCAAGCTAGTTAACACTCGATATGGTGCGAAAATTATAGCAGAACTTGATGATAGTTTTCAAATATTTTTACCACAGAAGATATCGTCAGCAATATTAAAGGACCAAGAATTTTTCGAAAATCTAGCAAATACTGCAAATAAACGATGTTTATTTTTACTTTATCAAGGCGGAAGTTGTTTTAAATTTGATAAATGTACTTCTTAAGAAAGAATGCAATAAATATATTTCATGTTAAAAAAAAAAAAATCATTTATGTTTCAAATAATGATATACATGTATGCATAGTAATTACATAAATAAATCAGATTATAAAAATATTGCAATGTTGTTTTCTTATTTACTGAAAAACTAATGTCCTTAATCCTATTCTTACATAAATTAGTATTATTTATTAATTTGATTTATAACATAATTAAATTAAAAAACTTCATTTTTATCTATCCAACTATTATGTTCACTATTGAATCCTTGCCACTTTACGTATACGCGATTACCACTTTTCTTTAATACTTTTTCAACTAGATAAATTTCAGGATACTTAATAGTTTTTTGCATTTCACTCTCATAAAAGCCACCAGAGGCAGGTTTATCATAATAATCTTTAATGTGATAGGTTATTGGATTAGTCTTTATAACTCTTGTTATTGTAAAAATTTCAGTTGACCAGTTTGGTGTATATCCTTTTTCAAAAATATTTTTTATTTTACTTATTCGTACATTATCTCCTACTTTGTATTTTGCTTTTTTCATATTCATATTTTCGATTGGAAAATGCTTCTTTATCTCTTCTGCATTTCTTTTGGTTACATTTGAAGGCTCAATTCCTATTGTTCGATGCTTTCTTGAATTATAAACTTCGAGTAAATCTGATAGGATATCCATCCATTTATAGTTTCCCTGCTTACTGAATTGTATCCACATTGCATTTTTTAACGTTCTATTAAATCGTTCACATATGCTTGCATGAAGATTACTGTGCGAAGAATATAGATTTATTTTATACTTTTTCATGAGATTTTGAAAGTGAGAATTGTAAAATTCTTTTCCTTGATCAGTTTGTAGATTAGATGGTACTCGTCCTTGTTTCAATATCTCATTCATAGCCTTAGTAACATCATTCCCACTCTTTGACCTTACTGGAATGGCCCATGCAAATTTTGAAAATATATCAATGACAGTGAGTAAATAACGAAAACCTTTATTGTCCTTCGAGAAAGGAATCATTTCTACAAGATCAGCCTGCCATGTCTCATCTATTGTACGTATATCATATTTTCTTCGCTCATATCTACGACGTGCTGGTTTGTGCAACTCTTCAACCACTTTTTCGCGGTACATATTTTTTTTCAATCTCTTTTATAATATTATTTGTGTTTTTAACAAGTTCCGTTACCTTCTCTTTCAAATTATCATATTTTTTAATAAGATCCCCCAGTTTTGCTTCTATGGACAAGCGAATAGCTTCATGCCTTTGCTCACAATCTTGAACGTATTTAAGCGATTCAGAAATTTCAAATGATAACACATCTACCTGGGTCTTTAGTGCTATATTCAAAATTTTCACGCTAATTGCGTCATTTTCTTCTTTAGCTTCCCCAATATTACAAAGTCGTTTACTTTCGATATCATAATTTCCATCCAATGTAGTATTGAAGCCAATACCTGGAGGGCCTCGACTCCCTTTCGAGACCTCTAACGTTCTTCCAAACACGTCAAGACTCATGTTGCTACTGATGAAATCGTCTATGAACGTATCAATATATGCATCTTATTTCGCGTAATTCTTCAATAATGGATTGAATTTCATTGACGTGATTGTTATTTCCAGCAGATTGCTCAGCAGTTAGTAATCTTAGTCTCTCAACAAGCTCATTCGGATCATCCCAGTATACTAACTCTATTGAAGAATTTTTATTTGCTATTTTATATTTAGGTAAGATTGCTCCTCCTCCCTTTTTTTTGTACGAGTAGCACTGTTGCGAAACATCGGTGCAATGATGTTGAAATATTTTCGACTCTTCGATGAGCGTATAGATCCATCTTTGCTATGTTTTTTCCGGTGAGCACTTGTTGCTTCCAGAATACTGCGATAATTATCACGATCTGCTGAACTTATCAGTGTGTCGTCTGGTTCTTTTTTTATGAGTAGCTCCATTAGTCCATTACTTTTAGGATAAGTTAAATCTTTCACTTTTATTTTATTATCATCAAATTTAATTTCAGAATCACCAAGCATGTATGCTCCTCCAATATTTCTTACTCCATATATGTTATCAAATTTACTGCGGCTTTGGTCTAAAATATTGGTTTTATCACTGTCTTCATGCATCGATTTAAATGTTGAATTCATCATTGAGTTGTCCAATGAGGCAAAATCATCATCGGAATCAAAATCTTTTATGGAAGCTGAGCGAATATTATTATCTAACATAAAACTTAATTTTTTTCGAGATGTAGTTGGCTTTTTAATCCTATAATCATCCGAAATCAGATTAGAAGATTGTAAGTTTTTTTATTCGACAAGCTTTTCAAGGGGTGTAATGACTGGTTTCAATGTATCACCTACAACTTTTTCGAGATTCTCTCTCTCCTGTTTCAATAGTGCCGACTTTTTTCTAATGGCTTTACGAGCTTGCAAGAGCTCGCTAAGGATATTTTTTTCTTTTTCAAATTCCGACATGATGTCGTGTTGCTGTGTAAAATTGAACTGAGTCATTAAGATTTTTTTAATTTCTTTTTATTGCAAAGCAGTCAAAGCCTTTTCTGTATCTTCCATTATCCATCGCTCTATCTTTGTCAATAACAACAAATCCATATTTATCATTTTTCCAGCATTCAGAACAAAGATTTCGAAAGTCGTTAAAAGTCAGATCAGTATTGACATGATCATCATAAATATGTTTTAAATTCACATCATCTTGGCGATAAATTACTAACATATTAATATTATCTCTAATAAGATGTTTTGGAATATGAGCATATGATTGGCATAGGTAGAAGCAGTCTACACTTTTATGTCTCCCCATGCAGAAAAATGCTCTCACGTTATCCTGCTTCTCACAAGCTACATCATCAAAAATCATAATTGAATTGGGCAATGCTTCATCTGGTGATATTACAGATTCATGTTCACTAAACGGCAGATATGTCACACCTTCAATAGGTTCTAAAATTTTTTGCAGAAATTGATACTTTGGCTGATTTAACGATTTTGAATAAACGTACACATTCTCGAATCTAAGGCCATTGGGATGAGTGATTAAAGCTAATAAGCTCTTTGTTTTCCCGCAGTTTGATGGACCGCAGAATACTGCTCGTATACTATCTGGTAGTAACTCTCCATGCCGCCTTTTCCTTTTTTTCTCGATTCCAAAATCAAAGTTGGTGATGGGGAGTTTGATTGTTTGCTCAGTGAAATCCATGTTCCCGTGACTATGTCAAATATATCATTGAACGATGAAAATATATAAATGCATGTTTTATAGTTTTTTCAAAGCAGTTATAAAATAGTAGTCGAACATGATTGTTCATAAATCTCGAAAACAGTCGAAACGTGGCGGAAGATTACTCGATAGAGTAATCAACAATTTACCGTTTGAAATGCATCTTCCAGGATATCAATACTGTGGTCCAGGAACTAAATTAAAGAAGCGAATAAAAAGAGGTGATTCAGGAATTAATCCGCTTGATCAAGCATGTAAAGAACATGACATGCAGTATGCCAATAAAAACAGTAATCGTAATATTGCTGATATGAAGCTTGCTGATAAGGCTTGGCAGCGGGTTAAAGCAAATGATTCTACTCTTTCTGAGAAAGCCGCTGCTCTAGCTGTTGCAAGTGCTATGAAATTAAAGGCAAAAACTGGAATGGGACTAAAATTCAGCAAGTTGGTTACGGCAGCGAAAAAATCATTAAAAGCAAGCAGAAATTCGCACAAAGTCATTCAATCTGCATTAAAGGGTGCTCGTCAAGCTGTTAAGAACAATGGTGGAAAAAAGAAAGTTATTGTTCCACGTGTTCTACCACTTCCATCTAAAATTGGTGGAGTTCTTCCATTTCTTATACCACTATTTGCAGGACTCAGTGCAACTGGTGCTTTAGCAGGAGGTGCTGCTGGAATAGCAAAAGCAGTAAATAGTGCTAAAGCTGCACACAAAGATTATGAAGAAAGTAAGCGACATAATAAGACGATGGAAGCTATTGCTTTAGGTAAAGGTCTCTATCTTATGCCATATAAGCATGGAATGGGGTTATTTCTGAAACCGCATATCGGACATGGACAAGTTAAAAAAAAAAAACTTCGATTTAACTTTGCCAAAGTCGTGCATTATCAGATTATGATCTTATGAAATATGCACGTATATTAAAAATTCCATATTTTCGAGGCGTTTTCATGAGAAATAATCTGCCTCATAATGGTCCATGGTACAATGAATCTGCTATTGTTAATCTTGATGATTCACAGAATAAAGGTACTCATTGGGTGTCTTATCGAAAGAGAGGTTCTGATGTAATGTACTTTGACAGTTTTGGTGATTTAAGACCTCCCATAGATCTCATGAAATATTTCAATGTAAATGAAATAAAATACAACTATAAAAGATATTAGAAGTTTGATTCATTTAATTGTGGTCACCTTTGTCTGCATTTCTTAACCGATAGTCTATAAAGAAGGACTTGATTGTCTAAATTTAATCATTCTCGGTCAATCAGTCATGGAAGATAGTTTCACTTTGACTCTCTCAGGCAGATCTTCTGTTTTAGAAGCTGATTATTTCCTCTCTATTGAACTCGCAAAGCATAAAAAATTTGCTTTAGGCTTAGTCGAACTGTTAACCTTTAACTCAATTCCGAATATTGACAATACAAATAATAAACTACATTTACAGTGGGAAGTGGTTACTATTCCCACCGGTAGTTACGAGATTAACGATATCCATCAATTTTTATCAACGACATTGAAATCAAAAGGAATTGACTTTTCCTTGAAAGCCAATAATAACACATTTAGAAGTAAAATAAAGTGCAGTGTTCCATTAGATCTTAGTCCTCAAACATCGATAGGTAGTCTTCTCGGATTTACTCCTCGTATTCTCAAGGAAAATACTGAGCACAGTTCTGATTTACCAGTGAAAATATTGAAAATCAACGCACTCAGAGTCGAGTGTAATATTACTGCGGGAGCTTTCATTAACAATAAAAAGGTTCATACCATTCATGAATTCTTTCCCAGAGTTCCTCCAGGATATAAAATCATTGAAGTTCCATCTCATGTTATATATCTACCACTGAGTGTTAAGTCTATAGATCATCTTCAAATTCGAATAGTCGATCAAGAGGGAAATTTGGTTAATTTTCAAGGAGAGGAAATTACTATTAGACTTCATATCAAATCTATATAATGGGGATAGTTTATAATTCTAGCACGCATATAAGTTCTCCATCATGTCAATCGACAATCAGTCGATTGAAGAATTTGAGACCGTTAACACGGAAGAGCATTCAGTTCCTCCAAAGTTTGGGTTTAAAAGTTCGTGGCAAAAATTCACTTGTATAATTTTCTGCTGCTTCTTGAAAAATGGACGAAATTCTAAAAATTCAATCAGGTGTCATGTTCGATGAGTCAATTGCTCATTACGAAATCCACGCACATCAGCCATACACAGCACTAAGCTTTGATAACAATGATGAAATTCGTATTTCTATCCAACATCAAGATTTGTGTCTTCTACCATCACGAAGTTCTATCCATATTACTGGAAAGTTTAAAAAAACTGATGGCAACTTGCCTATGAAATCTAGATTTGTTAACAATGCTATTTGTCATCTTTTTGATGAAATTCGCTATGAAATTAATGGAGTAGAAATAGACAAAAGTAAAAATGTCGGATTAAGTAGTGTGATGAAAGGGTGGACTTCGTTTATTCCCAATGAGACTCTCATGCTTGAAAATGCAGGCTGGCTTGGCAATGAAGAAGCGTCGAAATCTCTGGTGGATAAACAAGGAAACTTTGACATTGCTATTCCACTGAGTATGATTTTGGGCTTTGCAGAAGATTACAAAAAAATAGTAGTTAATATGAAGCATGAACTTATTCTCATAAGATCAAGATCGGACATTAATGCAATAATCCACGAAGGTACTACAGTTGGTAGTAATATTATATATGAAGAATGTGACATAAAAATAAGCAAGATTGAATGGCTAATGCCTTATGTCATTGCATCTGATAAACAAAAAATACAACTTTTAAATTTTATTAGCAAGGATAGTCCTATCTCAATGTGTTATCGTTCATGGGAACTATTTGAATATTCTGTTCTACCAAGCGCTAATAAACATATCTGGACAGTGAAAACTTCCAATCAATTGGAAAAACCTCGTTTTATCATTCTTGGCTTACAGACGAAGAAAAAAAATGAACTTACTGCAAATGCAAGTCGTTTTGATCATTGTAATATAAGTAATGTGAGGCTTTTCTTAAATTCACAATATTGTCCATATAATAATCTAAATCTTGACATTGCTAATAATCAATATGCACTACTCTATGATATGTATGCAAATTTTCAAAAAGCATACTATGCAAGAGATCCTCAACCACACCTTACAAGGACAAACTTTCTTTTCAATGAACCACTCATAGTTATCGATTGTTCACGACAAAATGAATCTATAAAGAACGCTCCTGTAGATGTGCGGCTAGAAATTGAGGCAAGGAATAACTTCCCAAACAATACTACAGCTTATTGTTTGATCTTGCATGACCGCATCGTTCAGTATAATCCAATAAGCGGAGATGTGAGAAAGATTATTTAAATAGACAATTGATAATATTACGAAGCGAAACTCTTAAAATTATTCTATTAGTCCTCCATTAGCAACCAACAGAAAAAAAGAAAAAAAACAACTAAAAAGTAGAATTAATAGCTATAGGCATACTGGCACATTTCAAGGCGCACTGCCCGCTCCTCCAGGCACTTCTCGATTCGAAAGGCACCTTGAGTAATTCGTGGGTGTGACGTCGGACGGGATACTGGCATAATTTTGAGGAGTGGGAGTGTGCCAGAATGAATGTATACGTTCTGGCACAGTTTTGCTGTGCCAGAATGCCTATGTGCCAGTATGCCTATAGCCTATCTACTTATAACTTTATGGTACAGAACTCGAACTTAATGAATCTTCATTCTCAACCGATAAATATCTAATTTAAACCAATTGTTTGCAATATAATAACAGGTTATTTGGATGCTCACTATTTTAATTTAGATTGTTTTTTAAGTCGAAAATAAGCTATTTTACGCCAATCTCTCAAAAAGTAATATTTTGGAGAAAAAATTATTCAGTGAAATACATAGCAATGTTATTATTTAACTTAATTAATTGGTTTTTTTTGCTTCAAATGTTCTGGTCTTTAGTACTGCTTGAGTTTGTTACGTAAATTTTTGAGATGATAAATATTTAAATTCGAAAAAAAAAATTTTAGAAAATAGTATCAAAAATTCGTTATTAAAAAATTATTAGGAAAGTGTTTTTTACTTCCTTGGATAGTAATATGAGACAAATGAATACAGCATTGTTCTGAACTTGCGTTAAGGACATAGACATATCTAAAGACTGACTGCAAAAAATTTCATTTGCGTCTTGATTAACCGATGATTAATGAGTCTTTGGAAGCGAATATATTTATGTACATTGTATATAAAACAAAGAAAATATAAGGAAACTGGACGCTGGAAATGAAGGAATCGGTAAGTTTGCTATGTATAAAGAAAAAAATGAGCAAGACACGTAACTTCGAAACGTGCCGTTATGTAGTCTATGTTTAAAAAACATAGAAAGAAGCTTGTAATTTATTGCAAGGCTTTTTTTCCTCTCCTTTTCATGAGAGATTTTTTATATGTCAAACAATTTTAGTATTTGTTTTTTTATCAATTACAAATTGTTATTGGTTATTTAATTGATTTATTCGATTACCACCTTACCTTAGTTTTTTTTCTGTTATTGATTGGCATGTACAGACATTTTTTTGATTTACAAGATATACTCACCAAAGGAATTAAAAGTATCACTTTTTATCGTGTTTTTCACACCATTACAGATTTAAATACTTGTTTTTTTATTCGAAAATTAAGAACAAAAAATTTGAAGAGATTTTAATAAATAAGCCATTTTCTTTGTGTATATTTCTGTTAGCGGTTCATCAGGCAACTGATCAAACAATGGACAATATCTTTCCTCGGAGATATATACACATACACACATATGAATTCATATACCCATGTCACGTACCAGAGCAATGATCCTTTTGAATCCAATCCGTTCTCTTCGCTTTCGTTTATATATATACTTCAAAGCCAGGCGCGCTCGTCGCTCCTCGCAATTGGACAGTAAAAGTCGGCGGAACGCGCCGCGATTGAAAAACGGCGTCGGCGGCGCGCGCTGAAAAATGGAGCGCGCGTTATAAACCGACGCGGCCCTGGATATGCGGAGAAATCGAGCGCCCCGATGCGGCTTTTTTAACTTCGATTTTTCAACAAAAAAAAAGACAAAGAAAAGACAAAAAAGCGCAATTGAACAATTGACCTATCCCAGCCTCCAGGGAGGGGGGGGGTTATAAGCGAGTGAGTCTGGGCGAGATCGCTGTACTTGCATTGTATATCCTCGAAAGGCTTTTGACGACAAGTGTTCTATAGGGGGAGTCCTACGATTCAGGTGTTTTATATACACAATAATTCAATCGGGCCTGTAAACGAATTCTCTTAGGCCCGGAAACTTGTGGCAAACGAATGGTATTTCAGACTTACATCTTGAAACGGGGAAAAATAGAGACAATTTTTTTATAAATTCCGTAAAAAATTAGCCCAAACGTATAAGATATTGTATACGTTCAAATCACTTATTGCGAGTTAACTAAAATTTACTTTCACATACAATATGACCCGCCTTTTAAATCATCATTAAAAAACAAAAGTCTCGGTGTTGTATATTCGTATATATGTTTTTTCTCCGTACTCTTTACGTAGATGTCGAAGTAAAATCTTGTAAAATCTGACTTTCATAATGCTACGCTGTGGGCGCTGTGGGATAGAAGAGGTCAAACCCAGTATATGACATTCATCAGTTTTCATTTTTGGTAAAAATTATTGTAGAATAAAATTTAAATAAGTAAATGAAAGGTTTAAGAGTAAATATTTTTGTTTTGATTAATTAGTAAAAATTTATAGTATTGTTAAGAACAACCCTTTCTTAATGATGTTTTTTAAAATCAATATTTTTAAGACAATATAATAAAATTTTTTATTTAACAAAAAACTATTTGAATTATTTTGATCAACACCATCGATTTCACTATATTTAATTTTCTATTTTATATATAATTATTATTTATTACTTATATATTTCATTTCGATTATACATAGTATAATTATATTATTTGTATAAATATATAAAAATATATTCATATTAGTATATTATAAGATTATAATAATTATATAATCATTGAAACCGATATTCATAATAGAAATAACTTAATATAATATATATAAATTTAAATTTTTGACGTCAAATAATAAAAAAGATTCTCTCGTAACAATAAGTTTAAAATGAAAAAAGAATTATAACATTTATGAAGTATAAAAGCAAATCGCATCATACTTCTCATGGATTAGAAAAGAATAAACTAAAAAACACTTGTAAAAGATTGAACGTCAATAAAGTTGTTTTGTTGATTAGAAACTTAGAAACGTTGAAGGATGAATTTTCTAACCTTCGTTAACAATTGATCATTTGATGACTTTGATAGAATAGTTACAAATATATGTGTGTATAATACTAATAATTCTGTAGAAAAATATAAAGGAATATAGAGAGGCGCAAAACCTGTACTATGAAACGAATGCGATAAATGTACTAGAATAAAGTGCATGTCCTCCTTTATTAGCAAGTATTTGCAACTAATTCTTTTTGTGCGATGTTATATGCATATATAGCTTCAAGTACGTATGAAATTACGAACGTACATACGCGTGAATTGAATTACAGAGGATTAAAGTGAAATAAAAACACAAATTTTTCTCCATATTTAACAAAAATTCGTAGAAGAAATTTTAAAAAATTCAGCCATAAATAATGTAAAGAGAACGCACTTTATTTAAAGTATAATTTATATGTAAGTATATAAATAAAGTATAAAACACTTGGTTAGTTTCACTATGATTTTATTAAAATTTTACAGCTGAAATGAACTTAATTTAATATTAAAAGACTGATTGGAATCCGCAAGAATTAAAGTGTCAGTAGAATTAGTCAGTAAAATTTAAATTTAAATTTACCTTCTAATGTTAAATTAATTTCTTTTGACGTAGTTAATCTCTTTCCTTCTATTCCAATACAATATCTATTATGCATCATTAACAATAAATTAGAAAATAACAATAACTTAGATGATTCAATGAAACTAGAGATATTTACGCTTATCAAATGTTGCTTCTAAAAGTAATTAAGTTCATTTCATTCATTTATTCACAGACTCTTTTCCATACCTTTAAACAACAAACGTTATTTAAATGAATTAAACTTTCTGAAAGCTTTAGCTGTAAATAACGGTTATAATGATTCTATAATTGACATTTTGGTGGCCAGTAAAAATCATAAGCTCTTAATAAAACATTTTTATGCTGGTTTAGATACAAAAAAATAATTGTTATTTCTTAATTATTTACATACATCTTTTATTAGTGATAACATTTGTGATATTTTAAAGAAACTCGATATTAAAACGATTAACGTCAACAAAATTAATCTTAAACGCTTATTAGTTAATAACAAAGATAAAATCAATATTTTTCAAAAAAACGACGTATATCAACTTTCGTGCGCAGATTGTGACGCAATTTATATAGGACAGACTGGGCGTTCTTTAGCTATAGGTCTTAATGAACATGTTAAATCTGTAAAACATAATAACCCTACAACAGGAATGCTGAATATTGTTTAATTAATAATCATCAAATTGATGAGAATAGCGTTAAATTGGTACACAACGTTAATAAAGGTAAAAGACTAGATAAATTAGAAACAATAGAAATATCCAGAGCGATGCATAAGGGTGATAACGTAACAAATGATATGACAAACTTCCAAATCAGTCCATTATTGCGTGTTGCAACAAGTTTGTAACTTCTCGGTTTTTCCCTCCGTTATCCCCTACCCCTACCTCCGATCACCCATCTCGATCTATTGTAAAATTTACCGTTATTTTAACTCATATATATATATTCACCGCCTTATACAATATTAACTCATTTTGTAACATTCTTTGAAAATGGGATTATAGCCGAAACAGCTGTAAGATTTTAATAAAATCATAGTGAAACTAACCAAGTGTTTTATATTGCATTTATATACTTACATATAAATTATACTTTAAATATTAACAATGTTTCACCAAGTGTTTAGTGAGAAATCAATTAATTTAATAGTACGCACTTTACTTATATAAAGTAGTTTATTAATATCATACATCTATTGAAGGTATACAGAGGTATGGTTGCGTCCAGCATGGACGGACGTCGCGATCCAACTAATGAATAGAGTCACACGTGGTATATGAGCAGAGTTCAGAAGATATAGAATATAGCTTAACTTGTGATATATAGGAACTAATACTTGCTGTTTTTATACTTACAACGCTTCCACTAAGACACTTGCAAGTGTAACACAATATTGCATGTTATGGTTTATTATAATATACATTTTTTTAGTTGCCTGCAGTTATCAAATTTCTCAAATGTTCAAATAATTTCACTGGTTCGGCATAAAAATTGTTTCTTTTAATTCGCCGTTTAAAAAAGCTGATTTTACATCGAATTGTTTAGTATCCATGTGTTCTGATGCGATTATAGCAAAGAAAGTTCTGATTGCATTATTTCTTGCTACTGGACTATATAATTCTGTAAAATTAATTATTTTTAGTTTGATTACAATTACAGCCCTTTGCAACAAGTCATGCTCGGTAACGTGGCTTATTCAAATCTGGGCCAGTTTTTATTTTAAAAATGTAACAATTTGATAAAATTTTAGCATTATGGGGTGCATTTACCAAGTCCCAAGTATTATTTTTATGAAGTACTAAAATTTCATCTTTCATGGCATTACTCCATGTTTCTGAATTTTCGCTTTGCATTGCTTGTTTAAAATTATTAGGTTGATCTACTTCCGTAACAAATAATTCATCGATATTTTCAAAATCGAAAATGAAATTTTTCACAGTGTTGTCACGATTTGGTGGTTGAAGATTTCTACGATCATGCAAATTATAATTACATTCGTTTAAATTTTTCCGGTCGTTTATAATTTTGGGCAGATTGTTGACATTTTCATTATTTTCTACACAAGGAGCGCGGATGTTCGAAGTGTGCGGCACGTGTACGGGGAAGAGTGCGAGTGAAGAAAAGAGACTCAAATTGCCGGGTGCGAGTTTGGTGAGCGCACTCGAAACAGTTTTCGTTTCTTTTTCGTACTCTCTCGTGCTGAACTTTTATTGCGTGGCAGTGAGTGCATACGTCTAGCTTGCTACTTTCGTGCTAGGTAGTTGAACGACCATGTTTTCGGAAAATCGTCAGATAAGTTTTCTTCCATATATATTTTATTATTTAATTATTACTATGCGATAGATATAGAGATTATAATAATAGATATATATTATATATATATACTATATATATATATGTATACATGTTCACATATTAGTATGTATTATTTTTCTTAGCTTAATTATTTTTCCTTTCTTGATTTCTTATTCTTCTATAAGTATACAGGAGTGTAAATATATATAGGTGCATATGTATATATATATATATATATATATATATATATATATATATATATATTGTGACGAGCGTCACAAGGCGCCCGCGCCGACTTGTCCGGATAACGACGACGCGCGCGCCATTTCGCGGACACACAAGACATACGTTACTCTTAGAATATATATTGAAAATTTTTAATTATTTTTGTGAAACAGTTTTAAATTTAAACTCACAAGAGAGTTAATACTGTAATTTATTTTTTTCAACAACATTTTCAAAACGTTATTTCTTGAAAAAAATGTTAATATCATACTGAAATAGAAATGTACTATTGAAAATTGTGTAATAAATAACGAAAAACAATAGAAAATAAACAACAAAAAAAAAATAAATTTAGGAGATAAATATTCTTGTGGAATCAACTATATATATTATTAGGCATTTAAATTAAGAATAGGATGTGTATCATCCTTATTTAAATTTGTAGTTTGGAAAATAATACTTAAATAATTATTTTGGTAAAAAAAGGAACAGTGATTCAGATTATTACACACAGGTGAAATTTCCAATTAATAAATTCAGTACTTAAAGGCATCACTATGCTAATACAAAGTCAAGTTATTATATACTTTTTACTTTAATAATCCTGTACTCTTTGACAATTCTTGAAATGATTTATAAACTATTATTTACATCGACTAATTACAATAATTGAGAAACAGTATAGTCAATCCAAATTTCCCCTGTATGTAGACCATAATGCACATTAAATTAATAAAGGTTCGAAAGCAATCAAATTTTTTTATCTTTATAAATCATTCTGTGTTAAAGCGCGCGACTATTGATTTGTACATTTTGTATTACACTTTGTTATTACAATATTAGGAAGTTTAAAACGAAAAATTTTGAGTTATTATTAATTATTATTTTTAATTTCTGTATACAAATTTTCTATAGAGTACTTAATAAATGTATTTTTTTTTGTTCGTACGCTGCGCGTAAAATGTAAATGTTATAGTGTTGTTAAACACTATGTACACGAAGGCTTATGAATTCAAAAAAAAACTGAAAAGAAGTTGAGATTTGCATTTTATTTTATGAAGAAAACATAAAGACTTATAACTTATAGTTAGCTGACTAAATGTCGATGTAATTAGTAAATTAAGCAATAAGATAGATAAATGGAGCTAATAGAGATAAATTAACTAAAGATAATAAACTATAGGATAAGATAATGAATAGATAAAGATGATAGTTACAATAGAAATAATTAAAGTAGAATTTAAGCGACAATAGGTGATAATAGAAATATAGAGGTAAACAGAGATAAATAGAAATAAGTTTAATTAGGAAAAAAGCGATGAGAAGAAGATAATACAAATAAATTAAGGTAGAAATTAAGCAATAAGATAGATATAATAATAAAAGAGAGCTAATAGAGATAAATTAACTAAAGATAATAAATTATAGATGATATAATAAGGCAACCGAATTCTTGTAAACGTGTGTTCGGCACGTCACGACCGCGGTCGGCCGTCGCCGGCAGCTGCCGAATTTTTCCCCTCCCCTCCTCCTTCCCTGCGAGCAAGGAGACGCGAAGACTCCGCGCGCCGCCGGCGAGTAGGAGAAGAAGAAGGAACGGAGAAGAGCAGTGTGTCGTTGACCACCGAGGAGTAAGAGTAAGAAGTAGAGAAGGAGTACGAGAAAGTAAGCAAGAAAAAGGATAGTGAGAAAGAACGTGAGAGAAGTAGGCAAAAAAAAAAAAAAAAAAAAAGGTGAAAAAGAAAGCGAGAGAAGTAGGCGAAAAAAAGGATAGCGAGAAAGAACGTGAGAGAAGTAGAAAAAAAAAGAAAAAATAGGGCGAGACAGGAAGTGAGAGAAGTACGAAAGGTGTGAGAAGAAGCAAGAAGTAAAGAAGAGAGGCAAGAAGTAAAGAAGAGAGGCAAGAAGAAGGAGGACGGGAGAACCGAGGAAGCGGAGCCTGCAAGAAGGGCATCCAAGGGCCGATCCGGTGAGCTGGTGTCGACAGCAGGACGGACGTCTGCAAGCATCCCGGTCAGCTGAATTTTCACCGCGTGTGTTTCCCTGTCCCCCCCCTTTCCATCCCTCGACATCCTTCCCCGGGTTCGGTAGGCGCGTCGGGACGCGGATCGCGGTCGTAGGGCATCGGAGCACGCGGACCGGGCGAAAATTTGTTGGGAAAACGTGCGCGGGTTGCGAGCCACCGGAAAGTGTAACTAGTAAAGAAATAAAGAGAGAAAAAGAAAGAAAAAAAAAGGAGGATTCCGCGTTGTTTTTTTTGTCTGGTGATTTGTCGCCTTTCCCTCCCAGACCGGCGGGATCCCCTCTGCAGCACAGGAGGTAAATGAGTGAGGACAAGAGTTGATTTTTTTTTGTGTGTGCGCGACATCTTCGGGGCCGGGAAATTTATTTCGGAGAGCGGATCGTCGCCGCATTACAATATATATATATATGTATATATTTTGTGGCTACATTTATTTATTTATTTAGTGTGTGTAAATCATGTCATTTTTTTATTCTGAAACTAGTTACTTTGTATGCGTGTTTTTTTGTTTCAGGATTTCCATGTTCTAGTGAATGCTGGCTGGCCAATATCAGGGATTCGAGGAAAGTTGTCAAATTAATATAAACTATGGTAAGTGTTTTTCCTTCTTTATTTATTAAGATAAATTTTTAGTTACTTATTTTTTATGAGTAATTTTATTCTTTGTTAATTATTAATTTTATATTTAGTATAAAAATATTTTCCCACTTTTTATTTTATCATTAAAAAAAAGTATAACTTTATTTATATATCTTTTTTTTTTCATATTCCAGGCTGCTTGTGTCCTGAAGCGTAGGACTTCCTTTGGCCTAGAATATTGCTTTGTTACACAGTTGAGGCAATCTTCGGTGGGGAGTCCTCGTGACATAAAGCAACTGTCACAGGCGCTTCGATGCTGGATGTTAACTATTTCATCGATGGAGAGAAATTTATATTTTTCTTGGATGTGCTGATCACAAAGAGTACCGCTTTTCTCATACAAGGTACGTAATTGTTCCTCGTCAAGCGCCTTTATGGGGAGCTTGGGAATGGTGTAAGTTTTTCTCCAACATGAGGCACATCTTTCCCTCAACTGTCCTCCCAAGCAGTGGACACACAAGGTCCTATCGAACAGCTGCTGTCGTTGCTCCTTGGTGAGTTTGCTGCATGCTAAGGAGAAGGCTCCTTGGATTTTTGCAGTGCAAACTCCAAGGAGATCTCTTTTCAATGCTCTTAAACGAGCTTCCTCTTTTCGCTTAAACTGTCTACTCTTCTTCTGCGAAGGCTTATTTTTCTTTCTCAAGGTCTCGTAACCTTTATATTGCACTTATACAAAAATTTTAAAGAGTATTATAATTTATTTTTAATGATATTATTTTTATTTTAGAATATATACGTATTTAATATTTTCATTTCTTTTATCATGTCTTTAATGGAAAATTTTTTTGCAAAAATATTAAAAATTCTTGTCTTTTATTATCTCTCTCTTTTTTTTGGAATATGGAAAATGAAAAATTTTTAGAAAATGAAAAAAAATGGATTACGAAAGGACCTCACTCCCTTTTTTTTCTTTTTTATGATTTTAATAATAATAAAATTTTTTTCTTTTTATAGGTGGAGATACTACTCAATGGACAAGGTGCCAAATCATCCCGGCTGAGCCCCCAAAAATTTTGGTTAGGCTGGTGTACATAGCTATGTGACGTCGGAGTCGAAACTCTTCCCTCACGTGAGCTTTTTACCAGCCTTTCCAAGATTTTATCTTTTTGAATACCGCCACTGAACTTTACGACAGGAACATTGCCTTTAAGGAATCTGTAAGATATCTAGGCATCCACTTGAACACAAATCTAAGCATCAACCATTTTTTCAACTACCTGAGAGAAAAAATCACCCCATTTTCTCATCTATCAGAAGTCAATGTCGGGCCGACTGGGGATATAACATAAAACAAGAGACCTCATATATAAAGGCGTCTTTATAACGGGGCGAGACAGAAAACTTCTTAGTGACCTCTACAGGCAGATACTTATTTCCGTCACAATGGCCTTCAACATGAAGAAATAATTTAGATTTATTTGGCATTTTACAGGATGTTCAAATTTAACATTCAATTAGAGAGCGAACATAATCGAGAATAATGAAGTGTGTGGAAAATAAAGAGGATTCATATTAGAGCACTAGGTGTTGTCATTGACTGCCGCCCCCCATTTCCATTTTTATTCTAGCGTTGCCCCGCTTCTTCAGCAGACCCCCTCGTGGAGAGAGGACGAGCATCATCGCCAGAGGCCGCAGCAGGTAGTTGCTGTTGTCATAGAGAAACTATATTCTGTAGCGGTGGCCAGGGCAGAGGCCTGCAACGTTACAATATATAAATTTATATTACTATAAATAATTTACCGTAATTTACTTGTCGTCGCTTCTGTATAAAAACCTGCTTCAAAGCAGCGTCCACTTCAAATAGCTGATATTTCGCGGACCGTTATCCAGGGACGACTTCTACTGGGAATTGGGGTGTTCGAACGATAAAATACAAATCTCTTCATACAAGTCGTCTCGTTATACCGGGGCATCGTAATCTACCGTTGAATCACGAAAATCGCCGTAGAAATCGTCCGGACATAGTTGGACATCGCTTTCTACCAACTAAACCTGATACTCCCGTAGAAATCGTTGAGAGACATCTAGACATTATATTCTATCATTCGAATATAAACACCCAGTAGAAATCGTCCTGAGGCAGCGGGATACCGTCCGTACACGTCAATACAATATTTCGTTGTAGAAGCCGTATTTAAAATGTGTATATATATATATATATATATATATATATATATATATATATATATATATAGATTTATTTATTTCGTATATTTCCGTTTTTAAAATTAAATAACGTATTATTATAGGAGTGGTGGCAACTGAAATTAAAGCAAAATTATAGTCTACGAATAGCAAATATTGCCTTATTATGCATATATAATGTATAATATACATAACTTTCGAGGTTGTTGGTAAAGAACCCTATTTTGCCATCATATCTTTTGTTCAAACTAAATAAAAACATACCCTACGTCATTTCTGAAGATAACGTACAAAAACAAAACCATAATTTGTGACGACAAATTATGTTCAGTATAATTTGGCATACACAACCATTTTATAAAAGAAGACAGAGAAAGCGAGAGAAAGAGATTTTTCCACATAAAAGAAAATAAAATTCACAAAAATCCAGATATCCATAAGGTGTGAGAAACAGTGTCAAATTAATCCAAAGAACAATAAAGGATAATACTGACCAACGTCACACCTTTTTTCCAACGTTGGATATAATCATTAATTTGAGCCAGCTTGGTATTAATACTTTAAGCGGACTACTTTGAGTTGATGCTCGTGATTCAAGACACCACCTGGTGGCCGCTGGCGAAACTGAGTGCAAAAACTTAACTTAATTTATTGATGAAAGTAAAAGGATTTTCAATAAAAAACACAGCCTATATCCTTAACAAGATAATATGGAATCTATATATGTCACAATTCAGAACAATGGGTTCAGTAGTTTTTTTTGGTTATTATGTACAAACAAACAATGCTTTATCTTTATAAATTAGTATGATATTGTATGATATGATACTTTAGACGATAGCGTAATGCACCATGATTTAAGTATATTAATTCATTAAATGTAAATAATCGGCAACAGCCATGAGATCGCATTTTACAAGAAGTATAAACTTTATAATATCTATAAGTGAGTATGATGTCTTTAAAGGGACAATATACTTAATTATAACATAAATGTTAAGTTTACAATGTACCTATAATCATTTTAATATTCACACACACACACACACGCACACACACACACACACACACACACTAGACGCAACTTCTTGCAGCGTCGCTGAATTATCGTCCATTTCTCCGCGAAAGCACTCGATTGCATTTATTTCATTATACATAAGAAGGAGGGTCGGGGCGCTGGATAAAAGGACGCTCTTCAATAATTTAAGAGGGACATTCGTACTTTTTGTCAAAGGTTCTGTGTGTATACATTAGCCGTACTAATTCAATTCCTTACCTTAATTATTATGTAACGGTTTTTTTATTAGCGTTTGTACATTACACTTTTTTAAATTACATAATTACCTATAATTTTCCATCATTTTATTAACGCGATATAAATCTTCCTCTTTTAAAAACCATGCCATTCGAGAGTTGGCCAAAAAGTTTTCTACGCGAAATATTCATTGATTGATTGATTGTAAAAATTTTTAATTTGGACTTATTTATATGTTCTTTACTAGTTACAATATAGTGGCTCTTAATAAAAAATTATAAAATCCAAGACCTCAAGTATCATAAATCCATAAAGCTCTTCACCGATAATAATCCAACTAACTTTGGCTGAGCACACATTATCGTAAAATCGCTACTTCAAATAGCTCATAACATGCTATTAAATGATGATACTCCATTAATAAAAGGCAAAGCTGACGCTCTTTTGCTAATTTCTCTGTTCTCTTTTAATCTACCCTTGTGCAAACATGCATACACGCACATACACGCACACACCACACACTGCCTCTTTTAATCTGTGTCTTCTCTTTAGAATTTTCCACTTCACAAGTTCATTAAATATGCTTAAGCGGAGCTAGCCTATAAAAAAGTGTTTTACGGCGATTTATCAGTTTCCCAAGGATGCTAGGAAACATTCGTTAATTACGTATACATATATTGTTTAATTTTTTAGTAAAAATTAAAATACTGTTCAGTAGTTTAATCATAAACGCTACCAATAAAAAAATTACCATAGTTTCTACTAAATTTTATTGTTCTACTTAACTTTTCTCTTTAATCTTCAAAATTTTTTCAATATTATAAAAACACATAGGCTTATATGTGATCCATATATTTCCCTTATTTAACTTATTTTTCTCTTAGTATTATATAATTTAATTCTTAACCTAAAAAAGTACAATTTAGAAACTGTCAATAAAAAGGAAAACATAGACAAACTGAAAAGGTTGAAGAAACATCAGTTACAAACGCATTTAGTATACAAGTACAAAGTTTTAAATTTGTTAAATTTGTTTTATGAGCAATGCAAGAATTAGTCTAACGAGTTTAAAATATAAGGTAATAAAAACCATTATTATATTGGTGTTAATGAAATTCAGACAGTCTCTGTTAATCTGATTTTATTTGATACAGACATAATGAACGAGAAAAATTTTATTTTTTTTAATGTTTCAGAAGTAGTTCTAAAGATAAAAAAATCTGTGAAAAATCGAATAATGGTAAATATGAAAAATTAAACCTAATAAGCGTAGTTGAATATAAAATTCAAGAAACGTAGATCCAATGCACTAAATTAATCATACAATGACTCATTTTACTAGTACAATTAATGCATTTTTCACCCATTGAGAATTGGTTTTTCTGTGACGGCATACTCTGCTAATAAGCCAGGTCCTTTTTTGTTAGACCAAAAAGTTTTTGAACAGTTATCCTTGGAAAACCTCATTATTTGACAGATAATTTTGGAAAATATGCAGCTTAAATATTTATGTTTTAGAAAATTTATCCAATGCACGATACCGAAATGAAGAGCATGTTTTTTTTTTTTTAATTTTCTTTATTTGTTTGATTCATATAAGATAATCTTTAATATTTAAGCTTTAATAAATCCAATGTTTAAAGACGATTGAATTATAAAATAAGGCAAAATCATTTATATAGATTTATTATGCATTATCCATAGTTATACTAAATTTCTGAAATATATAATTTGCTCATTATTTTTATTTTAATACGTTTCATTATAATAATAACAATTTATAATGCAATTAAAAAGTTGATCTATTTCTAAAAAAAACTGTTAACTTAATAATTACCGAAATTCTATTTTAAATAAATCGTAAATTTACCTTCATATCTAAAAATTTAGAAATATTATTATACAATTTTATAGAAACATAGCAATTGATAAATTGTAAATATTAATGAACCGTTGATTGATCTTCTAGATCGATTGAGTAAAAAGTGTTCTGTTTAAATTAAAAATTTTCAAAACACCCTCATTTCCACAGTGATCGATAAACTTACATAAATCCTTACAAAAGTTGCAAAGTGTAAAAGACATCTATAAGTAAAAGGCACGATTAACTAAAATTGGCAATAATACAATGTTTAAATATATATTATTATTTAAGACAGAATATTTTTTGCTCGAATCGTGCAAAAATAATATTTCGCTCATTTTTATTGTTTGGCAAATATACGAATATATAGGAAGAGAACCCTCAATAAATGAACAAAGACATTAATTATCCCTTTGCTTAAATATACCGTTAATCAATAATTGTAGCTCGCATCGAATTTCGTTGGAAAATTCGAATCGGTATTCTATTACCGTTAAAAGGAAAATCACCGAATCTATTTCTCGCCAGAAGTGCGCTCTACTTATCTCTAACTGTTCTATCTCGTTATTATCAACGCCAATGTTTCCAACGATCCTTTTGTTTCCAACGAATCCTCTATATACGTACCCCCTTCTCTCATACCTCTCGTTCTCTCGCTTTTTTTTTTTTTTTTTTTTATCAACATCGCCAAGCGTCGTCCGATCTCATTTCTCTCTCCGGACAATTTTAATTTAAACATAGTCGGGTAAAATTAAGCCACAACCACCCCGCTCATCCCCCATTGTTGCAAAATTATATGTACTCACACATACACTCACACATATATATATATATATATAGACTCGAGGCTGTTCCGGTCGCGCTGCCAGCTTCAATTATTATTATATTTTCCAAACTCATGCGTGCGCAAAATTCATTGTAACCCGCGATGCATGCATAGGCTCTCTCGGATTTATTCGATTTATCGCCGAGGCTTTTCGAAAACGCGAAAAGTGCACGCATGGTGCAGCAGTTTGTAAGAGCGACCAAGTGGCCAACCGGGATTCCATCCGCCTGCGCCGCATATATATATATAATATATTTGCGCCGGTGAATCGCGTGTGCGCGCGCGCATAATTTGAGCTGTTCGAAAATTAAATTATACGCGCGCGTGCGCGCGCATTGTGCTCAAGGGTCGAGCGCGGCGCGAGGAGGTGGGTGAGTGAAATTTATTTAGAATATATTGTTCGCGAGTTATTATTTGAAACCCGTGTATCTGTGTTTCGGGAAAAAGAGAAAAGTATACGAGCAAACCGTTCAATATATATATATATATATAATAGTGTTCCGTTGGTTTTTCGATCATTCGAATAATAGTACAACGAAAACTCGATGTGGAAGAAGTTTTCTCAGCGAGTTTTCGAAGCAAAATAATTTATTGCTTTCCAGAATCAGAGGAATCGAAGTACAATATGATGTGTCAAAATTATATGCAAAGGATGCGGAAAGTATTGATGCAGTCAATATATACAGTGCAAGTATGGCCTTAATGTAGGCGACGTCGAAATCTAGATTTACTTAGGCGAAGCGATATCGATAACAGCGATCTTAAGCCGTTTGGACTCGAAATAATATAATCACAAATAGAAAGGTTTTTAAGGATTTTTTTTAAACAAAGGTGAAATTTTCATTTCGAAATGCACCTTTTAATCTAGTAATAAACGTATATTGAAAATTTCAATTTTGTCAAAAAAATTGTGAAAGTTTTTGTGATGATCGAAATATTTATTCTTTTGAATAATAATAATCCGTAACAATTATATATTTTTTAAAATTGATATAAGACATAGTTATAGGAATGAATTTATTACTCGACAGGTGATTGGAGTATGAGATAGAGTGGAGTATGAGTAGACAATGAATGAAGAATTGCTTGATTTAGGATGTAATTCATCGTATAAATCCATAATAATATGTATCTCCATCCATGATCTTTGTTTCATCATTTTTTTATCCATTAAAAATGCAAGTTTTTTTCCTTCATTTTTGGAATTAAATACAATTATCTCCTGATAATAATTTCTATAAAATACACATTTATTTTTTAGTTCCAATCGTACGAGCGTAAAGAAGATTATTATTTCAAACTGATCTCCAATCCAAAACCAATTTCACCTTGTCATTTTATCATATATCAAAGGATTTATAATTTTTTTTTCTTCACGCACAATGGATAATGCTTCGGACAAACACAGCCATACGGGTACCGATGAAATTTATTTGAACAAGTAATACGTTGAAATTTCGCACGATATTGCAATAATTTTTACATTTTTTACTTTTTTCCACAAACTTATATATGGCTGACAAGATATCAAATTAATATAATACCATAAAAATTCATTATTAGGAAGTTTTCCACTTAAGTAATACAATATAGAAATGTAAAGTTGTATCTATATAAGCTGTCCTTTGAATTTTCAATCGAATACATTTTAATGTTATCGTTATATTTCCGAAAGTCTCCAAATTACAGAAAAACAATGTTACGATGGCGATATGATCCTCGACCACGTAGCCCTCGCAAAGAAAAAAAGTGATTCACCCACGGCTGGACTGTTTTTCAGTTACCAAAATCGTTGAAAATATTAGACTTGACGTTTATAAGCCTAAATCTGTAGAAAAAAAAGATAAAACAAAAAATTTCACGAGAAAAACAGTGCATTCGATTGTCGAGGAGCTTAGCTTGCGAATGGTATAAGCTCAGATTGGCCATAGGATGAAGTCTGACCCGGCGTGCCTGGACAGATTTTTTTTTTTCGAAAAAAAATTTCACAAATATTTTCCGTTTACGTTCCGAACAAATGCCTGCTTTCGCAGCAAAAAAGAAAAAAATCTATCGATCACGCTGTAGACAATAAAGTATGCGCCGTGAGTATAAGCATCTCGTGAAAGTTCTTGGGACATTAAAATTTTTACATCGTAAAAAATCCTACGGTTGGTTGTCAAAAGTCCGTTAAAATTGACGATAAGTTAAAAAAAAAAATGCTTATATGTTCGAGAAAAAGATTCTCGTAACAAAAAGAACTTATTATCTCTCAATTTTCACCCAATTCTTCTATTATCACGCACAATAAATCACAAAACTGAAAATACCTACCCGGATACTCGAAAGCTCCCGCTGCCCGCGGCCACGCATACAAAATTATCCCCACGTAAAGTTTCCGATTTTCCGCGGAGTTTTCGCCAAAAAATATCGCGACCGCGTGTGGGGAGGGGGGCGATGTAAAATAATGCGCGGACGGCGCGCAAAAATAATCGCCCTCTCGGTTAATCCCCCCTACCCTCTATCTACGCGTTAACTACGACAACGAAGACCGATGCAGCAGCGTTGGAACGCTAAAATTTACGGGAAAGTGCGGCCGCACGCAGCTCTCGTTTTAAAATTTATAATTATTATGGACTCGCTCGTGGGCGACACGGGGGATGGGTCATGCAAAGGGCGCGCGCCGTCTGTTGCTCTTCGCGGGGCGATCGATTTTCCATCGCGTGTATATATATACACACCCCGTCGCACCCCCCTTCCACGCCTTTGTCACACTTTTTCTTTTGTTTTCTTTTCTCCCGTCCTCCCTTCGCGGCTTATTAGTCTTCTTAGTTCTTCCTTCTTCCCCGCGCCCCCGTACCATCGCCGGCGATGATATATAGATCTTGCCGCGCCGGTCAAGGGAGGGACGATCGTAAAAATGACACGGCGAGTAAATATATATAACAGTGGCGGAAGTCGGAAGTGGTCGCGCTGTGCGGTGCGCTGATGCGGGTGTCGCGGAGAGGGATGGGGCGGAGGGGGTTGAAGCGACAAGCGCTGAAGCGCTGCGAAGTTATAGATATGTACGTATAAAGTAGAAAAATCGATGAGATAAAGTATCGCTCGTGCGCGATGCCTTCGTAATATATATATATATATATATTTCTTTTAGTGCGTCGGAACTTTTATTTTGTAAAAATCAAACCATGAAAATGGTTTCACTGTCGTGATAAACTTCATTATATTTAATGGTCTTTCGATTACTTCTTTCGCAATCTTCTTCGCATTCAAACATAAAATAAATACTTGATTAATTTGTTTCGCAATAGTAAAAATAGTAATGTTGATTGGCAATTTAATGAAGTAGATCTATAGAAGAAGATAACTCAAAGTAGCTTATTGATGCTCCAAAGGTAATAAATAGTTCCGAGTACTTATGACAGTCAATCGGCAACATTTTTACTATTATGTCTCGATAATAGTAACCTTTTTCATTCGTTGTAAATTTAATGATTGGCATTGAATTACTAGAAAATTATGGTTGGCGTACCGCTGCCATTGTAGCAGATAAATTATGAGTCTTTTGGCGATATACTAGTAATCATCAAACAGGCTGGTAAAATTTATCCTTGGCTATATCAACGTCAGATTCTTGCAACAGTGAATATAAAGTTATCTCGTATACGTTAGCATAAAATTATAAATTCACATTTTATAAATAAATATAAATGTAAATATATACAGATCCAATATTATACAAAATTACAATATCTACTATCGTGTTTATAGGGAACTATGAAACAAATCGTCATTTTTCGACTTGTTAAAGTTCACGATCAACGATCATACTTATATATTCACAATTAAAGATTACTTTTTCAAGTTACATTATCTGTAACAATTTAAAATTGTTACACCAAAAATGATAAAAATATAATTGCCGCAACTTGCAACTCAAAGAAATCTCTCTCTATTATTAGTTGATACATAAAAATTTATTTCAAACTATTCACAGAAACATTTCATATTGTTATTACTGCTACCGTAAAGCAGTGCGTAATAAAGATTATATAATATACCGATCAAAAGTATTATCATTTTATTATATTTTTTATACGTAAATTTTTTTAGAATAATGTCAGTGCACGTGTATTATTTTTAACATGTTTAATATTTTATTTAAAATGTAGTAATTTTTACTTTATTATATACTATGCATCTAAAAAGCATAACCTTTTTACATACCTTTTACATATAACATTATATTAAACATACACTATATGTTTGATAATGTTTATTTTCTAATAAATAATAATAATTAATGTGGTATTATACATGTCATTGTAGTTGGAATAATTTTATAATTTATTTACTCACTGGAAATTATATATATATATATATATATATATATATATATATATATATATAGATATATATATATATATCAATTTCTCTCAGTGTACAATATTCTATTTATTTACTTTTTTTTAATTACTGAAACAAAATAAAATAAAAAAGTCATAACGTCAGTAAATAACTCAACGCTACAAATCTACAATATCAACTCCCAATGATAAAAAAGAGCGATCGATTTCAGCGAAGCGGAAGCATCACAAAACTCCCTTGTTATATATATATATATATATATATATATATATATATATATATATATATATAGGAACACGCACTTTTCCCAACGAGTTCGCTCCATACCTAGTCGGATAAAACCGCTTTTATTCCTTTTGTTCACGCGATATATATATATATATATATATATATATATTTTTTTAAAGAGATACCCTCTCCATTTATTTCGTTTCTCTCCCGTTCCGCTATCTCGTGCCCTTCCCCACCCCTCCCACTGCGCGCGAAAAAAACGCGACGAACGGCGGAAAAAAAAATTTCCCAAGGCGCGCAAGGATTCCGACGCAAATCGCATTCTATATATATATATATATATATATATATATATATATATATATATATATATATTTGTACGTATGTACATATGCATATGTGTATATATGTATTTGTGCACTTTAGCCTATATGTGCATATATATTCGTTTTCGGTCTCTTTTCTCTACAATCCCATGGGAATGGACATACCCGTGTGGTGAAGAACATGCACGAAATATATCTGTATATATCTGATGTATATATATATATATATATATATATATATATATATATATATATATATATATATACGCAGGCACTGCTTGCTGGGAAAAGGTATTCGTAGTATTCGCTTTGCTCTTATTGCGCATAACGATATATCTTGATTTTTTTGTTGTTGCAACGTTTATATGTATATATGCGGGGTAAATTCGGACCTGGTTCGTTGATCAATCCCAATTTTCCAACGTGTTTTATTTTTCTATTATTATCTT
This sequence comes from Sycobia sp. Sy_11, assembly GCA_018907035.1. Taxonomy (NCBI): domain Eukaryota; kingdom Metazoa; phylum Arthropoda; class Insecta; order Hymenoptera; family Epichrysomallidae; genus Sycobia; species Sycobia sp. Sy_11. The sequence goes on from JACCIC010000293.1 coordinate 38,497, forward strand.
ATTTTAGAACTATCGCGAAATATTTAGCGATACACGCTAAGGGAATGCAGCCGTAAGTTTTTGTGTTCAGGCAGACAGACAGACAGACTAGAGAGAGAAAGAGAGAGAGAAACTTTTCTCTGGTTTTTCCTGGCGTCTCTTCAGCTATTATCACGCGCGCGAACTTTTTCAGGCAAAAGCGGCCAAAAGGCATTGAGCTTGCTTATTCATTTCAGAGATGTCGTATTTTTCTCCCAAAGACGTTAAGCTACCGTTGGTCCGATTCATTTGGACTGAGCTATTCGAATGAGCTGCAGCGGTCAGTTTAGCGAAAACAAAAAAAAAATTTATTCAGAAATTTTTGGTTTGTTCGTAGTTAATTTATTAAAAGAACAGATATTTTTATGGATCTTAAAGTTGCAGAAAATAAAATATTTATAATTAAATAGTGACAGTCAGACTGCCTTTGTTTATAGTCATTTTCCTAGAATCTGAAATAGAAATCAAATTCATCCATATATTATTATTAGTGATTTTATTTGATTTATCTTTTCATTTCAGATTTTACGAAAATTACCATAAAGAAGGGTAGTCTGACTGTCATTTATTTAATTACAAATATTTTATTTTATACGACTGTATAACCATTAAACTATTTGTCAGTTTATTTTTCATCGGTCGACATAAGTGCAATTTTCAATTAGCTAATTTCTATTGCCAAGTAAATAAATTTTTAACCACGGCTAAATCCCCTTTAACACCTGACATACTAGCTTAAGATTTAAGCTACAGCCTGGACCGCGGGCTACTAAATTTATATTGCAGCTATAAAAACGCGCTAAGGCTCATAATTTTCAGGTCGACGAAGTGCTTCCGGAAAGGCTATAGGGGGAGGAGGGGTAATTTTTCCGCGAATCAAATTTTTCACCTTAAGTGCCCAAAAAGGATCAGAATCACGAAAAAATAAAAAAATTAAGATGGTTTGCACGACAGGAATTTGAAGTCTCTGCGAAATCCATCAATTGCCCTCTGACAACGTAGAAAAAAAATTTGCGTACGTATCCACTTATTATAACTGCCGTATGTATTTAATTGCTCGCGCTGCAAGATAACTCTTGTTTGCGGATAGAGTATACTAGTGGTAAAAAGTTTAAACTGATATTTAGAAAAAAATTCTAGAGTATCGATTAATTTTATTTTGATGACAAATATTGAAATTCGCTGTAAAATCGAAAATTTGTTGATTTTTTAAAAATGGGTTTCTCGATTAATTTTACCATTCTGAGTGCTTAAGAGTCAGAAATTTTCAAAACAGAAAAACTACCCCCTAGACCATCCACAAGCCCTTCGTGGACACGTTTTTATTTAGCTGCGGTATTAATTTAAGTTACTGGCGGTGAAAGTCAAAGCTTAAATCTCAAACCAGCGTGCCAGGTGTTAACGGGGATCTGGCAGTGGCTATAAATTTATTTACTCGGCAATCAATTAGCTAAAAATTTCTGGATAGATTTTATTTTTTTTTGTATTCCGCTAAATTGAGCGCTTCGGCTTAATAGAGTGCTTTCGAGCACGTCGCTATATAATATACAGAAGACCTTCCTTACGGAGTAAAAGAGAAATAAACTGATAATATAGAAAAATTGACCTTCGTCAGATTTCGAGATTGATGAATGTGTAATAAACGCGTGGCCTCGGCGCGCGAAAATCCAATATAATATCTTAAAAAGTTCATACATACGCCTACATGTACACGAAAATATATCTTATATAATTGGTGGCCTTACAGACTTCGAGGTGTCGCTAAATCATATAATATCGTATTAGTTTCTTCCTGCGCGACAAAATCGTATATACAATCGATGACGATGCTCGGTTGTTTATTTTTGTTTTATCGCGCCATTTCCTTATAGAGGAGGAATACCGAACGCAAATGACATTCACATATAAAAGCCCGATCGATTGATATTCTCTATATGTTTTACGCATTTTCTTGCGATGAGGAGAGAGAGAGAGAGAGAGAGAGAGAGAGCGAGGGGGAGATGAAAGCTATAAATTTCCGGACAGAGTCAAGTGATAAATCTGTTTTTATACTTTTTGTATCGAGTGCATGGACGTCTAGTATTTGAATTGCTTGCGGGGGTCATTTGAATGGCAACAAATGTAGAGTCTTGAAGAAAACTACCATCAAAGTGCAAACGTATAAAAATGCGCGCAGATTTTTTCTATCGTTTTTTGTATTTGTTATATGGTATTTTTTTTATACATCTCGCGACAGTGGCGTTTATTTTGTTCAGGCTATCATTTCATTTACTTGTCATTAACAATTGGTGAATAATATAGCAGACGATTTTGTGCGACAGGTAGCAAAGTGTTCTGGTTACGAATATATGAAAAATTATTAATTTGGTAACAGAATTTAAAAATGCAAAAGTAAAGATAAATGAACAGTTTGTTAAATACATATGCACATAAGAAATTCGTATTTATCTTATAAAGTCGCGAATTAAAGAGATTCCATAGTTCTGTCATATCACTGTTGTAAAAATGTTCTTTAAATTCTATCGATACATTGAGAATGACATGATATCCAGCGCAGATTTCGAATAGAGCGATCCAAATTTCAATTTTTCACGGAAAAGATTTTAACTGAGATTTTTAACTAACCATACGCTATACTGAAAATGTTTTGTTGCACGATATCATCTCCATTTGCAATTTTACAAAGAGACATCACCACATATTGATTGTGGATTCTATTCACTTCAGAGGTTTGTGTATCTCAATTTACCCTTAAAATTATCCCTGTAAAAGTTCAGGCCGTAACCTCTCCCACTCGGATGATACGGAAAGTATTTCACTTTTTTCCAGTTAAAAAAATCTAGGCCCACGATGCACGGTTTATAAGTTATCATCGTTTGAAGTTAGACTGAGTTCCTCGCTAATATCTATAAGTTTGATCGAGTTTGATCTTTAATCGATAACAATGAAAAAACTATTCGTTTGAAAACTTAGGACGCCAAAAATAGAAATAACAAATTATCCAATGCAATTAAAAAAATACTATTCTATTAATGAAGTAAAATTAATGAAATGGAATTAATGATGACTTTGCTAACCTTATTTTTGAGATCAACAAAGCGACCTGACCTAATTTAAACCCAAACTATGATCCATATTCACTAATCTCTCCTCATGAGCTTGAATCCTTTTTTATAATTCAAATTAAAATTATCTCCATTCAAAATTTGATTTGAAATTCTATTTCGTTAAATAGTGGATCTAAGATCACATTAATTTAGCATATGAATTTAGTATAGTCTTACTCTGAAGATCAGCATATTTTTTATTACGGTATACCGTTATATTATTATTATGATTGCAGCCTCAGGCATATACAAAATCTTTTGCAAAATAAAACGCATTATATATATATATATATATAATTATTATTTTTGCTTTAATTTGCAATTTCACCCATAGTTTTACTATAACCATTATAAGCACGTAGTCCTTTGATTTTTGAATCCCCTCTAACCGTTCAACGTAGCAAATTTCTATATACTACGAAGACACGTTGGACAATTTTTCAGGTCCACAGTGCATAATAATATATACATATATAATGAGGATACTGCGAGGAATATCGCAACATATGTAGTCTCGGGCTCGTTAGGAAGCTCTCTCTTATCAGCTTATCATCGTGGTAGTATATATGTAGCGCGGCGAACGCCCGCGGATTTCCGTCTCTTCAGCTGCATATATATATATATATATATATATATATATATATATATATATATCGCGTGCACATCGTCGTCTCGTACCGGTAGCCTTATCTTTATCTCCCATCAGCCTAAATCGAAGCTGCTTTCAAGCGGAGAAGTTGGGCAGTTGCGCGCGGTGAGGTATATAAGCGGGCAATAGGAGAATTGAGACAGTTTCATACCCAAGATGGCTTTTTTGGGAGGTCAGGGTCGGAGGATTCTGCAGATACACTGCGCAGACATTTTATACTTCGGGCTGGCTGGCTTGTTGGCCACTTGGGTGAAATCGGATGAAATTGTCCACGCACTTTGGGGGTGGCTTATTTTTCCTCTAGAGAAATGAACTCTTGTATGATTTATAAGATTGAAGCGACCAGGATATGGAAGATTCCTTGAGTTTGGCGAAGTGAATTGAATTATTTAGCAACGGATCTATTACGTATTTTATTTATTTAATTGAAAATAACGATGGCAATTAAATTTCTTAGGATTAAAAAGTTCACGAAAGTATAAAATATGATCTAATATAGACATCAAGTATACTACCGAAAAAATCGTGAAACCTTGATTGCGAGATTGCGTATCGAGCAATTTGATAATGAAACTTTAAAAATCTAAGTATCAAAAATACTTATTGTTATTTTGTAAATGAAAGATTATTCAACGTGAACTTAAGTGAATATCAACAATTGTCAATACGTGAATATTATTTATACTTTTAGGACAGCATATAAATGTGGTATTGTTGATCCAGCACCAGGCAGCTATGTATGATTTCTTTATACGCATGCTTTTAAATACGCGTCACTTTCTATATATATAGGAATATGAAATGTGGTTCAAATCATGCCAGTTCTCGAAACGGTGGTATATCCGCCAAAAAGCGTTTTAATAGTCAATAACGCTTAGAGTTTTATCAGTCATGTATGGCATTACTTACAAAATCTCAATCTAAAGAAAGATATACACAAAAATTATCCAAAGAACAGTGGAAAGGGCCTGTCGACGGCTGCTGGGAAAGGTTTAGTTGTTCATTTGAAGATAAGTTTACAAGCAGGCTGGTAACTCTATGGCTAATATATAGACGACAACATGCACACTCTTTTTAGTTGTTTATCAATATGGCTATCATTATCTTAGATCGGAATTTTTATGGCAACTACCGACATTTTCCTCAATTTTCCCCTCTATTCCCAATGTCCTGTTGACTGTATATATATATATATATATATAGCGCATCAGCGAACATTTACTTGTTTCTCTTGATAAATGGGAAAGCGAAAAAGAAAAGTTTAAAAAATTACAAATCCATAGAGGGCGAAAAAAGCTGCATTCTTGATATTGGTCGAAGCATTATTGAATTACATCGTTTTCTCTACTAGGCATTCGCGCAAATAAGTTTTTATTACACATTTATATAAGCTTCAGTCTTTTTAAAGTTCAAAAATGTCACTCTATATTATTATCAAGGTTGACATTTGACTCATTTTGATAGTAGGAACAGACACGATAAGCTGGCTCAAGAGAGAATGACTACCAAATCACAGTCATAGGCTCGCTGTTTCTTATTTTGCTTTCTGATATTGTATGCCTGTTATAATTGAGGTTAGAAATATATATTATAATGATACAGTGAGGAACATCTGAATTAACCTTCTTGTATCAAATTGTGCCTTTTTTGTTGCAACAGTTCTCGTACAGCTTTGAACACTTACATCATTAGAATCTACCTTTTCCGACACTATTCGCAAAATTTATAGGAATATTTTTCTTATATTATATTATTCTGTTACAGCAATTTATTACAATAGGATTTATAGTATTTTCGAACTCTTTTAAAATTAAATTTATGATTATAGGTTCCAAAAACAAAATGATAATATTTTATCTTTGTGGAGTAATTCATTCTCATAAAAGGATCCTTTAAATTACTCATTAACTATACGATGTACTATCTACAGAGACTGGCCTAATTTTGACATTACAGGAGCCACTAGGAGTGATTTTTCACTATCTGTAGAATATAATTATGAATAAACTGACGCAGAAAGTGTGGCGCGCTGCAAGCTGGAGCTTGATAAAAACAAAGTGGCGTTCGATCCTTATATAAAGAAAATGCTCATGCGGGCTTAAAGCCATCTTGAAGGAGAGATAATGAAAGATATTAAGCTGTCGGTGCAAAGAAAGATGGGAAAAAGATGGAGATAGAAAGAGAGAGAAAGAGGGGGGCGTATGGGATAGAGAAAAAGGGTTCAAAAGCGTCGATAAGTTGCCGGGACACTGGGGATAATTAACTCGTTAATCCGTTCCTCTCTCTCGCTCTTACTGTCTTTATATATATATATTGCTTTGCAATTTTTTCAGCTTTTTAATCGTGACCTTTTTCCTATCGAGTATCACGAACTATTATCTCCACTCGAACTTGATATATATATATATATATAGACTTCGTATAAAATCGACAAGCGCAATTCCAGTGGGACAATTATACGCAAAGCAACAAATACCCACACACACGCACACGCACGCACGCGCGCGCGCGCGCACACACACACACACACACACACACACACACACACACACACACACGCACACACACACGCGCGCGCGCGCGCGCACACACACACACACCACACACACACACACACACACATATTATCCTCCAGCAGTATTTCCTTTAAATACCCGGTTCCTTTTTTTGTTCATCATATTCCTTTAGAATATATACGTACACACACACACACACACACACACACACACACACACACACACACACACACACACACACACACACACACACACACACACACACACACACACACACACACACACACACACACACACACACACACAATGAGAGCGAGAGAGAGAGCAATATAGCTCGAGAGGCGGATTAAGTCAGAAGGGGATAGGGAGTGACTAATTTTCGCGGGATATCAGGAAGAAAGGGAATGGCTTTGGTGCTTTGAAAGAGAAGCCTTTTCCTAGCTCCGAGGCGTCGGCGTCGCATCGTCGTGCCTGTGGAGGAAAGCTGACAGAGATAAGGTGTGGCCAGGGAATAACGCAAGCGACAGTTTCTTTCTTTTTTCTTTCTTTTTTACTTTATCATTTCTTTTCTTTTTTCTTTTTTTTTTTTATTGAAAAGTATCCTAAAGCTGGATGGAAAAGCGCGGATATCGCAAGAGTCCTTCTTTTATACATTCATTGGCAGTGGCACAATGACGAAGAAGGTATTACATGAATTGCAGGTTTAATTTCACGATAGATTATTAAATTTCACATATAGACAGAATTATAAACCGTGCTTCTTGAAAGACTCGCCACTCTAAGTAAAAGGGACGAGTAAGGGCATATGTTCATCAGCCAATCGCAGGGTACAAAGCTTTGTAATGATTTACGAGTTTATACTATGGACATGAGAACCTCGACCAAGCTGTGCGACGATATTCGTTTCGCCATTTGGTCTGATACAAATCCTCTAATTTTAAAACAAGACAACTCTTTAAAAGAGAAAATTATTAAAAATTTAATAATTGCAATTACGTAGAAAATTATTTTTCATTCATATAAGTTAAAAATATTTTTATAAATAATAATATTAATAAATGAAGAAATGAAAATGAAAAAGCTGTCATATTTTAAATTATCAGTAATCATGCCTTATCTACAACATGAATAGGTTTAAAAATTTTAGTCTTCAATGTTTTAAGGAACTACAAAATCACGTAGTCTATTATTGACATATGATTAATCGAACAAGGTTCATTTATTTATCATATTTCGCCTTATTATTTTCCAGAAGTAAAATAGTTCTCTTGATTTTTTTTTAGTAATTAGAAATAATTTTTACCCTTTTATGTCTAAGAATAAAGTCACCTATCATCTTACTGATGAGACCAGCAGATAACTTAGGACGAACTATACGTGATAAATTTTATCGATATACCTTAAATGAAATTCGCAGTAATAGCAAAGATAATTTTTGAATCTATTTAATTTTAATATTATTCTAAAAACATCGAATTTATATTATTATAGATGTCGGTCAATAAAAATCAATATTGTTCTTTTTTTCAAATGAAACTTAAAACTTGAGTCGTTTCACAAAGCGGTGGTTTATATCGACCTGGTCTTCTAGACAATAAAGTCAAATGTAAAAACTTTGCTTTATAAGAAATATACGAGGATAATTTTTTTTTTTTTTTTTTGAAAGATGAAATTAAAATTGTCAATAATTTTAAATGAACAACGAACAACTACTATATTGTTACGTTTCACTTTAGACCATCTGCTGGGCTCGGCCGTAAGATGACAGGTGGTTCAATCATATACGTATACGAGACTTGATCAAGAATCAATGATCTTATAATGTATAAAGACATTTAAACTGATTGCGGAACGTTTTCTGATCTTTTTCCGATGCACGCCAGGTGGAACTTTGATTGTATCGTACGGAGACGATCGCATAGGATCGAGTGTCTTCGAACAGCAATTATCGTGGCTATAAAACGAACTCGTAAATAATCCCGAAACTTATTATTGAACTTTTTACCTAAATGCGTCATAGTAAAAAATTCAGGCCCATCTTATCGATATTGAATTGTGCGGCCCTGTGTGGGACCGATGGACAATATGCCTGTATTTCGTCCCATTCAGTTAAGGCCGCCGTGTCTCTTCGGAAACATGGTGTATTTAAACGTTGGTTCAAAAGAGTTCAAGATTTGTGGCAATATTATTATTCTATAATATTTCGAACATTCGAATTTTATCTTTGACGCGCAAGATTATTAGATTCGCTTTTTATTATTGTATATACATTTGTGAGGAAAGGTATGATAAATGCTTTCGCTATCTTAGCCATTGCTCGACTTTTCAATATCATAATATATCCTCGCCACCAAAGGCAATCTCGACTCGATATATATATATATATATATATATATATATATATATATATATACATGTTTGTATTCCCGAGGGACGCGAAAACCCGCGGCGTCTTCGGAAACCGGCAACTTGTTACTGTCAAGTTCTTCGACCTTTTTCCTCGCCTCCCCGCCTCCATCCTCCATCCCGAGCCCGACATCAAACGTACCCAGTATGAAGCTAAATTATTCGTTGACGAAGCGTTGCGCCGCCGCCGTGTCGCGTAGCTCAGTTTCGCGATAAGTATAGAGGAAAATCGAATTTTCGAAAGGTTAAGCTGAGCCAAATATCTCGTCGATGGCTAAATACGTGTATTATATGTGAGAGGAGCAAATCTTTTGCAAAAAAAAGAATGGGAATGATGAGAGGAGGAAATTTCTGGATGGATATGGGTGGGCAAATATCGGAGATTATCCTCCGCATGCGCGCGTTGATCGATGAAAATATAAAAGTCGAGTTATAGAATTATAATAATAGTCAAACCGTGTGTTAAATAGTCAAATAGTGTATTAAATAGTACTTATATGAAATTGTCTAAATTACCGAAATTACCGAGATAACAGAAAATATTATTGATTGAAACTTTTGTCACATGCAAGTGCGAAATCGATTTTAAGAAATTTTCAATCAGTAAGCTGCCGTTGATCCCAAATTTAAAACATACAAAACTTCCATCTCACCCGATTTCACCTTAAAACTAAAATATTGTCAATTTTTTTATCTATTCGGTATAAAAGTGATCACCGAGTTTTCATTTGCAAGGGCAATATTAATCGTAGGTTCACCTCCATGCCATTGTCCATGAATTTTCCACTGGTGTACCGAGGTAATTTTCTTGTTTTTTTTTTTGTTGTTTTCAATTGCCAAACGGAAAGAAGAGGTTTTCATTAAAAACTAAAGTGATCTGAAAAATTTTACTAACAAATACTCAATAAAATACCTTCGACTTTTTAATAAAAATTTTTTTAATTATCTAGTTAACTATGTAAATCGAATCGATCGAATATGACGTACATTATATATAAAATACTAATTTATACTTTATCTAGAAATAAATCTACTGATTTTCGCTAACTAATAATAATAAAAAAAAATAATTTACATTTTGCTTATTAATATACTTCTGTTGTTCATTGATACATAACATTTTTATATCTAAGCTTTAACATCATAAATTTTACGAAGCTATAACATTTCAAATTATAATGCTTTTGTTCATATAGAATCGCGCGATGTTATTCACGTGTAATTGTTTTATTTACAAAGAAGAAGCAAATATTTCCATTCTCATAAAGGAAAAAGTTTCGGCGGTATATAGCCGCTCGACGAGTTAAACTAACTTATCAAAACTCGAAAATTAATTAAACAAAGTTTAATGCGAATTTTGTTTCGGTCCTATATAGCTCTCACAATGCCTTTCATCATAAGCTACGCAATCACGTCTACGTACACAAGGCGAAAGACAAAGCGGTCACTTGTGAAGAAGTTAACGCTTCATTCCGTGCCCATAAACCTCCCCGTACAAAGACAAATTAAGACGCAAGCAGATATGCGTATAATATTCTAATGTAAACAAAAATCCATCGTTGAAAGCGTAATTTTTATCGCCACCGACAGCACTTTGCGTAAAGTAGAAGAGTAAATGTATTACTTTTCTCTTTCAAAAACGGAACAAAATATTATGTAAAAATTTTTAAGTAGAAACTTTTAATAATGCCGTGAAAATATTATTTTTATTTTCGAATGATAACGTCAATTTTCTATATAATTTAAGCGTATTTATGAAAATCAACAGCACAAGTCTGAACTTTTGAAACACTTGCATACTCTTGTAATTTTTATTTAATTCTGAAAGTAGTTCAACATTTATAGATTCGCCAAAGATTTTATTGATCCTGTTACAGGTACGTACGATATTAGCGTGACGTATTCGTGCAGAGCAACCGTGACAGTTATTTTAGGATTACTAAGTTGTTCAATGAGTTTTTTGAAATTTTTACAAAAAAATAGGAGTCAGGAGATTTTTAAGAAGAAACATTATACTCGTATATCTAAATTTTGAAAAGTTTACATTCAATAATAAGATTATATCAATTTTATTAAGTACAAATTTGTTGTCGTCTTTAATTTGTTTAATTTCTGAAATTAATCTGGAACGAATAATTTTTTTTTCGTTTGTTAAAAAACAAAAATTCGATCAGAGTTTTCGAAAATCTGGATAAAGAAGTAGAGAAAGAAAAAAGATGAAAATATCGATTTAAAGCTCCTGATAAGCGTGGCGCTTTTTGGATCAGCTTAACTATCCATTTCAAACAATTTTTGGTACCCTCAAGCGCGAAACTCGACTATACGTTGCCGACAGATATCGCGGAGCGATCTCTATTCCCGTCGCTAAATTTAGATCTCTACATTTTTCTTTAGCTACTTTTCGCTCGCACTACGAAGTTATATGTAATTCTCAAAGAACAGATCTTGTATAAGACTTTAATTTACATTATCAATCACATTTAATGGATACGGTTGAAGAGATGGACAAAAAATGTCAATGTTGCATAAATTATTAGTATGAATGATTGCCATATTCATTTTATGGATTTTAGACTTTTTGATTATTTTATCATTGTATGTATCTGCCATCGATTAAATTTAATTCACGGCAATAGTACAGGCTGATTCCTGCGTGTTTCATATTTATGAATTTTTTTTAGTAACATAAGGTTTATTCGCATTTTTTTTTACAAATAATTCCGAGGACATTTCGAATCATCCGATGGTCTATCGGTTATGCACTTGAAGTAAAATGTATATATTCTTATTATTTTATTACAATTTTTCTATAGGATGAATAATTTTAAAAGCTAATTCCGGGATAAATTTATAAAAATCGACGACGATATTATACAGTCAATTGATCATAGCATTTGCAAAACGTAATATAATGTGTAATGTAACCGGCTAATGCTGCACTATAAAGCCAAGTATTTTGGTGCATTTCCAAAACGTATACATATACGACACACTTTCGATACAAAACTTACGATACGACTATGCGCACTCCCCCCCCCCCCTCACACACATAGTAAGCGTGTCAATTTGAATTTAGAATATATACGCTATAAGCACAAGGAAAATATTCCAATGAGGAATCATAATAGAGCTTTTATGTTTAACAAATGCAAATGAAATTTTACTTTGATATAGCTAATATATTGTTTCAGAAGCATACAATAATGTAAAGATATCCTTTACTATTGTAAAAAGGAACATTTGAATTAAAATTTCGTATTGGATTAAATTAAATTTCACAATAGTAATTCATAATCATTAAGCTTCGTATAGAATTGGAATACCAGGCATTTTTTCTTTGGTTATTTTGTATTTCATCGCGTGTCCATATACGGCAGATTTTTTTTCATCAATGCATTATCTGTGTATTGCATCGTTTATTGTTTCATTCAAAAAAAGCACACAAAAAAAATCAGTGTTCTCAAGCAACACAAAAAATACTCAGTGGACTTTGTTTGTCTTTCATTTAAGAATCTTATTTTCTTTCTTTATACATATCCTGGTCGCGGTAATCGACTATAGCCGATAAACAGCAATGTAACTTATTGAGATAAAGCATCTGAATAGCGACTTTAAATTGAAATTTTAAAAAATCAAATAGAATAGTGTCAAAAAAAGATGAGTTTTTGTCCCGTTGAGTAACGCCGATTATATCTGCATTAGAACCAATTAAATGACTTTGCGTAGTCTTAGATATTTCCATGATTATTCATGTACTCGAGTCAATTTGCTTCTAGAGATTAATGTAATATTTCTACAAAATTAAATTAATACCGATTAATTAAGGACAAACGAGATGATCGAATAAATATATATCGTAAATAGACTTACGTAATCAAGAGAATATGGCACGATTGGATTTTTTTATCTCACCTGTAACAAACAAAAGAAAATTCATTTTATTGTCGATGTGAGTAAAGTGGATTTTTAAAGATCTGAGAGAATGTATGCCAAGATCAAATTTGAAAAATTAGTTTCCTCTAGAACGAAAGAAATTGAGATATTGACGAACTCTTTTTACATCGCTCCAATCTGGAAAGAACGGCATTGGGGATGATTTCGTTTTTCAGCGTGTCGTAAAATATGGTTTAACGCAGATTCGCCAAAGAATTAAAAATTTCTTGGCTCGCTCGGGTGTTAAAATGTCTCGCGTGGTAAATAACCGACTTCCACGCCAGGGATGAAATGTCATATTTTTATTTATTTTCCTTTATTAGGGTATATTTTACTTAAATAGAAAAACGCCTTTGAAGATTTTAGACACAAGATTGCCTTTATATTTATACGTTAATCTTTCTCATTTTCATCGAAGAATATTTTCTGTCGCATGACCTTTTTATTTTTTATTATTATTATTAGTCGATTCCCATTAAGAATGCGGTGCTTGGCCTTTTTTCTTCTTCATCCTGTCGATTATGAAAATGAAGCTGAAATTGCATACTTTAAAATCATAGATCTGCGATAGTGGGGCTAAATCTATGCAAAATATCTAATAAAGACTGTTAGATGATGATGATTGCGGTAATGCAGTTAAAATATTCAAGTAATTATACGACTTAAGTTACTATTTCTACCTTCACATACGTATCAATTAAAAAATGTTTTTTTTTTGTTATTAGTTATATCCGAATAAATAAGATTTGCTTCAAATTCTTACGAAAACAGTATATTAATAAAAGGCCATACTATTTTATTACAAATAGATGTATAAATATAATGGTCAGAAATGAGCTCTTGCGACTTTCTGGAAATGCTGAAATATCCATGGGATAATTATAAAAAAAACTTCATAATATCGATAGGGCATGCTAGGTTTTACAAAAACTAATAATAGACAGATTAATTAATATTTTATTTAGAATGTCTTAAAGAATGTATTATCTTTTCTAAACGAAATCTTTAAGAATTAATATAAACCGTAACTTTAATGCTTAAAAATCTTTTACATATGCCTTTCACACTTAAAGTTTATTAGATAATAATTAAAAAGGAATCATTTTCGATTCTGTTAATTTTTTTTTCGCGTACAGATTCGAGACGTGAAAAATACTTTTTGCTATATTATAAATAATTCAAAAGTGTGGAAAAAGGATTCGTCAATGTAATCATATTCAATTATTAATATCTTCAATTATAATATATCAGGTAACTAATATACATCGATGCAATTGCCTCGCTCTTTAAGATAATATCTATATATTATCTATATTTTCTTCATATGTTTCTCAATATGTTTCTTGCGTATTTAAAATGACTGAATAAATTGGTATAGCTGGAAAATTAAATGTTTGTAAAAATAATTTTTTTGTAACTCTGTTTTTGTAACACTGTATGGAAGTTTTTGTAATTCTTTTTTAAAAAAAGTCTATAAATTCATAAAAAATTAATGGTACTTATCTCTATAGTTCTATTTCGAATTTTGGATTACTTTACAATCACTTTTAGATCATTCAATAGATATAAAAATTTTTAGAAAATAAGACAACTATCCGTCATTTTGAAGAGAAGACAAGTTGTTCCGTGTATGGTACAATTTGTCAGCTCATTTATGTTACATCTAAATCCATGTGAATAAAGTTAAATAAGTTTAAATGCATCGCACTAACAAGAAGACTCCAAATTATTATTAATTATTCCAAAAATATTGAAAAATTAAACATTGCTATACCCAAGTGTATAGATAATTTGCCTAAGGTTGAATTTAACGAGAATATAAAGAAAATTAAGATGATTGTATAAGATACTATCATCAAATTCATTCTCCGCCTCCACCTTTTTCAAAACTTTGTTATGAGTTAAAGTAGCAATCCACGAGGGTGTGAATCGTGATGCATCAAGGCGATGTCAATTTTTGATTGGATGAACAGGTTCCTCCTAAAATGGAGAAGGCACAAGGTAGAAGCCCGAGCAGTGGATCCATACGTATCGTTGCAAACCAGTGCAAACCTATATACATCAAAATATTATTGTAATACTAAGTAACCATCTTCATTGCACTAATTAATATAGATTTTCGGCTTTTTCACATATGTCACGCTCGGCGTCTTAATCACTAACTGGCGTTCCTCTAACTCGTCAACGGCTCTTTTCGTCGTCAAAATCAATTAGAAGCAGGACGTACATTATATATCTCGTACAGTCCAACGACCGCGCCTTATCAATGGTCTAGCTATTGTTTAAAGAAACGGCTAAATTCGCCGCATAACAAACAGAGGCATCAAAGTTTTACTGTCGCGGCTGGCAATGCGCACGAGTTATATGTACACATACACACACGTACACCGCTTCAAATGTGGCTTATACGCTCCATGTCGTGACGATAGCAACTTTTTCCATTAAGTCCGTCCGCTTATAATAATGCGCGTCCGCGAGAATCGAGATACAGCCGCATCCAGGCGCGGGAAAAAGAAAACGAACATCACCACACACACACACACACACACATACACATACCGCTTCAAACGCGTTATTCGGTTAAGAATCCAATGCGTGCACATCCCGAAAACATCCGAAACAGTCATTTGCAATTTTTGGTAAACTATACTTTTGACCCGTTTTCTCGCATATACGCAATATAATGCGCAAACGCTGCCGGTCCACGCATGTTATCAAGAGAAAATCTCTTGATTTTAGCTACTATTACAAACACGTATAAATATATAGATGGGAATATTTTGTAAATATTTTCTAATATAAATTACAATCGTACCTAGTAATTTGATCACTAACCGAGCTCGATGTAGTCACTAATAAATTTTATCATGTCAATGATAAATTTCGAAATATTTGCTTATATAAAATTTCTTAGAAATATGGCAATTTATTAGATTTTATGGAATCCAGAATTTTATGGAATATAGAATTTTCGCCAGAAAAGTTTTATACATTGATGAAACATATCTAGTTAGATGTATATACGAAAACTTCGATGGGTTGTGTAATAACAAAGTAGAATTGCGTCTATAAAAAAAAAAAAAAAAAAAAAAAAAAAAAAAATATGTCGAGGAACACGGGAATTCCAATCCCTTAACGGTTCGCAAAGCCGGAGCCAATATGAGACTAATAGAATTAGCCGTGGCAATCTAGCGACAAAATCCCATTCCTTTTTCACTTGGCGATTTTTCAAGCGATATACCTTCGTATACGCACTGCGGGCTATTATTATTCCTCCCATACGAAGCTTAGGTAAGGAGTGGGGGGGGGGAATCGGCGTCTTGGCCGATTTCGGTTCAACTCCTTGCTATATATAAATACATATATAAGCGAATAAGAATGTATTCGGGTTGAAAATACCCTCCGTTTATTCGACGGTGAAGAGTTTTCGAAGGAAGGAACAACGCATAGCTTAAGTGTAAAATAGGGTCAACCGCAATTTTGGCGACTATAGGCGGTAATAAAATTCTTTTCAAATAAACTAAGTATATAATTTTTTATAATTTTTAAAACATATAAAAGTGGACTTTTGTTTATGTAATATGAATTATAGTGACCGATATGTGATTCTTAAATGTAACCCATGTATTTGTATTGAAATATTTAATTTTTGATGGTTCACAGAGTGTAAAAACTATTTTTCAAAGCATGATTTGTAATTTGGACATGTCATTTTGCCAGGATGAATATAAGAAGACAATAACTTTTTGTTTTAAATTATAATACAGAGGGATTTGGTGATATCTCTGTTATTCAAAAACATATAAAAGACAAAATAATTTACTTGTTTGTTTTAATTTTTTTTTTTTAGAAAAATTTTATGCACGACATTCTCAATTTTCTTTGTTCTTAGCCACTTACAGGAAAATTAAAAATTACAACTCTTATGTCTTGTTTCAAAAAATCCTACATTGTTTCTCTCGATTTATCTATTAATTTATCAATTAAAAGACATATTGCCATTTGTTAATCTACGATCACCAGTAAGGTGTAAATAGCCATTGAAATTAAACTGAAGCTGATTTTCATTCATATAAAAAATCTCATTGCGTGTAGCCTACTATAATTCCACTCTATTTGTATTTACGTAGATTTGAATTTTATACAATCTTATTTGATATGAGAATCGTGGTAAATAGATGTCAATATTGAAAAGTCAAGCAGTTCGTGAATTATGCGTCGAGACGTTTCTGAGAGGCAAACAATTATTGGTCAAATCAATTGAACAAGTAAATAAGACACGTTTAAACGAATAGTAATGTATGTACTTAAGGTAACGAACAAAGGCAGATTGCTTAAACTTTAATTAACCAATTTGTTTCGAACAGAATAAACTCAAGAGCAAAATAAACTCTAACGCTTAAATTTCATTTGTCTATGTTCGAAATCGAATCGAAAATCTATTATCAATTCACAGGCTTCAAATCAGTCAATCAGAAATTAATTCGCGATCTCCATTCGATATATCGTACGTTTAAGTTATACGTAAGGTATATTTTTAATATGCGTCGAGCGCGACAGCGACCTTCAAACGTTTGACTACTGTGCAAGAGTGGCGAACGTTTTCGGCCAAACAGAGCGAGCGTCTTAAAGAGCGAATTATACTCGCACGAGAGCTCGACAAATCTTAATCCGTCGGCTTCCTTCCCCGTTCCCGAGAATTTCCTTCGTTCTCCGCGATCATTATCTTTCCTCCCCCTTTTTCATTTCACTGTCGAATCCAGGAAATCGCCCAATTAATACCGATTTTTCGCATTATTCGTTTACATTAATTTCTTAACTAATCGCGACAGATTGTATTTTTACCCATTAAAGGTTATTTCGACGCCATTATCGCGCAACGCGTCAGTTTTTTTTTTCTCGTACCGCGAATCGTTGCCGTCTTCCATTGTGACGCGCGCGAAAATCTTCCATTTAATTTTGTTTCTTAATCGCGCAATCGCCTACTGCTGTAAGCGTACTTTTTTACTCATTCGATAAAGAGCCAGCTTGATAATGGATGGGGCCGAAAGTGTTTTCTTAGAATCTGTGTAATTATTTTATTTTTTTCCCGATCAACAAGATATCGGGTAATATTCAACGAATATACGAGCTACGTACGCGCATTCGATAGCAGGCCGATCTACGGATGGGGCGACGAGCGAATCGGACGGGCCAAGCACAGACGCCTCTCGGCCGCTATGTAACATAGGCACATACGCGCACCGCCAATACATAAACGTCGTTAGCCAATCGAAAGTTTCGCCGATATCTCAGCGATTTCGGAGGAGGATCGAAGCCAAGGCAACGCCTCGGAAGTCGAGCTACTGCGCACTGTCCTGGTCGAGTAACCAACTAGGTTCAAGGAAACGACGGGTTTCTTCACCTGTGACGTAAGAGCAACCCGTCTATTTTTTTTAAATTAATAATAATTTACTCACACTAAATTAAAATTGTATTTCAAATTGTACAATTAACAAAATTTCTACGTACTTTCCGATTTCTATAATTCCAATTTAAAGTATAAAATTATAAAATTATAATCATACTGTATATTCAGATTATTAATTTCACAAATCAGAGTTTTGAAATAAATCCTTATACGCATGACTACGTATACGCGATTTTTTCAATCGATCATAAGATGAATATGAAAAACACAAATTTTTGAATTTATTTCTCAATATACTTATACAATAAACATCAAAGCACTCTCGAAAAATTAATTAATCATTATAGAATTAAAAAACAATTAATGGCTTTTAATCTATTTGCAGCTACTTCAAAGCCCTTATTGCTTTGAGCCGATAATAAATAATTTAGACACATATTATTTGCGCTTGAGAAGAAATAGGTCCAGAATTCTTATTAGATTTTCGAAATAACTTGGTTATAGCGAATTTGGACGATTTTTCAGAAAATTCGAGCAGTATTATCTTAAACAGTTTTAAGTTGACAAGCACAT
The DNA here is from genome assembly GCA_018907035.1 of Sycobia sp. Sy_11. Lineage (NCBI taxonomy): Eukaryota > Metazoa > Arthropoda > Insecta > Hymenoptera > Epichrysomallidae > Sycobia > Sycobia sp. Sy_11. Next base: position 57,109 of record JACCIC010000293.1, read on the forward strand.
TATATTGCCGGCTTAAAAGCAAATATTCTTCGCGTTTGAGAAGAAATAGTTTCAGCTTTTTATGTCATGTATACAATCTTAAATCTTTTAGTATAAAATTTTAAGATGCATTTAGAAAGAGCGAGAGAGAGAGAGAGAGAGAGAGAGCGAGCGAGCTAATAAAGGCGCCTCTGCACGCCATCGTTACGAAGTAAAGCTTATTATTAATAAGCGAGATTTAATCTAAAGCCACGATCGAAAGTCATGAGCGCTATTAAATTATAATCGGGAAGAAAATAATAGTTAAATTTTAAAGTCTCATTATTGTTTTGCATGCGCGTTTAATAATGTGTGTGTGTGTGTGTGTGTGTGTGTGTGTGTGTGTGTGTGTGTGTGTATAAGGGTGGATAATAATATGGAGTTCAAAATCTGGCACAATCGCACGTCGCTATAAATATGAAGTATTGTGAATAATCAGGCGAGAATGAAAAACAATATACTTTATAAATTATCTACTAATAATGATAATTGGTACCATCATTGAATTTTTGGGAATTTCATTAAATAACATGTGAACAAATTCAGAAGTTGCGTTTTCTCGCTGCTTCACCTATTTGCGCGCGGACAAATGCTAATTGTCTCGACGCTCAAGAAAAGCCTTACACACGCAAGCATTACGCGCAGAAAATTCATGCGTGCGTGTGTGTGTGTGTGTGTGTGTGTGTTTGAATACATATGCAAGAAGAACTTTTGAAATAGTAGAACGAAGGAAAGAAGGAAAAAGTAACGTTTCTTTTTCTTTTTCTTCCTCCGCCCCTCCCCCGCCGCCATGCAAAACCACTTTGCGCGGATGTATACACGCAGAAGTATACGAGAACGCGACGAGGCACGGCTGAAATATACAAGAGAGAGAGAGAGAGAGAGAGAGAGAGAGCATTATTATTTTGTTTGAACAAAGTTAACGCTGAAGGCGGCTCCGAGAGCGGAATGACGCACGTTTGCGGACGTTAAATTTTCGTGTAAAAGCAGGCTGAAAGTACGAGGGAGGGCAAATGAAAATGCAAAAAAAAAAACAAAAAACAAAAAACCAATGCTCGTGCTTAAAAAGGTATTTTTCAAGGGGTGATAATTTTAATGCAAAAATTTTTAACGAAACGTTATCATTGTTAGTTTTCGGTGAAAAAAAGCATATGCGTTTTCTATAAACGAGTAAATAAATAATATTAATAGGCTATTTAATAGGCTATATATTTAGGCCAATTAGGCCTTAAAAATATGCGACTTGCCTCTTGAGCAACGGTACCGACGTATTGAGAGTGATAAATTCAGGGCGATGCGATCGCCTCTGCTCATGTGGGCTTGCTCGAGATGACCAACATCTTATCCTAATCATTAATATTGACTTGGATTCAAATTGAATTTAAAATATATACAGTCCAATGTTGTTACTTTAAACGCTGTCTGATGCTCAATCAATTTATTTTTCAACACAAATCGTGCACGGCATCGACAGCATTAAGAAAGTCACTTGCGTGCTAATGAAAAATTACACATTCTGAACGATTGATCGATGAAACTATCGGTCCGCTACGAAATATTTATCTTTTATCGATCTACCCATTAGTATACGCATTCGTGTATACGCATAGGCTGTGTAAGTAGTAACGCGGAAGTTTCATCAGACCGCATGTCCTAGGAATTTTTTTTTTTTTTTAATATTTTGTAACATTCCTATAGATTGCTAAAGATAAGGAACGTACAAATAGATTATAAGGAGTACGAATTTATAATACATTCTTAACTGTATTATTAATACAATTTAATGTCACACGTGAAATTATTTATATTCCGTTTTTAAATTATCTTTGTCCCATAGAAACTATCTATTCCATACTATTATAGTTTAGCTATACTTTTATTTCGTATTGCTGCTATCTCAACCCCAATATCTTAATATTAATAAAATCTGTCGGATGAGAATATTTTCTCCGGTACACATACGTAGGGTAAACGTTGATCTTTCATTCGTGTTTTATATATCTCGTACACGTTGTTTGAATAATTTTATTCATTTTCTAGTCACTTGTCCAGAAAATTTATTTAAATTTTTCATTCAACTTAATCGTCTAATTATTACCAAATTTCATATATCCTTTTTGTTTTAATTAGTTTCCATTATCAAATTTTGCGACAAGCATAACAATAAACGTTAGGTTTTTATTTAAATTTCTCTCATTTCGTAAATATTTTATTAATTTTAATTATTAATCTTTGTCTTTTATGAAGTTTTGTTTTTGATGAAGAGCATAACAGCTTTTTTGAAAATATTAGTCAGCTAGCATGTACAGCAATTTAATACACTAGCCAAAAAGTACATAATATTACTTGATCTTTTATGAAGTACATTTTTACACGTAAATCTTCTTCTCTGTTACATCTTAGATGTGCCTTGGTATAACAGTTACATATGCCTTGATATTTTATTCATTTTGAATAATCGGAAATTAACTTGCTTGATATATTAGTAATAACACTGTATTACACAAAAAAGCTCATAAGTTCAAAGATTAAATTAAAAGTTAAATTAAAAACGATCAAACCATTATTATTGTATATCAGTACGACATTATAATTTTATAAAAATTGACGTAAACTAAATAATTGTAAAGATTATAAGACTAGTATATCGTTACATTTTACTAAACTAAATATCATTTTCATTACCATATACGAAATATTCCGATAAGTTACGACTGTTGAATTTCGATTTAACTATAAACAAATAATAAAAGCAAAAATAACGACAATTCATTCCGGAAGAAGGAGGGTCGAATAATTTCCTTTCCACTCGCGACGCTACATGCACACGTATTCTTGCCTTTGTTAAGTAGCATGCAAACTAGAGTCACTTTCACGACCAATTAACCGATGCAGCCATTAAGCGGAGCAGATGCGAAACGCCAAAGTTATCCGAGGTAGCTGTGGTACATATATGTATATATTAATATATATATATATATATATATATATGTATATTTATGTATATATATATATACACGCATACACAGACGCAAAAAATGTTTACCCAAAACTTAACTTCGCGCGCAAGCATGCCAGTGCCATATCGCGGGAACGCCAGAAAACTTCTTGTCCGAGAATGCCGCTTGAGATCCAATACCATCAGCGCGAGCTGCGGCAATTTTCCAAGCCAAAAAGCTTGTGTATATATATATATATATATATATATATATATATATATATATATATATGGAGTGCGGTCCATCTAGCGGTATTAGCGCGCAGCCCCGAAAACATGCTCCGTCGAATGCCACGAAAATTTGACCCCTTCGCCCCCCCTCTCTCGCTCTATCTCTCTCTTCCTCTCGCGTTTCTATTATACGTCCAAAACTTCGCCGTTAAAGTTATAATGTTATAAATTTATATGTAAACGATGCCCGGGTTCGCGAACGCCCGACTTAGCCTCCCGATTACGCAATACAATTTCTCCTCATTGTACTAATCGGCGATATATATTAGAGCATAGTCGCCGTATTTTTAACATTCGACCGATAAAAACTTTTATTTTTTCTTTTTACACGAACTCTCTTGACAATTCATCATTACTGCTTCAAATCGTTCAAATACAGTCCTAATTGTATAACATTAAACATTTTTTCAAATACGCCTTTTCATACAGCTGATATTTACAGATTTTCAAGCAATATCCTTTTTTTTCAATTTTTAAATTCATTTAACTCGAATAATACAAATATTGTGAATTAGTAAATAAATTCAGTAGATTGAAATCTAATGAGATATTGAAGAACATAAGTTTATTACTATTCTTATTTAAATTTTTTATATGAAATGCAATAAATAATGTTTAGTGTTGTCTTTGGCATTTCACCTTTTTTGTTTTTGAATTTTTATTTTTCTTACAGTATTGAAATTATAATCACATTCTTCTGTATCGCGACTTTTAAATCTTTCTCGACACTCTCCCGTATAGTGACTGTCAATCGCTAAGAAATTCAACTAAAAAATCACAGCAAAAATTTATTAATTAACATCACTTCATCAACTTAAAATCGATGGTTTAGAGCTTATAAAGGCTTACACTGAATAAATTCCAACTTTAGACAAGTGCTATATATTCAACAATATGATAAAAACAATAAGTTTTATTGGTTTTGAAACCGTATTATTAATGAGTCGATAGAAAATTTAATAAGAATTTTTAATACGAGAGGCGCAAGCTACAATGTGTGTTTTGCAATAGAGCCTCTATTTTATAAATTGATTTTTATTCCTTTTTTTAAAAAACAAACAAATACATAGCGTTCATATTATTTTACTTTTTTCTCGAATAATCAAAATTCACTTTTGTTGAAGGTGAATTATAACAGTATTTTATGTTCGTAAATAACGTAATCCATTATTTGTATTCGTCATATATTACATTTTCATAAATAATGTAATTTTGCACATAAAAAATAATTTTGCACAAAATATTTTATTACAACATGGAGGATTTCATCACAAGAAGGATTTAATGACATTTCCATACGTTAATTTGATATGAAAAAATTTTTTTAGATTCCAGTTTTGAGAACATTTTTTTTAAATATTAGAAGTATCGTAAAAATACTGTACTGTCATCTATACATATGTGCTGGTTGTATCAAAGAGATCCGAACTCTCCTATAACTCTGCAGGGCGAAATCCTATTGAAGAAGGGGCAATAGAAAAATTATAGACTTTCAACAAATGCATACATTATTTCTTTAATATTAAATCTTCTTTCATTTTACAATTTGTTGTAGCCATGTGTCTGATATTGACTTCTGTTTTCAACGATAATTCAAGGTCAAATTCAAAATTTTACATAAAAGCCCTTATTTTTTATTCCATATATCGAGAGAGCGCCAAATTTTACATCCGAATATAATTTTTTTTTGGTCAGATTCTTCTTGTCCGTGCTCTTATGTTTTAGGTCAAATAAAGTTGAATTACAGCATTTTTGACAGAATGCTCCATTTTTAGCCCCATATTAATTAAAATAATTTTCATTTAACACGATAATAAGATAAAACAAAATTATAAAAAATAACTTAAAGTTATGATAAATATGGGATAAAACATAGGGATTTCCGATTGAAATGTTAACATTGGCCTTGAATTCTCCTTGAGAAATGTCCCGTTAAATTGAAGTCAAGGCCAAACACATGGCCATCGCTGAATTCGTTGTCGGAACCGCTCTGATTCTTCTATTAAACTTTTAGGATTTCGCACTGCGTGTTAACCGACGAGTTCGGATTTTTTCGGTACACCCCGTATATCCTGGTAGATATAATAGAACGACGAAACTATGCTCCGGGAGCTCATAATCCATGAGCACAGCTACGTAACAATAAAATCGGCTCTCACGGAGCACCGCGCGCGACAGCATAAATTTGTTCGCTCTTGCACGTCCAGCCGCTAAACAATGCGAGGCGCGGCTACTACCCGTAGTGAGAAGAGCAGAAGAGGGGTGGAACAAAGGTTCTACCGTCTTTTTTCTCACCTCCCTGTCTGTGTGGAATTTGCTGCACTCTCTCTTTCTCTCTCTCTCCCTCCTCTCCATCCCACTCTCTACCTCTTTCTCCCTCCCTCTCTCTCTCTCTCTCTCTCTCTCTCTCTTTCTCGCTCCACAGACGCGCGAATTTCCGTGCGAGCTTTCGGGGGAAGGAGGCAGGAGGAACAGACAGGGGTAGAAGACAGAGAGCAGTCCCGGGCATTAGCAAGAATAGGAGAACGGGGGGGGGGGAATTGTGTACTATAAATAATTGAAGGCAAGAGGCTTGTGCACCCATATATATATATATATATATATATATATATATATATATATATATACACGCGCGCAAAATACAGTCTTATCGTAATCCCATGTAAACATTACGCAGAAATGAATATCTATACGTGAACTATGGCCTCCGGTTTTACGTATGCGCACTATGCTGACAGCTTTCCTAGCCTAATGCTCCAGGATGGGCTTTCCACTTTGTAGCACATACGAACGCGTTTGTCCCCGCTGCTGATACGGCTTGGTGCATTATGAACGATACCGTGACATACCCAACCTCCTTCTTTCGCTCGCGCTCGAATTTTAGGGCTAAATTTCGCTAACACTTACGGCGAGGGGGAGGGGGGAGCAAACGGGCAAAAAAGAACCTAATTGAAAATTATACTTTTTAAAAAAAAAATAATATATAGCTTTCAAAACCGCATTACCCTCGATTGATAATTTTACTATTTTAATATATATATATATATATATATATATATATATATATATATATATATATATATATATGTATGTATATGAAAAAAGATGGTATAGAAGTATATGGTATCACATTGCCGGAGTAAATAATGTTTGCTAGTTTCGAACTCTCGATACCTCTGATTGATTTTAAATTAAACTGAAACTTGATTTGAAAATTGATTAAAAATTAATTGGAAATTAAAATAAATGAGTGCATTAAAGAAATATTATGTAATTTAACGGGATCTAGAATTTCTATTAAACAGTTTCACGATCAGATTATCAATTAACGTTCTTAGATTAATATAAAAATATCATTTTCGTCAGATTTCAACAAATTTCGTTCTGATAAAATTCTTTTTGATGAACTTTTATGCCTGTATGTATATGTCACTTTGTAACTGAAAAGTGCAGTATTCTACAATATTTCCAATTAAAATTGAATTTTCGGTAATGCAAACATTATATCATTTGTTCGAAAGTATTTAAAATCATTCTTCAACTCTACACTTTTATATGTTAATAAGAAAAATTATCGATCGGGGGAAACTAATTTACAAGCTAGAAATAAAAGGGGTATACGGCTTCAAAGACGAACGCTCAACAATTCGACTGAAAATTAGCGAAGCAGACTCATTTTTTATCATTTTTTGCGGGTTTTTTATTTTTTCTATTATTACAGGTTGTATTATTATTTAATTTAAATTAATTTCCATGCTGTCGCTATTTTTTAATTTTATATTTAAATGGCAACTTGTCGTTAAATATTAAATAATTGACTCGGAAAGTTTTTTAATGCGTAATTAATTTTTTTGTTGTAATTATGACGTCGAAGTACTGCAAAAAATTTAGTTTATTTTGATACAAGTATAATGGCCATTATGACCGTTAAATATTAACGGAGAAAAATCGTCTAATAAAAATTTCAATTACCGTCCTGTAATTTTATCGCAGACTGTAAAAATCTAAAAAAATCCACGGAATTTCTATTACATTTTACTAGACAGAGTGTATGGTAATTTTTTAATTTTGTCAGTCTGTGCTTTAATTGTCGAGTAATACTGTATTTAGTACTAGACAATTTTTTTCCCCGTGTACCGTTATTGCGCGACGAAACATCCGCTACAAGCCAATACGGCTCAATGTATTTATAATAGTAGCATATACTTCCGATTGAGTATTTGGCCAAACTAAATATAGTGCCATTTTATTATTATAACGGTCGCTGTGTTTACAATTAAATGCGCGAACGCGTTACAGAGACGCCTGAACGAGATTTATCTCAATTCGCAAATTCCTTTCGTTGGCCGAGAATCATAAGATATTCTTCGCATTATGCATACTCAGACGTTAATGGTGCGATGCGAGGAAGGACAGCAGTGCATATTTCTCCTATATTAAACCTAATATGCCCATGTACGATACGCGTCGATTTCGAGCTTTGATTCACGCACCGGCTTAAACTTATCTCGTTACGGCTCGAGGTCATAGTACACGAATATATCACCCTCGAGTCCGACAGTGCGAGGAGGGGCGGGGGAAGTGGAGGGCAGGACAACGGAAATTACATTCCGACGTTCGTTCATCACTCACGTACGAGGATCGCCCGACCGCGCGATTAATACAAGTTTCTTTTTTCCCACGCGAGCTCCGCGACTGTTTTTCTTCGGTTCGATCTCGGGGTCCGGATGATTTATCGTAGGCTGCGTAATTTATGCTCAACCAAGGGCTATCCCTCAAATTGGGTAAGTTCATTTTTTTTTGTTTCTGACGATTCTCAGACAGTCTACGTAAAGAACATCCAGATTTTCGAAGTGCGCCTCACCCGCCCGCGCGACCTAAATCTCACGTAATTTTCGAATTCTTATTAGATTTTTTTCTTTTAAGACAAATGACGTAATACGTTATAAAGCCCGTACAGATGGATTTTTTTTCTTTTTTAGAAAAACATTTTTCATTCGCACGTACGAAATTCTTCGAACCACCAACCCTAGATAAAATGAAACGAGAAAATTAGTGGCATATACCTTCGCTGCAAATGTTCCCGTGTAATTTAAGGATAATGCCCGGCTAATGGCACGGACGAAATTAAGTCCAACATTCTGTTTGTAACATTATAACAAAAGTGAAAAATAATTTCTCTCATGTATTAATGTGCTTTGAATGCCACAAATATACCCATAAAATCGGCATAATGTAAGAAATAAAATAAAAAGTGTTACTTTATTTTTATGGGATGGATTGTTCCATTTAACTTATTTTCCCCGTGTAAATAAAAATTGTTCAATGTTTACGCTTATTCTAGAATATTATAAGTCATACCGCAATTTTTACAATTAAAGCCGCTTGGTACATATGAAATTTTTACACATACTTTATTTCACATATGATATATTAATATAACATTGGTTGAGCTTCAACGAAGGTCAAAAATATTTATATTTATGTAGTTACCAATATCATTGAAAATTCATCAATATCACAAAAATTTGCTAAAAAATTCACACGCATATATATATATATAGATTCTATGATTGAAAATAAAAATCACTCTTTTTATCGATGAGTTTTATATGTATGTATATATATATATATATATATATATATATATATATATAGATATATATATATATATAGATATATATAGATATATATAAAGATTCAAGTAAATTCATGTATCTTAGGATCTCAATTCATATATGTTAAATCATTCAACATATTGATTGACTGAATAGTAATAAAAGCATAATGAATTAATAAATTTTCTCCCATTACGATTTAACGACTCTTTATTGAAGGAATCAAATTCTTGCGACTCTTATTTTCACTAGTGAAATATTCAATTAAGTTTAAAGATTAAATTCCGCCGATAGATTTTTGAGATCCTCGAATAATATTCAAATTTTCAATACAGATTAAAGAATGTATAAATCTATTTATATGTATATATATGTATATATATATATATATATATATATATATATATATATATATATACTTTTAAATATTTCCTTGGAACAAAATAAACATTTTATGATAGTGAAATAAGAAGGATATTCATACGCCATAAAGAGTACTATTGTGTTTATCGAATGTAATTATTGGAAATCGACGCACCGAGAATATGTTGAGGACCTAAAGGGTACAAAACTGTATTAAATTACGAAATAATTGAAAGTATTAGTGTATTCATTATATTTTCGATAATAAAAGAATTTGTTTAAATTTTATTTAAATCAACTTTTAACTTGTTATTATGTTTTAACACTCTTGAAATGAAACTCGGTTTTACTGGGAAAAAAACAGAAAGATCTGAAAAATAGGGATTTATATCGGCAAACCGCATCAGAAAACCTTACATAATTTATAGTAAATAATGAAATTGGAGCAATTTTTCGCGATCCAGTACGCCGGATATAACGAACCGCCAATATAGCAAAATATCCGGTAATATAGCAAAAAGCAGTGCTCTCCCTCTCACCGCTCCCCCCTCTCTCTATCGCTCTCTTTTTCTCTATCTCCTCCAATATGTACCGGAAATTTCATCGGGAATCTAGCGTATATTATTTCCCGTTGCTCGCACAATAAAGTCCGCCGAGCGAAAAACAATTATCGCCGCCGCCGCCGCCATATCGGCTGAAAAGCTCATTTTTCGACCGATAACGAGTGGAAAGTCGAGAGGGACCGGGGGCGAGGACGATTCCTCTGGGACACGTGCGCACTGCACTATATATATATATATATATATATATATATATATATATATATATATATATATAACTATACCGAAGCTAGCGCTAAGCTAGTGTATATATACCTTTCGAGCTTTAATTAGAAGGATATCGAGATATCGAGCGGCAATCTTGGACAATCTCGCTAGCCCAGTCTCGATTTCGGCTCGTTGCTCGTATATATATATATATATATATATATATATATATATATATTCACGCACATAGTATGTGAGCATTGGAGACATTTTCGAGCGAGGAATCGAATTTTGGATTCGTCCAATAATGTTTTTTGTATTTCTTTTTCTCTACATTTCCTTTATCTACCTAAATATGTACATATATACATGCCGAGATCCATACGTGCGCGCGCGCGTGTGTGTGTGTGTGTGTGTAAATGGGAGCGAAATAAAGGTGCAAACCAGAAAATAGGACGAGAAAATCACGTGTGTATATATAGAGGTAATACATATGAAATATGAAGCGAAGGGGCGTAATTTCGATACGCGATCGAGCAAGACAATCTTATAATTCGATGCATATCTTTGATCGGCACCGATGCGAAGGTCCTTATTTTACTTTTATAACTGTTCGCGAATCAAAAATTCAGCGAAAAATCTGAGAATTATATTATTTCGGTATCAATATCAGATTCGTGCTGTCTATATATGAATAAAAGGTATTTTAAAAATACAGACAAAAATGACTATATACATTATAAATTATACCCATGGGATAACGGGTTCAAAAAAGATGCTGTTTTTAGAAATTAAGGGGCGCCTCGTCGCTACCAATGGGCTATTTATTTTGTTTCCTTTTTCTCGTGAAATTCGACTAACTTTAAATCTTAAATCTCAAATCAAGGAAGCATTTAAGGAAAAAAAACTTCGTGAAACGGATGCTACGATTGCACCTTTAACCCAGTTCTTTTTGAATTTACAAGCTAAAATTAGTAAGTAAAATTTTGTAAATTCAGAAAACGGTAACGGTTGGAATAAAAAGCTGCTTTTTTTTCTGCGCTTAATGAATTTAGCTTCATCGTACAAAAACTATTATCAATTTAAATATTATTTAGTTGAATTTTTAGCTATGGATCTGTTTTGGCATGTCCTAAAAATTTTTAAAACTCAGCAATTCATCTACGATAATGGAAAAGTGAATAAAAGCATCATTATATGTCCAATTGCTTCAGAATTATTGGAAATCCCTTAAATTTCTTTTAATGACACTTATTCAGAGAAAATTTAGAACTAATATAGCAAAAATTAATTGTTTTACAGAAATATAAGAACTATGGAACTTTTAACAAATTTTTAACTAACAAGGAGAGGCTCACCTCACCGGAGAAGCAATTTTCTCCAGAATGTGAAAAATGTATTAAATTTAACTAAAAACTCCAAACCTTATTATTTATTTATTTAAGTGGTCGTTCCTGACCATTATTTTTAAGTGAATATTGTATCAAAATAATAAATTTCTACTTTATTATTACATATAACGTTAATCATAGATATGAATATTTTCTGCTTTCTGCATACTCAAATATCTTTTTCTTAGCTGAAGAGCATAACATTCATGTTGTTCATATTAGTTCTAAGTGATCTATTTCTATTTGAAATTAAAATTATTTTATATTCTTAAAAATTTTTTAGAAAAATTAAATAATTAGAGAATAAAATTGTCAAATATTTCTAAATATTTATTTCTTATTTAAATCTTAAATATTTACATAATATTTAGATCTTATATATATATATATATATATATATATATATATATATATATATATAATATAAGGTTTGAATACAAAACAATGAATAAATAGAAGTGCTCGATAACTCACCTGTCAAATTATGTGTAATTTACTATTCAAAAATAATTTAAAAAATAATCATAAAAACTAATATTAATCTAATGAATATTTTAATAATTGTATAGTATTCAATCAATTAATACTATGAATTTATTAAATTATTCATTCCATTACTATTCATTTAAATAAAATCAAAATATATTTTGAAACCAACTTGCTGGTCTTGCATGCACTTCAATATTATTAATGGATCACCTTTTCTGGAACTATAATATTATATTCTGAGCTTCTATATTAAATATATAAATAGTATCATTATGCGCTGTTTCAATCCAAACGCATATATATATATGTGTGTGTGTGTGTGTGTGTGTGTGTGTGTGTGTGTGTGTGTGTGTGTGTGTGTGTGTATGTATCTCACATATATTTGAAAAATTTTTAAAGCTCGCTAAAATCACTTCAGATTTAAAATTCGCTTTTCAGATCACTGATATTTGAGTTTCATGTACAAAATGTTTTGCGATTCTTGACAGCATTAATTATAAATCTAAAATGTTAAAAATGACTTTTTAACATTTTAAGTAAAGTTTTATTGATTATAAGTGGAAATTATTTTTTTTAATTCAGACTAAAAAACTACTTGTCTAATACAATTTTTCTTCTTCATATTCCATATACATGATACAGCTGTCGCATAACAAGATACCAGACAAATTGTTTTTCTTCTCTTTATGTCCCTTTCTTTTTCTCTGCAATCAAATGACAATTGAACTTTTGTTTCATAATTTATTGTTCAAGTCAAGCAGATTTTATTTTAAGAACATTTTGAATTTATAAACATTTCACAAGTTTTTTATTTGTTTGAAAAAAGTGATATTTCTCGTCCGCACAGATACTTAAAAGGTATTCCGAGGCATGTGCAAATGATTGCTAAACTAATCCGATAACCCAGTAAATATAAGAAGGACGGATATAAGTTAGAAAAAGGTGGCAATCGTTTGTACTTGTCATGGAATTTTAAATCCGAAGTACTTTTAGTGAGCTTTAAGACATTTTCAAATATATTTCAGATATATATATATATATATATATATATATATATATATATATATGTGTGTGTGTAATATAGAAACTCAGAATAGAATATATAGTTTAATAAATTTATGGTATTAATTGATTGAATACTATAAAATTAAAATATTCATTATATTAATATTAGTTTATATGATTATTTTATAAATTATTTTTTAATAGTGAACTGTATAGAATAATTTGTCGTAGTGAGTTATTGAGTATTTCTATTTATTAATTTTTTTATATTCAAATCTTATATAATATACATAAGGTTGATAGAAACATTGATGTAAATATTTAGAAATATTTGTAAATTTTATTCGCTAATTATTTAAATCTCCTAAAAAATTTTTAGTTGAAATTCTAATTTCAACTAGCAACAGATCATTAAGAAACATCATGAATGTTACACTCTTCAGTGAAGAAAAATATAATTGAAGTAGTTAGAAAGCATAAAACGTTCATATCCACGAGTAACTGTATATGTAATAATAAAATCGAAATGTTTTATTTTGAGACAGTATTCACTTAAAACTAATGGGAAGCAAGGCCCAATTGTTTTTAGATTTTTTTATATTCAATACATTTTTCATCTTCTGGTGGAAATTGATTCTCCGGTGAGTTGAGCCTCTCCTTGTAAGTCGAGATACGTAAATTACATGCAAGAACTATGCGAGCTTTACAACAGAACTTTTACGAGTATGCGCACGAAGTAAATTTACAATTATAGCAAGAGCCAAGAAATGACGCGCGAACAGAAAAGCTACTTTAATACCACATATGAAGCTCACATGCCGAGCTAATAAATAATACCTTCTCTCTCTCTCTCTCTCTCTCTCTCTCTCTCTCTCTCTCTCTCTCTCTCTGTCTCTGTCGCTCTAGAAAAATAACAGGACCCGAGCGAAATTCCACTTCTATATAATGTTCCAGCGCGGCGAGAGAGCGTAATTCAATTTGTAGCGAGTGGAAAAAAAAGAATTCGACACACAGCAGACTCAAAAACTCCATTAAAGTTCAAACGCAATGCTCGAAGCACGCCTTTGCAAACATCTTCACGTGTCTTTATATACGCATACACATGCGTAATATGCAGCTTGTGCAAAAACTTGGTGAAACAATCGCGCGCGGAAAAAACGCACGCGTGAGCCCTGAAAGAGCGAGATGTATAAAAGCATAGGAAAGAAAAAATGTCAAGGTATTACTTCGAAATATATATATATATATATATATATATATATATATATATATATGTGTGTATATATGTATATATACCAAGTGAAACTGCAAGTTAAGGACAAACAAAGACAGTTCTCTCTCTTACTTGCTCTCTCGCTCCCTTTTTCTCTCACTCACTCAAACGTAAAGTTTCACGAGAAGAGTGTTTTCGGACGAGTCTCACCATTTGTGTGTAGGTGTATGTGTGTGTATGTGCACGTGTAGAAAAGAAAAAACACAATACTTTCCGAGCGAAAAAGAGATCACATTTGTCGAAAACAAAACTCGTTCTATCTTTTTCTTTGTGTCGTATTATTCCTTTAACTGGCTGGGACGTAATATATATTTTCCTTTTTTTCTCCCTGTTTTCTTTTCCGTTTCAATACTCGCGGTCTCGTGTACACTCGCGCGGACGGATGGATGGACGTAATCACACGGGCAAAGAAAATATTATATACAATCGAGTACGAATCGATTGTGATTTAATCTTCTAATAATTGAACGTTGATGCCAAATGAATCGAATAAAAACGATTGTTGCAAATCTAATATAGCCGTATGTAGATATATATATATATATATATATATATATATATATATATATATAATAATAAATCTAAATTCTAGAAATGAGACAGGAATGAATATCTTGAAGTTGAAACAAGGAATTAAGGAATTAGTCCATTTATCTAGGGTACTTTAAAATAAAAGAACAGTGACTAGCAGTAATTAGCTATCCACTCTTTTTCAGAGCACACAATTACTAAACATAATAGAAAATATTTCTCTCAAAATATCTCAAAAGTTTCTCGTCTTTTCAGCCCATGAAAGTATTGAGCCAATACTTGCTACCCTCTAATAAACTAAAGTGTATTCCCACATAGAGCGTTTTGCATTGATGAAAACAGTCGGATGGTACCAAGTCTGAACTGTAAGGCGGGTGAGGTAGAATTTCCTGTCCACTATTCTCCAAATAGTTTTTGACCGAAGCCGTGACATGTAGACGAGCGCTATAGTGTGCATCCTACCATATGCAGAGCATGACCTTATTTACGTGAATATTTCGTGTCGGCGTCGATTGGGCGGATTTGTAAGGCTTTGTATACGATTTTCTGCGTTTAAGGTTATCATAATAAATCCATTTTATCAAGATTTCGGACAATCAAAATCGCCATTCGACGTCTTTCGGCTTTAATTCGTACGGCATCCAGTTTCCAACCTTTTGAATGAATCCCAATGCTTTTATGCGCTTTTTGAACCATTTCAACCACTCGCGGCACATCGATTCACCAATACATTCCTCGTCACAAGTTTCCGTAACCAAACGAGGAGCCTCAGCCACAGTTTTTCTCGTATTAAAGAATAGGAGTAGCGTTTCCCGCAAACGACGTTTATTTGTCTGGAAATCTGCCATGATTTTGCTCGATAAAATAAACGACAGTGAAGGAAGTGCTCGAATATAACGCTGCAAAGTTATTGACAGATACACAACCTACAAATATAACACATGAAGTCTGATATTTCTCCCGGGATCCACTGGTGACGCCATTTTTTGACTAACGCTGGAAACTAACTTGTACGCCCAATATATTAACTAATAGAATCCTAATTTGCTTATGAAAGTCTTGAGGCGTAAACAAAAATGTCCACTCGTTAATATATATATATATCTATATATATATAAGAACTGTCTATACACATTCTAACACGAGTTATAAATATCGAATAATCAGAACTCTTTTAAAATTAATTTTCGCACCAGTGAATTTCCAGAAAGTATCTGCAGCCGCAGCTGCAGTTACCTTCCGTTTTTTCATTTTTTTTTTGACTTGTTCTTCCTGCTATACCTATTTGTGTGTCTACACACATACACATGCACACACATGGGCGCGCGCGCACACACACTTTTAGTGATTGTTGACTAGGGTTGAAAAAGTTTTTCCATCCTTCCCTCCCACAAGTACTTTCTCTGTAAATGCAGTTCTACATTGTTATACAGATATATAGGGACTTTCCGCGTGTGGTTTCAAAAAAGAAAATGATAGGAAGAAACACAGACTATGCTGTTCTCTTTTATGCGAGTTTGTTTAAACTTTGAAAGAAATGTGAAGTCCGATCTGCTCTTTAGAATAATTAACTAGACAAAGTGAGAAAGAAATAGGCAGGTAGAGAAGAAGAGAGAACGAGTAAAACAGGGGAACAGAGACAAAGGCAGAGATGGGATAGCAATAAAAAACAAAAGTAAACGTACATAAATACAAGTTATCGTTAAAATATTATTGCCATAAATTCTTAAATTTTTTAAAACTAGAGCACTTTGTTCCAGATTCCCGAATAAAAGTTTTAAATAATTGAAAATTTTGCTCTAATAGCTTTTCGGGCATTTAATTTAGTCGATCTTTTGGCCACTGCTAAAAAAGTCCTTATTTGAATTATATAGAGATTTTTGTCAATCTACTTTCTGCTCCTACTACCATTACTTTATATATATATATATATATATATATATATATATATATATATATTATAGATACACATATATGTATGCATATATATCATTTTTATACAGAAAGGTATATACATAGTTACTTTTCATATCGTTCGTTTTCATTCGTTAGAATTTAGGAAAATAATACATTTACCAAGACTGAGTATGGTTTTTCGCAATAACGTAAATTTTACCATCGTCTTTTTTCATAATTTAAATATCCTATAAATCTGATATATATATATATATATATATATATATATATATATATATATATATATTGATACGTAAGCGAAGGACTGAATTGTCAGCAAAATCGGCGATATAACAGAAAATCGATTCCAGGCTGACAAAATCATGCGATACCTGTTTTTTCAACTGTTTTTCGTTCGTGTGTTTGTTTATTTATCTAATGAATTAATTATTCTCGAAACAATATATATATATATATATATATATATATATATATATATATATATTTATATATCAGCAAGTATATCATTAATGGATGATCTGGGCATGTAAAAACCTTTGGCTTTGTGATAAACAATTTTATAAACGTAAAAACTTACGTGTCTATAAGGTTCATAAAATAGTTTAAATAAGTTAAATCAATTTTCAACGATCGGAAATTTTATGCAATAATCTGACCTTAAATAATATTATATTAATTTGAAATATTTATTTAAGTTTAACCATGTCGGATCAAAAATTCACCAGATCTTCATTTATATGACCTATTTTAAAGATAAAAATAAATTTAGTAGCCCTTCGGAATGTTTTCTAGCATGTAATAAATTTCATAGTGTTTTTTTTGTTATGTAACGTTTGATTTCTATCTCACAGGTGATAAATACGATTTTAAAACAAAAGGCCTTAGAACAAATAGCGCACTCTTCGCGCTAAAAGAAAAAACGTAAAAAATCCGATAAATATCAAAATGTTGACTATAAATTTTTTAACAGCGAACTGCGAAAGAGCGACCTCGATTACCTTTATTTAGGTATACGCAGTTGTTTCGCGAAGAAATTATTACGCTCGCGTTGAATTTACAAGCGCGCTGAACTTTGTTTTACAAAATTCGGATCCCGGCCGGTGTTAATGGGTTAAGTACGGAGCCGCTCGTGCCGTCATAAAACCGGCGTCGCTCGGGCAAAGTGCAGAGAGCGAGAGAAAGAGCGACAGAGGAAGAGAGAGAGAAAGAGAGAGAGAGAGAGAGAGAGAGAGAGAGACCGCTGTCGCCGCAGAGCAAACATTATTAATTAACCAAAATTGCGGGGTTAACAGAGCCCTGCGCGTATCGGTCCTTCCCGAATTCGTTATCGCGGTGCCCACCTTTCCCCCCCCACCCACACCTCGAAAGCCCTCGAAGTCAATCAAAAGCCACTCGTGCCAGTTCGTGCATTAGGTCCCTGCCTCTCTGTTTGTCTCTCTCTCTCTCTCTCTCTCTCTCTCTCTCTGATCCTGCGGAACCAATCATTCCAAAAGGAGGTCCTTATTCAATACTCGATTATTCAAAAGCCGCGGGGATTGGGTCTGAGAGGGTCAAAGTATATAGCTACTTCAAAAGTACAGGGAGGGAAAAAGCCAATTTTCGACTGGCACGTGCACACGCACGCAGCGGGAGAGAGAGAGAGAGAGGGAGAGATAGAAAGAGAGAAAGCAAGTGAGACACAAAATTCATAATTCCGAGGCGAACGGGAGAAGAAAAAGCTCGGCTTACAACGACCGCGCGTTCGGGATACTCGCGGCTTTGCCTTTTGACAGCCTCTCGGCTGGAACGGGCGCTGGAGGGGAGGGGGGAGCGGAGGAGGCAACGGCTTTGACGTCTGATTTGGCGCTACTTTATACCACCGTTTCTCGCGCCTCTCGCCGGATATCTCATCTCCGCGCGCGGTTTTGTAATGCACCTGCACGCGCCGGTTTACGGAGCGATAATTCCAAGAGGGGCAGGGGGGGGACTGGGCATTACATGCGCAATTCTCGAAATATTTCGTTAAATTCGAGTTAATTTTGTTTCAGAGAATCCACATTATAACAACACTGTAACCTCAAATTTACTAATTTGATGCGAGAATTTGGCTCTCGTGATAGAAACCTTGTTTCGCTCGGGGATAAAGTGTCTCAAGAGACAAATAACAAACTTTCATATCTGTTTTAAAATTACTATTGCACAATCGTTTTTTTCTTTAAATATTTACGTATCATTCATACATGGAATATTTTCATGTATTAATTTCACATTTTCATGTATTAATTTATTAATTTAATATTTTCATGTACTTATTTCTAGACATATACATACTATTATTAATTATTTTTCTATGGTAATGGACAATGTTATCATGATTTAGAAGTGTTTATCAGTAAAACAAAATTTCGCATTTAAGCTGTAACAATTACGTACCTTCAAAAAAAGATGTATTTATCATTATTATTTATGATTGGGCAGACTTTTTTGCATAAATAAGGTGGAGTAAATTTTGTCGAATGATACCTTTGGCTGAAAGATACAATACTTGATTTATTTCTTTGAATATTCATAATTTTTACGATTAAATTTTTTTCGTTGAAATTATACATCATTAAATTGTTATGAATTTTTCGCAATTACGATATATGCGTAACTTACTACAAAAACAATTACAGTTCGTTTTAAAGTTACGCCAGACTGGAGAGTGATGAATATTAAAAGAAATAAATAAATAAAAGATGGAATTTTTCGGCATATTTACCTTTCGGTAAAAACCCATTCGACAAAATTGACCCCGCCCGCTTTTTTTGCATAAAAACGTGCCTGAATAATTGTATCGGCAACAAAAGGGCGAAATGAAAATAAAACCAACGAAAGAAAGTCTCGTGAACGTTTTTCCCTTTTGTTTGTCCAGGAGACTCCTCCCTCGCTTACAAAAACCATTTTCTTCTTATAACGAATCGGATAATATGATAATGGAGAGCAAATGATAACAAGAAGGATAACGGAAGAGCGGGAGATCTTTGACTTGTTTGAGGCTGATAAAGTACGCTTAATAGCTGATCGAGCTGTGTAAAAGCATCGGGGGATTAAACTCTTTTAATAATCCGGTACTGCATTTTTATGAGAGCTAAAGGCGGAAACAACAAAGCTTTCAATTATTTGTACAATAATGGATCTCGATAATTCGCTGTATTACTGGCATCGAATCAAGATAACCAAGTAAAAAAAAAAGAAAAAGAAACGAGGAACTTGTTAAGAGTATTTTTTATTTTGAAAACAAACGAAAACGTACAGTTTGCACACTGTTAATTCCGAGGATGGAATGTCAATAAACTTCAACGCATATAATACTTCGTATTAAAATGATTTGTTTATGGGCGCGATCGGTTGGAAGAGGCGCGAAGCCGCGTAAAGGTAAACGCGACGAATGGGATTTTTTCCTCCGCCGTTTAATGGAAAACTCGAGAAAATCAAGAATGTACGTATATAGGTAAAAATATTTCCTGAAAAGTTCTGCGTAGTGCATCTGACTTTTTAAGTTTTTTCTCGACATTCCGCTACGAACGACAAGTAAGCGTAATATAAATTATGCGAATAGACTTTCGTAGCGCGTCGCGAAGATCTTACTGCAATTCTTCTTTGCCGTTGATATATCGGCAGTACCAGGCAGCATATTGCGCTTAATTCAGACAGACACATGCGTATTATCAGAGTTCAACTTTCGGATCATATGTGTGTGTGTGTGTGTGTGTGTGTGTGTGTGTGTTTTGCGAATTTGTTAAGGTAGCTCTCAGCTCATTCGATGCGTCTCTCCCAACCCGAGAACTGTGTCCGTGCTTTAGTTTTCATCCATAGTATATATATATATATATATATATATATATATATATATATATATATAATTAAAGAGAGTGAGAGAGATAAGATGAGAGAGATAGAGAGAGATAGAAGAGTAGAGAGATAGAAAGTGAGAGAGAGAGAGAGAGGAGGGGGGATGAAGAAGAGAGAGAGAGAGAGATGGGTGAATTCGTTTTAGAATCGTTGCCAAATTAATGGAATATATATATATATATATATATATATATATATATATATATATCAGTTTCATGCGGCCGGATAACGGGTTTAGCCCGTTATTTTTTTTTATCCTCCTGCAGTTTGTACGGTGATGGGCTTAGGGAAGGGATGCAAACTATATAGATAAACGCGCTTCCTTCGTATAATTTTGTTTCGCGAACAAATAGATTCGAAAATGTATACAGATCTATAGTGCAGCGGCGATATTGTTTCTCTGCACGCTTTTCAACGTCCTTTCTCTTTTTATACAGGCTCTGCATCCGCTCACAGATGGACTTGCAAAACAGAAATGCTTTTTAAGGGTCAGATATATACATGCATATATACATATGTGTACATAGATATATATATATATATATATATATATATATATATATATATATATACACGTATATAATTATATATATGTATATATATATGTGCGTGTATACGTATGTATATACGGTTGCGTTTAAAAAAGAACTGAGATTTTCAAAGCTTTAAAGCAAAGACCAAGGCATTATAGATGCAGGGGCGTTTGCGTCAATAAATCCCTGCGTTATCCATATTTATATTGTCTATACATACATATATATCGAGGCGAGAGCGTGCACAAGAATTTTCTTTTCGTCCCAAAGGGTGAGCTTGATTGCAATGTTTGCGCGAGGGGAGGGGGTGGTTTATACGGGAATATAAGCGCGTGAGCTCCAATACATAACGCATTATTCCGTGCTGTTTTTTTGTTTTGTTTTTTTTTGTTTTTTTGTTTTTTTTTTAATGAAATTGTAAACGTGCGCGCGCGTGCGGGAGCACCTACCGTCGGTGTAACTTTGAAAAAGGGGGAATCTATCGCATGCGACAATTCGTTTTGACGGGCTTGGAATATTTGCGAGACGCGAAGATATGTATACAGAACTCGGCTCGAGGTACAAAGCAATAAAATGTGCGCGAAACAATAAAGTTTGAAAATCAACGAAATAGTGATTTAGCGATGCGTGATTCTGAAATTTGAATATATATATATATATATATATATATATATATATATATATATATATATATATATATATAGTGATAGCATTGTGATTTTCATCATTTTAGAATCCAAAAAGATGAATCAATTTCAGTTAAATTTTTTAATAACTCATTCGATGAAAAACAAATTATTAATCCGCTTTTGTATTGTTTTTTATCCGCAATTTATCCGGCAACCTTCAGTTCGAAATTATCAGATAATTATAATTTGATAATTGTTTTAACAAAATTTTTGATGGATGCTTTGTCGAAACAATTGGACGAGGTATAAGTAAAATACTTTTTTCTTCCTCGAAATGGATCATCTACTGTCTCTTGAGAGACACTTTGATAAAAAACAATAAAGAGTTTATATTAATTACATAAAGACTAATGATTATGTTGTTGTATAAATTTAAGCACAATACGAGCTGGACACAAATGAACAATAAAATAAATAATGGAGAATAACGTAAACTTGGTCAGTTCAAATTATTTATTATATATAATCGTCACTGCCGTACTCATTGGAGCCTGAATATTTTTGAAAGATATTCTATAAATATAAGCTTTAAGCTTTTAACTCTAGCTTGAACCCACAAAAGAAGCCGTCGTAAACGAACAACAATTTTTATTTATCAAAATTATTAATTGGACAGAGGATAAGATACACTCGTAAGGTTCTAATCATCGTGAAAAACTGAGCGGGGGAGCGTGTTTGCAGAAGAACGCGACGAGGCCTTGCCGTAAGAGACGCCCTTGAGCGATCGTCCGAGAGGAGCCCGGCGAGCCGGGGCTATCGTCCGTCCGAACACGTTCGCAGCTCGCCACGCTGGCCCGGGGGCATTTCCTAGGTGTAGTCCTCCGCTCGAGCACAAAGTTTTCACACGCCGAGCGGAACTAATGGCAGCGCAAGAGAGCGATCGAAAGGGACGGAAAGGCCGTCATTTCTTTTAAATTGCATTTAGCCCTTCGAATCCGCATTATTATAATCATGGCGCTATAGATTGCTAATGCATTATATATAAATATATATATATATATATATATATATATATATATATATAGATTATATTACGCTCTTTGCGCATATTGTCGTAATTCGGCTTCGTTCCTCCACTCGACGATTGAGAATTTTTTACGACATTTCTTTTGATCGCTCGCCTTAAAATCGTGTAATACGAAATTAGTTTTCCATTTATTTAATGCACCCTGACACACGCCATCCTTACCATTGTTTTATCGTTACGCGCCTCTTGCAATATAATAAGAATAAAACTCGCGAGGCGCGGAATATCGCTGTACACGGCTGAATCCTCGAGACGCTCCCTACGCTCACGATAAGCCCGAAAGTAGCGCGCGTGTCGCGCGAGCCAAAGAAAGGATCCGGATCGGCGCTGCGGGCAACGGTGGCTGGACGGAGGCGGTGGGCGGGATAGGGGCGGAGAAGGGGGAAGGGGGGACCCACCCGGAGAGCGCGCGAGAAAGTGTCACTGGGTCAAACTATCCCTGTCCGTCGTCCTCGCCGCTCCAGAAAGGCGCTATAAAAATTTCCGCAGAGTACGCGCCGACGACGAGAGGGACTGATATATAGGGTAGACGCGCTCGAGGGGGGCGGCTGCAGGAGATGCCGGGGCTGGTGCGGCACGCTCGAAAATTCCGAGGGGTAGGGACGAGGGAGAGTGCCCTAGTCGTAACCCGCCCATCCCTCGCGGCTCCTTAACCCTAATGCTTTCCCATAAGGCGCACTCATATCTACACACACACACACACACAAACACGCGCGCGCGTGTATCTACATAGATATTATAGCCACGCATTCCACGACCTATATCATTTTCAATTTATACATGGCTTATATATATATATATATATATATATATATATATATATATATTCATACGATCCATCCTGGTCTTTGGCGTTCTCACCCTCTTTTTCTCCCTCTCTCTGTACGCGCATGTATGTACGTGTCTTTTAGCTAGTGACACGCGTATAGGGCATGTGTTCTACTTGCCGATGCGCGCGCGTAAGGAATAAGAAAATGGAACGCGAAGAGCTACTTATAAGCCTATATATGCTCGCGCTTCCTTTGCATTAGTAATCGTCATTCGTATAATATTGAAGGAGTGCGCGCCGCAGTATTGCGGGCTTTCCCGCGCTATTTTCAAATGTTCTATGCATCAAATGTAATATATATATATATATATATATATATATATATATATATATATATACACTCATATGTATATATTTGTATAACTGCGACAGCTAGAGAGGAATATAACGTGCCTTTTTCTCATTTATTCTTTCGCTATTTCTTCACAGCATATGCGAGATACTTTGAACAGCTTCTGTACTTTATTATATGGCAGCAAATGGAAAATTAAGGAAATGCCACTATTCCATTTTCATTTGAGGTCCGATACAAAAGAGAAAAATTATCTAGTTTTATTCTTAGTATGGAAAAAATAAAAACGACTTTAAAGGAACTCTTGTGAGATTGTGTGTTTACGATATTTCATTTCTTTTTCCCCCTAAAAATTTTAAGTCTTACGTACTTGCCAATTTAATTTTGGAGTCAAGAATTGCGGCGCTGTACACAATAAGCAGATTACAGAAGATATCAAAGAGTATCTGAAAACTAGTTCCCGGCCTGTTTCTTTATTTTGTATTAAAAACATTCACTTTTTTTAGAAAAAGGAAAAACTTCTGTTCTATTTCGAACAATTTTTTTTTTATAAAACTTGTCAGTAATAAAAAGTTGAATTCTAAATTAAATAACAGAAATACATAAATTTTGATTATATTAGTCTTTCATTTATGTTCAATTCAGGGAATTCATTCAGAGGGAATAATCGTGGTCATTAAATTTCATTATTTTTTTTTTTTTATGTTTATTTAACGTCGCTCCAAAATTTATGCTTCCAAATATCGGTGCGAATCAGCGACAGAGGTCTACGATGTATTTGTAAACAAAGCACATGTAAATTATTACAGCAGTGCCTGTGAGAATCGGCCAAGATCGAGATTTGAACGCAGATCATCAAGTTACTGGTCCTTCGCTCCAGCGATCGAGCCATCGTAGGCCTCTAAATTTCATTATATTGGCGGATTTATAATATGCAAATTTATGTAAACTACGTTACACCATCGAACAGACGGTATATTTTAATTCAAGTCTGGGAACAAGGGACGAAATAAATGAAGCATGCGTGAATGATGATAGAATTAAGGGCTTAAATAAAGTGTCAGAATATATGATATCTTTGGTTGATCTCTAAACAAATCCATATAATTAATATGAGGAGAGATGAGAGAAGGAAGAATCCTGAAGTCTTTAAAAAATATACTTCTATAGTCATCGGTTTATTTTTAAGTATATAATACAATTTCAAAGGCAAAGATTTACTATGATGTGTAATAATAATATATGTATCAACATTTATTACACAGATCCGCTTTTCTTCAACCAAAGTCAAATTAAATCAAAATTTTTTTCTAATACACATACATCGTAGAAACTCACTGTGCGATTAAATATTTTTGAGCAATCTAGATAATAAGCATTTTACAATTTTCAATATCAATAAATTATAATAGGAATAATATCTTGCCTAAGTGCGAATCACGTGATGCCCTATATGGTACATCATTAACTTTTGAAATTAAATTGAAAAGTCGAACAGCTTGAACTCTATCCCAAAATGATATCCACGTGTTCACTATCTCTCGACGAACATTGAAATGGCATGCTTATATAGAGTCTCACGGCTTTCGCCTAAAGACGGTGGGAAACAGTCAGTGAGAAAAAGTGATACGTGTAGATAAGGTACTCTTTCCAGCTGCTCTCAACGACTCTTCGGCGAATTCTCCCGCAGCCAGCTCAGATCTATCTGGACATATATATCCCATCTCCGAAAGCGCTTTTACCAGATAAGAAGCGAAAATACGGTATATGGAATAATCCGAAACGAGACACGAGAAATTTCCATTGAAGAACATCAGGGAAGAAAGAGTAGAGCGCGACGATTACCATCTAAAGAATGATAAAGAGCGCTGCGGGCGTAGATGCATACAATAAGGGGTTAATAATCAGCAGAGAAAGTTGTACGAATATAACTTACTATAATATCTATCGGTCTTTGAGAGTATCCAGCTTTGGAGATCCGAGGGGAATCATACGCGATACATTGAGAAATATATGGAGGATCATGAAGACGAACGGCGAAGATCAATAGTTAATATAATGGATATCTTTAAGATTCGAATTTCTGTAATGTAAAAATCATATTTATGAGGTCTCACTATATTAAATGACGAGACTTTTTGTGAAAAATTTTTGCTTAAATGATAATTCTACAGTCGCATGATTCCCTTGATATAAAGCATTAAATTCCAATGTAGATAAAGAGTACAGTCTATCTTTGCCATATTACCCATGCCTCGTGGTTCTATTTTTCAATCCAATGTTAGAAGTCTTTTTTTGTAAGAGCATAGATGATTAAGGTAGGCTTGATCTTTGGCAACGAAATAAAGTCAGAAGTAATTTAATCAGAAGAAGTGTCGAGCACCGAGGCGCAACTAACGACTCAATGAGCTTCATGCACAGTACGTTATAGGCATTTATGTTTTCTGCGTGCAAAAACAATGTCGTGTTTGTCACAACTCTGTTTTCTACGAATTCGCTGTCACAGTGTTGACAGACCATTTAAATAAAAACTTTGGCTTACATTTTATCTCATTAAATGCCTTTTAGTCATTCTGATACCCATGATGTTGAGAAAAAGAAACGATTAGCATAGCTTTAAATTTAGCTTTAATTTGCACATTCTTGGCTCTTTTGCATTCTTGAAAATGACGCAGTTTTCCAGTGCATGTATTGCCATCTAACTACAATATCAAATTTCATCGCAAGTATTAATTTTTCTCAATTCCGGTTCCTTATCTCACCCCTTAAGAATATGTGAGCAGATTCATTGCTCTTACAGTTTGCTCTCACAGCTCTTACAAATTGCTCTTACAGTTTTTTTTAATCTAATTCTCATTGATAATTTCATTGATTTGATCGCTAATTGCGAAGTTAAAACAGAGCCAAGACAACCTTTAAAATCTCTTTCTTTATGTTATTGTTTTGAATTTAATGAAAATTTCACATTTTGCGTTGTCCATGTTTTTCCTTATATATTTCTGTCGACATGAGTCAAAAACACGTACCAAAATTACTAATACAGTGGCAATGACATACTTTTTAGTTACTAGTTTTTTTTTGCTTTATCTCTAGTGATAGAATGCTAAATTTATTTCCCTCGCTTCCCCTACCTCTTTATTACACATTCTGCGCAAACTTTTGTTATTTAATTCGAGTGTTAATAATTATAAGCTTATGTCGTCGTTCTCCTGATAATTGTCCACTTCCATTCATGACTTAAGAATGATTCAAACCAGTACTTAAGATTCGGCTGAAGATCATTGTTGGCATGTAGCACATTAAACAGTTGCATCTTTTCCAAATGCATATAACATTTATGCTTATCATTGATAAAAGGCACAGTCCCGTGTACAAATATCGACTTATCAACGCTTTAGGTTCTATTCTAGCTAGTATTACTGATCCTCTCCTCATCTACATAATACTCTCTATGTCCCAGTTAATTATCATCTATAATAGCTTATTTTTTACTCTCTCGAATTTTGTCAGATTTTCTAAAGTGGTGCCGATGCGGAGAAGAAATGTGCGTTTTTTAGTCGTAATCTTACAAGACTAATAATAAAACAAGTTATGTTTTCTATTTCGAATCTAATTTATTCGTATTAAAAAATTATATTTTTGATAAAATAGGTCCGTGCAATTGCCATATTAAATACTCCGTCAAATAATGAATCTTCAATGACTCATGATGATAATTTTGATCTACAATATGAAGATATTGTACAAAATCATGTTACGCTTATAGATACATAACATAATATTATATAAAATTCTTGAGATCAAAAAAAGTCTATGTAGATATAAGATATAAGTAACTGATGGGTTATATTTAAGGTTATAATTTGGCATACTATAGCGTAGCTTAGACACAATCTGACCGGATACTGGAACTGATCAATCCGCAGCCTACAGCCCCACTCGCTGATCCCTCAAAAAGTATCGAAGCCCCAGTCTATCCGAAATTGGGATACAATTTGCCGGGGCGCAACCGTCTTCACTCTTCACGACAGTACTGGAAATGGACCCAATGAGGATGCTGGAGAATTCGCCCGTGCCACTTTCGCCTGCCTACATATGCATATCATGATGCACACACACACACACACACACACGCACATGCGCATAGATGCCGTTGTCGAACCTCATTACGTAATCCGCTCGTGGACGAGACGCGACTGCTGTTCCGACGGGCGCCTCACCGTGACGAATCGCGCGCGCCCTCAATTTTCGCTGATTTGGCGCGCGTCGACGTCGACTCGGCCCTCGCGACGGATTCGCGCAGAGAGCTTCGAGAGCGCGGAATCCGACTGATACAGCGCGGCGCGCGGGATTATCGGGATAGGTTGGTTTCCAGGGCCCGAGGTCTTATAATAGGGCGAGGCGGTCGCCCCGGTGGCATACACGGCGCTGACTTATTACTTATTCCATAGAATTTGGATCACTATTTGCTCCTCGGTTAGGAAATCGTTAGGCAAAGATTCTACAGATAATTAAATTTGATAAATAATAACGGTTAGACAATAGACTAAATAACTAAATTATCCATAAAATAAGAAAAAGTAAGATAAATTCAGATTTTTAATCGTTATTATAATTATTATGTACATATTACGATTGTTTTCAACTAAAATACTTTTCTGTAGCAAGAATTAATGTTTTTCTACATATTTTATAACGTATTTACTTGTTTTACGATTAATTAACATGATAGTGTTTCATCAATTTTTATTACCATTAAAAGATGGTTCATATATTCAACATGTATTTCATATATTGTATATATTTTGAAGTAAATAAATAAATAAGTATATACATATATACACCGAATGTTAAATAATTATTTGTTTGCAACTCAAAAGTAAAAAATCTTTTATAGAATATAATTTTCTAGAATCAGAAGTTCATCTAAAAATAATAGTAAATGCATTAATAAATGAATAATAAATATTAAGATAGTTTTAAAACGAATCTAAACTAATATTACATTAATTAACTATGCAGACCTAAAATCGCGTGCTATTTATTTGCAAGGTTTAAAATATTAAAGACTCTTATTTCCTGTCGAATATCATGAAATGCAATATAAACGCGTATAAAAAAAATTTGTTTTTTTCTCTGGTATAATTTATATATAAATATATATATATTTCATCAATCAATAGAAGAATACTGATGATTGTACTTAGAAAATCATTGGTTATTGCATTTCACTATACCGGTGTATAAATATAAACTTCCAAATTTCGTTAAATTTAATTTACTATCTAAAAACTCGATCAAGTCCAAGGGAAATTCAAATAATAAGACAGTTTCTTATGGCAATAGATGATGCCTTTAATAGTACAGATTATATCCAGCTATTGGCCATAACCGTGAACCTATAAATTACAATTTTCAAATGAAAAATGTTCGAAGAGTGTGCATTATTTCATCAAAGAAAAAAGAATGAAAATAACAACAAAGTTTTTTATACATTCTTAATTGTATTCGCACATCGTAATGAACCACGGCAATGCGAACGAGGGGGCTACGATGAATTTCGGTAATCTATATATTTCGGCAATAATAGAAATAACAGATCTAAAATAATTTCGAGTTACGTTGGATAACCTATTTTCATACATAGCATTACTTTTAGACGACAATCAATTCGTACCTCCTACAGTTTATTCGCGATGTCTTTATTTAAACTCTATACATCGTATGCTATAAAAATAAAATTTGAAAGCGATCATTATATCAATGTATCGCGTTTTACATTCAATTTTGTTCGTCTTGATAAATAATCAAGGCATCGTTATAGATACAGAGGATAATAAACCTCGCTACGCGTTTTCCTTCCCGCCCATTGGGGAAATCGATCGATCGCAGGAGTCTCACGTTTTCAAAGCCATCGGCCTCGAGCTTTATCAGCAGCTTACAACCTGGATCTTCTTCCGTTAACGATATGCCTTTGATATATAGATATGCATGCACGCGCTCGCACGTACGCGGACTTTTCGAAACGAAACGGACTTTTCTTTTCCCGTCGTCGTGTACCCTCTGATTTTAATTAGCAGGAATCGACTTTATTTCCTAGCTCTTAACAAACGACTTCTGATTTACTTTTCTTTGCGTGTTCACCCTTTCCAATGCTCTACTTAACGATAATTGTAAAAGATAATTTTTCACCCGCTCGCGTGTCTCGAGTTTCCTTTTATTATTTTTAATTGCGGAAATGCGGGAACGCGCGATAATTAGTATCCGGGCGACAAAAGCTCGTACACTCGATCGTGACTTTATAACGTTTGCTGAATATTGCATCGCAGCCGAGAGGATTTATTTCTCATGCTCCCGCGAGAATTAAGAAAATAGTCGAATCTTATCCCGAGTGCGATTGGGCAAGTATTCATTTTGTAAAATCAAGTTTCGTAAGCTTAATTTTTTTTCGAAGAACGTTTATTCTAATGTAAATTAATCGTGAAATTTTCTTTTATAAATTGAATGAAAAAGCGTGTTTTGTTAACCCAGTGTACTCTGGTACAGCTCGTACGTAGCTGGAGCAAAAGACTTTTAGATGAAGATACATATTTGACCCCGACAAAAGTAAGATAAAGGGCGAGAGATGGGAAACACTCTTGTTCTTTTCTTTATTGTTCATTCAGAAAAACCTCCTTTTTTAACGCTGCTTTTAAATCATGTATTCAGCGAGTGCAGAAGGCACTCTGAAAAGAAGAGCCTCCTATAAACTTAAGAGTTTTTAAATGCTATCGTGTCCCCATAATTCATGCTTATGCGCCTTTTGTAATGCTTGGGAATTACGAAGCGCCCATATCTGGTCAAATATGATGCATTGCAGTTTATGCAACTATGCCGTTAAATGTTACGAATCGGAACTTTAAATTAATTGCTTTTAACTTGGAAGAACTGAAATTGTTCTCTTTAAAAGCTTCTACCGCTCGCCATTTATGTATAGGGGCTGCAGTGTACGAGAACAACGTTTGTTTAATGTCCAAATATTTCATAACATAAATCTGTCAAACTGAATATCGATTAATAAACATCGCTTAAACTACCGTGGATAACCGAAAACTTTGTCTGTCTACCTTCCTCTCTCCAATTGAGAATACCCTTGCTCTTCTCTACATAAATCGGAAAAAACCGACGCACAGCGGCGGCGATCGATGGCCACCTGACTGAAAAGTTCGTAATCGAATCTGGGTAGACTATCGCATGGCGCAGGGCTTGCCGTAGCTCACCGCTTAGGTTTGAAGAAAAGCTCCCCAAAGCAACTGGGTATCGAGCCTAATTAACTCCATATGCAAATACGGTTACTGCATCTCTAACCGATCGCGGCGGCTTAGAAATATAAGCCAGTATGGCTATTATGCGCTCCGTCGTACGGTCCAGGTGGACCAAGGGGCTGAAAGAGGCCGAACAGTAAGGAGAGTGGACCAGTTCCGACCAGAGAAACAGAATAAATCGTGTCTATTAGTCCATTTTATCCGTTACAGATGACTTTATCCGCGTATCGTCGTGTAAGGAAATATTTTTCATATTCGTGCCTATGAACGCAAACAATTCTAGAATTCAGGAATTGCATACTTCAGCTAAGACGCAGCATCCTATGCCAATGGGATTAAAGGACGCTAGATAAGGGCTCGTTACGCGAGCATATACGTCGGATTAAGCTTTGAATGTCAGAATTAGATTAAGCAGGGAGAGGGTCTGATTGTATCGTGCCAGCCAATATGGCGTATTCAATTGGGACGTGAGCTTAAATTCAATAATCTGACATCGCGATTCAGATCTAATATAAAATTATATATATATATATATATATATATATATATATATATATATATATAAATAAAAATCTAGAAAAGTATGCAATAATATTAATAACAGACAGGGACAAATAGGAATTGCTTTGGATGATACAATAATTAACGATTTTAATCACTGTGCACCAAGTGCCAAGTACATAAAGCTTCTCTAAAGTGCCTGATCGAAACTTTCTGGATCAAACAGTAACTCGAAGCTTACATGTCATATCCGAAAGGAATGAACGCTTACTTTTGCCTGATAGACACTGGAAATAGGGAGAACCCTGGTCTTTTTTAGTAGTCTTCCAAAATTAGAATCTTTATTCATTGATTCAACTTGAATTATCATTGCAACTGACGTGTTTGCACATTTTATATAAATATTTAATCTTTTACTGACAGAAATTCAATTTTTAAAGTATTTGGTATAATTTCAACTCTTTCAAATATCATTTGAATTCAAATCATTGGAAATCTTTAGAAAAATGTGAAATATTTTTTAATAGTTCTAAATCATCCAAAATCCTGGTCATTTTTCTTCATTTACTTAAAAATCGCTGGCAATAAAAGTTTATTATTTACGTCTCAAACCAAATTCCATAGTGAACATTTGACTAAATATGAATTTATCTCCTCCCAAGCATTACGAGGATCGATCAAATGCAGAGATTTTTGTGTTCGAGATTTATTGTACATAGATTTGTGCGAAAAAAAATTTTGTTTAATCAATATTTACAGCTAGTGGACTGAAAATCGTTTGCTGACAATTTTAGATTTAGAGATTCAATTTTTCTGCAAATTCACGTAGGTCTCATCTCAAATGAAAATAGTCCAAAATAGCCAATCTATAGAAAATAGAGAAAAACGTGGAAATAAATAAATTTTTCTGAGAAATTGCAAGTATAGTGTTTCTCAGTGAAGTATTAATTGGTTAGCCGAGAAGACACGTTTCAAATCAAAACAATTATTTAATCACTTAAAAACGCTTATATAATTTTTTTTAATTAAAATAAATAGACCTCATAAAGAAATGATAATTCAGCGTTCGATAAAGTTTGCTTATTCAAGGTTTCTTCGTTCTTTCATTCTGGTTCGGTAGGACTTTTTCCATCGCACATTATTGACGGGCAAGCTTGTTAGAGGTGTCCGAGGAAAGATCTGACTTATTTCAGTAGCCAGAAATAAATACGATCAGCAACCTTTTCATTTTTTCTCTTTTCATTCTTTCCGTATTTTCGATTCCTTTATACAATTCCTCTTCTTCTTTTTTTAATCAATAATGATAGATTTTCTAAAAATAGTCCGTTTTTTTTGTAAATTTCAGAATGTTTTTAAAAAAATATATTCATTGCATTATTTGTGCTTTGTACAAACTTTGCGAACATGATACTTTACTATAACAAGGCTCTGTAGATCAAATTTATTACCATGAAATACCAACTATTGTCCTTTGCTCTATGGTCAAATATGTAAAAAAAATCCATAATTGCACGATGCGATTTATACCGCAAAAATATGATAAATCGTCGTAACTGCACTGATAAAATTCTCGCGTAAATATTCTCATGTTAACGTGCAGAAAATTTCGACTGTAGTTTCGGAAAAATTATCATTATTCAAATCTTTAGATTCTTCCACAAGGCTTCCGGCGCGTGTTTTAAAATGTAAGGAAACGGATATGATAATTCAGCTATCCGCGTAATAGAAAACGAATACGCGGACTTTGATTCCTTAGAAAACATGGCTAAAATTTCTATCTTCCATTTTAAAACCAGTATAGGATGTTATATACAAGGATCGTAATATCACAATATTAAAACCTTTTATATACTGGAAACTCATCGACAGTTATGAAAGCGTCTATGTTTTTAGGTAAACGAAACAACGCCCCATGATTCTAGACTTTTCCAAAATTTTGTACAGCGGTATAGATTTTTCTCTCAAAGTATACATTTTGTTTTAGCGCAGGTTTACTGTACTGGCCCTAATCGTAAAAGACAAACATAAGAATCAAGAAAGTCATATCATCGTGGTAACTTTGTGTAGAAGATCCATTACAAACTTTTAGCCTAGTAAAATTACTATTTTTTGTTGAAAAGCAACTATGTTTTTTCTTTTTCACATTCCTTTTATGCTTGATCGTAATCAATGTTATTTTAAGATAACAAATAGTAATGAGCAATTAGATCCTCACTGTAATTATTGTGTAAAAATTTAAGGCAAACATATGTCTCCTTTATATTCTTATACAGTTAACAGGTTTAAGAAAATTTATAATAGTTAAATGCTTTCAACAGAGATTGCGCTTTACGAAATTATCTGCAATGTATCGTGTCTTAATAACTCTCAATAAATTTTCTTAACAATAATGTACTTACTAATAAATAATTTTCATTATGATCCAAATTTCGTTTTCTTTCTTGAAAATTCAACTTACTTGATCGATGTTCATTCTATAATCCAAACGATTTTTGTTCAAATTGTATTGTACTGCTAATTAAAAGAAAACATGTATCAATTAGCACAGTAGATTAATTCATATTAAGAAACGAAGAATGTGGCATCGTTTTTATTAAAAAGGCATCAACTTTTAAATATATCCCATTTCAAAAAACCAATCTCATAAAATCACATTTCAAATATCAATGCCACATAATTTTAATTCAAAATCGAGCTTTATACAATTATTTTTTTTATACAGTTATTTCAAGAGTGCGAGAAATACGATTCCATTTCAAAGCCGAATTTCATTCGACGCTATCGAAATAACGAATTTTCGTATAGTTAAAGTAGCGCTTCCGAAATAAATTGCACACAAAAAAAAACTATCAAGAAAGAATGGTTTATTAAATATTAAAAAAGACAGATTATTCGAAATCCTTTACGTCCTCGTCTGTATGACACGAGTTCAGCTATTAAAATAAATATTTTTATCGCTTATTTGGAAGTATTTAAATCAAAGGAAGCACATTTTAAAGAGCCTAGGAAAGAAGAGTATTTATTTGAATTTCTCAAATACTTTGACTATCGTTTTCATTTAAACGAATATGTTTTTGATACTTTTTTTAGCTTACGCCTCAGTTCGGAAGCATTAACTTTGACTACGTCTAAGCAGCTTCGGTGCTTCAAGTAACGATTCTAGGAAATAATACGAAACAGCTGAAAAATCGCGTGCCATTACAGCGCCTCGGATTTCGCCCAGTCTCCGCGACACTTGTACGATCAGAAGCGACGTTTTACGAAGCGCCCCCATTGTGAATTTTTAACGAAGCTCCCCATACGTTACATCGATAGCATTGTACCATATTTCTATTTAGTTCGCGCGTTTCAATTAGCTTTATTACATCGCGCGCACCGATCAAATAGCATTGTAAAAAAAAAACTCGATTTTGCAATGGTTTCGTATTGCACCAACTTTGTACTGCAATAGAATGCAGCCCGAATGAAAATCTACAATGTGGTAGTTGTTACTGTGGGAAGTATTAAAAAACAAAAAATACATAATGAATTCTGTTTGTTTTATGAATCATTGATTAAATAATTAATACAATGTACACTATCGTTCTATTCTATCATATAATATTATATAATCGATACGTAGCATGAAGAAACTACGTGATTTTACAATGTTTCTTTCGACGTTTACGCGACATTTTAGCCGGATCTTGGACGGGATCTTGCATTTCGTGAATTACGATTCGTCATTGGCGCGATGAGCATGAGATGAAAAATTTAGAAAAAATATTTATCTATGAAAATGCCGATCGCGGAAGATTAATTTATTCGTAATTTCAACCACCCGAGTCTTCGTCAAATCGACTTAACGAATGAATTTAACTATCGGCGGTAACACTTGTCGGTATGCAAATACTGCAATTCGCCCATAATAATTGGATCGGCATCGGGCCCTTCGCCGGATTCCGGTAGCCAAGGCGGATCGCGGAAAAAATAGGCCGCGGCAATTGGGCCGCTCGGATTGTTCCGATGCAATGCGACGGGCGTTTGGCTATGACGAAGAATGCGAGCCGAGGCGCTTCAACGGTATGTCGATTCAAAGCCATGGGTAATTTTGGATTCTGCCGCGGTTCGTCGTTATCGATGGTGGCATTTCGACCGCGTCGGGGGGGGGGGCGGCGAAGAGGAGGATTAAAAGTATTTGAGATTAGTATCGTGAAAAATGCATAATCGGATCGTCAGAGGTCCGATTTTTGGGGAACGTACAATAATAGCGAATCGGGCGGGGGGGGGGGGTTCGAAGCCACGCTCGAGAATATCGAGGCTATACGGAATTATCCGAGTTTGTCGAACAGATTAGATGAATTATTAATTCGAATAAGCTACTTTGAAACAATATTTCGACGCAAATTCCCACTCAGTATTTATGCAATAGCCAATAATACGAAATTCGACAAATACATAGTAAAGCTAGAATCAAAATAGCTTTTTAAATATCTGCCGGACTTCAACCGTTATCTTACGACATAAACTTTTTAATTTATCACTTTCAATTGCCGAAATATAGCAATAAATATTATATAAATGGTGGTCACGTTATACTGAAAATCGATAGACGACATTTTTTTAAATAAATTTATATTCGAGGAAAAAGTATCATCTTGGCCCTATCGTAAATCCAACTTCAAACTATAAAAATAAATTTCTGTTGAAAATTCCTTGTAATATGGTTTAAAGTTTGTCGA
Source organism: Sycobia sp. Sy_11 (assembly GCA_018907035.1). Taxonomy (NCBI): domain Eukaryota; kingdom Metazoa; phylum Arthropoda; class Insecta; order Hymenoptera; family Epichrysomallidae; genus Sycobia; species Sycobia sp. Sy_11. The sequence goes on from JACCIC010000293.1 coordinate 93,479, forward strand.
GAACAGAATGCGCACATTCCACCTTAATGCGTATTTATGTATATGACTTATTATTATTTACGCTAGCCAGTCGTTACATACATTTTCTTTATGCCGTGAAATATTCGGTCGTGCGTACTTTTTGAAAAAATTTTTAAATAACAAATTTTTTTCTCTCTAAATCTATGCTAACTATATTCAACGTCTGGTCTCTTATTTATGCATTATTTCATTATTTAAATGTATGCATAAAAAATAAAAATATACGAAAGAGCTTTTCTTTATTAAACAGTAATTTCACAACGTTCGAGGAAATTCATGATGATTGTAAAAATCCAATTATTTATTTACTATATGTGATAAAATAAATAGACTAATAAATACACGGTTGGCTTCGACATTCAGCCCACCTTACTATCTCGAATTCCGAGGTATATGGATATAAAAGCTGGGATAATGTGAAGTAACTTCACCCTCTTCACTCTCCTCTTCACTCTCCTCTTCACTCTACTCTCTCACTCTCTCTCTCACTCTCTCTCTCTCTCTCTCTCTCTCTCTCTCTCTCTCTCTCTCTCTCTCTATTCCTCTATCTCTCTCTATTCCTCTATCTCTTTTTCTTCTGACGAGAAAAAAGTAAGTTTGGCAGGCCATGTCCTTCAGGAATTTCGTAGCCGACACGGGATCGACAGGCAGTCGATAATCACAGGCAGATTGTCGAAGGGTATATGCGGGACGGGGCAAAGGATGAGAGGTGAACAGGGAGGGGGGCATACAAAGGTAGATAGATATAAACTTGTGTATCTGTGTGCGTCGATGTGGGTGTAGGTGTGGGTGTGGGCGTGAAGGCAAAAGTCAAGAGGCGCGCTTGACTCGTCGGTGGTGGTGACGTCGGTTCGAATTGACCCAAACCTGATATATATATATATATATATATATATATATATATATATATATATATATATATAATATAATATTGGGCATTCAACGTCAATTGCACCCCTGTGGGTGAGCTATAATTTTGGACCAGATCGTTGTTAGGTGTTAGGTAAAATCATGCATTCTATGTATATTTTTGGAAAATATTCATTCACGCTCTCTTAATAAAAAAAAATTGTCATTTGCGTCATATTAATGATTATATGTAACAGAATACTTTAGATAGATTTCATTAAAAAAAATGCTATGTTGCAGAAAGTACAATAGATTTTACTAATGTTCGCAATCCATTTATATACGTTTAAATTTTTTCGTAATATTTAAGCTTCGGCTCATGGCTACTTGAGGAAGTTAACATAAAATCCGTAAAATACTTTATGCTTTAAATTATTTTATTGAAATTTAATCATATATTAGTGGCAAAAACTCGAATGTAATTTTCTGAAGAATGTCAGCAGTTTTTATGATATTTCAATTTAAAAATGTAAAAGAAGTCACAGTTTTTCATCATATTACAGCTCATATTGTAACGCGAATTTTTTTTCTAAATATGGATTTCTTCATTTCAAATCTTATTGTTCAGAACCGTTTTAAAGTTTTGCTGAAACTTTTTTTCCTCACAGAAAGCTCGGCAGTTAAAATGTCGTATTTATTATTTCTTTTTTATTTGAAGTTATCACTTAAAAAAAAATTATTAACACTAAATGGCACAAATTTATTGAAAATTTTAATTATGATTGGAATTTATGTCTAAGCTACATATTGGGCACATTAGTATGATGACCTACTTTTTTACATTAGGAAAGTTCCTTTATATATATATATATATATATATATATATATATATATATATATATATATATATATATATATTTGATATATTTTAAACTGGCTCACATATCATCGGTTAGGTTCAATAATAATACTTTTATAATAAATTAAGATAAGCGATATAAATGACATTAATTATATGAATAATTAGTCATTGTAAGTGGTCGCCAGCTCAATTTTCTATATTTTTAAATTATTTCTGTTCTAGTAACAATGAAAACTCCGTTCATTATAACATTTGACGAAATACAAAAAAAAAAAAACAAAATACTGAACTTTAATCGTCGACATAGCTTCATGAAAATAGAAAAGCTTCGCCGATATTTCGCGGGAGATTTTAAAGGACAAGAGTGATTTTTTAAAACGACGAAACCTCTTTTTCGAAAAAATAACATTGATTCGTCATGCGATATAGCCTCGAGCCTCATGAATAACCGATACCTTTTGCACATTCAGAGTGGGATATGCGAAAAGCCTAGCTCGATATGGAGCCACTCTGAGGCAAGTCTTGGATACGAAAACGTACACTATATATAGTTTCTGTTTTTCATCCCTGTCAGAATTTATATTTATAAGTATACGTATTCAGATACGTGACAAAATTGAAAAGCGATTGCGCCTAGGCAGCTTTACTATATATATACGCGATTTATAGAAAGTTTCCGCTTTATTGACGCATAAACTGATCTAAAATCTCTATATTTCTTATACCTTGTTGTTATAAATTTGGCTTGAAAAAAAATTGTATAAAAAACTCGTATTTATTTAGAGATTAACGTTGGTGTTGAGCCGAAGACGGGTATCGCCTGATAAACTATCTCCGCTCTGTACTTGTCATATCTTGTTAGCAGAACCGTCAAAAGCGTAGCGTTAATGCCCTCACGGATCTAAATTTTGTTGGTACATGAAAAAAGTTCGTAAACTAGCATCACGACTTATATTAATGAAAATTCTAGACGAACGGAGAAGACGACACGATCATTTCGGCCATTTTATTATATTAAAGAAAAAATTGAAGAAAATCCACGATTCTATCGAATTAGACGGATCTGTCGATAGGATGTTACTTTTTTTGACCGCACATACATTCATAATGAGTCAAGCTCGGTTGTGGTTAGACGACTTCGAAATAATGGCCATCTTCGAGCTAAGTTTTAAGACGGTATTTTCACTCTTTGAAAATTCAGTGATTTACAGAATCGTCAATATCGCGGATTGATGGCAAAGTAATTGTAACAGTTTTAGAATGAACGTCTTATATTGAACTTATCCGATAATATTAGTTGAAATACCTCCATATTGTCAAATTTCTTCTATTTAATCTGTAAGATCATTTTCTAAATATAATAACAGTTTGTTGAAATAATTATCACACATAGAACTATGTCTCAGACTTGATTATTGAGAGCTTTTTATTGTTAGGAATTTCATAAACTCTTCTGCAGTCAATTCCCGCCATAATGAACCTTTAGACTTCCGGGATTCGAACCTTCAAACGGCCCATTAAAAGAGGCAGAGATCAAACCTATATATAGGCTTTCCGGCAGTCTGAAGCTCTATAAATTTCACGACAATAATTAGAGCTAAGATTCAATTAATTTTTATCATATAGTTCTCACTAATTCAATCAAGAATCGCACTGAATTTTTCTGACCGATGGAGACACGATTTTAGAGCGTCACCCATGCATGAATAAACTGTGTTGTTCAAGATTTCAAACAAGCATAGTCAGCCTTTCCAAATATTCGTCAAAACTTGCCAGCCCTGATAAAGATTCCTCCGAGCTTCTAGGAAAAACGTATATATATATATATATATATATATATATATATATATATATATAGATCTACGGCAAAGTCATCGAGGCTTTCGGAGCTCATTGTATTTCGGAATGGCTCAACCGCGTCGAGTAATAACACGCGACTCCTAAAGGGTTAATGGTCTGATTTTCAGCCCGTTACGAAATTATGCAGTATATATATATATATATATATATATATATATATATATATATATATATAAACGCATGTCCACTTTCGATAATTGCGTTGCGGCGCAGCTTAAGCACGAAACGTTGAGTTACTTGTTCTTTGGGCGGGGAGGGTAGTTGTTAATGAAGGCTCCTTCCTCCCGAGGAATCAAGGACTAAAATCGATTGCGTGCTGCGCGTGCGCGAGCATTCTCGCTCGTATAACCGAGTAATTTATGGGAAAAAAGTAATTTTAAACGTTCTTATTTTTCAAAGAAGTCAACCATGCATCGGGCAGAAAATGTTGCCTTCGAACTTTTTTCCATTTTTTTCGCGAAACATAAAATCATACAGGTTTAATTTTTACTTTTAAAACTTGGATAGCCATACCAGTACTGTATGTGCATTAATAATAAATTAACTTACGACGAATAGACTTGGTCATTAATTTGGTTATTTGTACTATTTATAAATATTCGCTATTCAACATTGAATTAGTATTAATTGTATACATTACGATTACATTATGATAATTACGTATTGCATTACGATAATTAGCTCAATTTAACCGAGACTAAGCATAGAATGAATTGTGTTGTACTGTAGAGCACGCATATGAACATAACTATATCAAATAGATAACATTTTATGAACGATGTTTTAAGCTCGTTCTTTGTTATGTTATTATTGAAAATTATAATTACATTCCCAATTTTCTTTGCATGCAAAAAATGATCGTAAAAACTTCATTTCGAATGTAAAAAATGACTCTAAAATTAACTTCACTCTAAACTTGTGATATATTTTACTATTTAATCAGTAAAAAATCAATTAACAGGTAATTTCTGAAAGAAACCATTATTAATAAGAATGACAATGATACGCATTATCTGCAATAACGATACAGAATGGACATATATGGAGTCATATAATTGTTTCGTAACCTCAAAAATGTTCAAACAATAATTTAACGCTATTTGCCATAATTGGTCCATAGGGTTTAGCCCTAATCGAGTAAATATTTTCAATACTACGAAAAAGATATAAAATTCGACTACGAAGGAATGATATATAACTGTCGAATAGTTAGTAAATTTCACTTTCTGTATTCTAAGCATAAAAGTGCATTATGACTTCTTCATCGAAAACAAACGTGCAAATCCTTTGAAAATATATATTAATATATGAAAGAAGAAGTTTATTTTATATTGAAGCTAATAATGGTATCATTCCACACCTATCAATTATGCAGTTAATATTATAATTCGAAATTTTCTCTCCTTTTTTAATTTAACTTACCGTTAATATGCTCCCTCCTTCGCCCCCTGAGTTAAGCGGCAACTAATGACAATACTTGATCTGAAATAAAATTAAAAAATAGCATATTAACTACATCGTAATAGAAAGATACGATCTACTTATTCTAATAACGTTCTGTTAATATATTTAAAATTAAATTCATCATTTTGGTATAAATTTTAATCCAGAAACGCCACTGATCAAATAATATACCGTTACGTAATAATGATTTTACATCAAAGACAAAGGCGCCTTTAGCGATTGTCAAAGCAAAAATAAAAATATCGCCTCTCAAATATCAGAATCAGGAACTGCCTCTGTTACACCGCTTACAATATCAAAGGCTTCGTACACACGCACTCCCGTTTGTAATGCCATCGCACAATGTGCATGCATTTCGCATAGGTAATTATTATTTCCCTCATCATAGTCGCACGGTTGCATTATATGCAGATTTTGTTCTCACTCCCCCCCCCCTCATCCCTCTCACGCGTTTACTTATAGAATTGAGAACCGAGCCGCGCAGTCGCGTCGCATATATGTTAACGGCTTTTGAAAGAAGGAAAAAGCAAACGACGTTTAATTGACTTGGCGACAATGCAGACGGAAACGCGGCTAGGCTCGGTGAAAATAATATACGTAAAAGCGGATAATAATATAGGGTAAGACACATTTAGAAGAGGAAAAATAAGCGCAGTGATTAATCGCAGGTCCATAGGCAGTGATAGAATTTTAGGTGAGAGGCGAGACAACAAAACCATCAAATATAAACGATGCTCCAACTGGAACAGAACAGTTCGTGTCCCGAAAAAGAGAAAAAGTATAGCACCTAGATTTTATGAAAAATTGAATGATATAATAGTTGATGGCTTAGTTAAAAAAAAGGAGACGCACGACTCATTTCTTATTATTAATTACTTGAGAATGTCTATAGGGTTTTCAAATAATCCATCAGCTAATGGAAAATGCAATCAGATCTAAATGGGATTTGATTGAAAAACCTTCCAATTACCATTGTTATTTCATTAAACAATTAGATAAATTCATATGTTAATTAGAAGGGTATTGAATATTATTGATAATATTCATGATGGCGATGATGAAAAGGGTAGGGATAATAATAATGACGTTATTATAATGACGATGGTAACGATGATGAAGTTGAAAATAATGATAATGATGGTGATGGCTGATGATAGAGATGATGCTAGAGTGATATGCATATCCCCTGTCTGAAAAACTTACACGAATCGTACATTTTATATTTCAAAAATAAAAACCTCGTATCGAAAAACATTCATACACCACGTACAGCGAGAAATTGGCTCAATCGTATCGCGAAATGCGGCTACTTATCAGTCTAATGTAACTACGGATCCACTCTGCGCATATAAACATTCCGATGCTCGTTCGTTGGATATAATCGCTCGTTCTATAACTTATTCGCCCCCTCCAGATTCGCCAAGACTGGCTCTGCACAACCGTCGAGGGCCCGCGAGCGCGCGCGACCGATCGCAATCGGGATAAATTAAAAGCATCAGTACCTCTCGTTCCCCGGCGCAACTTGATCAACTCGAATCAGTGGACTATTCCCCGTTCAATCGGGTTTAATTGAAGCGCGATCGGAGGGACTCGGGGGTGGTTGTTCTATATATATATATATATATATATATATATATATATATATATATATATATACATATACGTAAAAGTTATTAATCGGAGAAGGATTTGAAACTACCTTTCAGCGTCGAGAAAATGCGGTGGGAACTTTTCACTGCATATATACATATCTACCTTCACGAGGCGTTACGGATGGAAATGTGATTATTCTCCAGGGAGCGAACGATTTTTCTGCGCGGGCTATACATTTCCACCTTTTTTTCCCTCTATATATATTTCCGAGTCTGCAGTCGGTATATTATGGATGAAGCTTTCAGTAGGTCCTCGATTTTTATGTGCCGTGCGATCATAAGATTACGTGCGAGATGCGCGCGAAAAATTTGTATGGGTATAGCGGTCGTTATCACATAGTCTACAACATAGATTCAATATGTGGAACGATGTACATCTGAACATTTTAGCAATCGATGTATTATCTTATTGTCGACTTATTATTGTCGTAACAGAGAAATTATTATGTAGGCGAATTGGTCCAGACTGTGCGAGGTAACTCAGATTACTTCTGAAATGAAACCTCCAAAATTTGAGGACCTAAGTTGCTCCCATTCTCGAGATATGGTGCTTTCTTACTTACAATTATTCGTAATTAAATTTGATATAATGCGTAGCGAGATGTATTTTTATTCGATCAATTCGCATACTTTTGGCTCAGTTTTCATAGAACGAACGACATTAAAAAAAAAAAGAAAAAATTCTAATGAACCTATGTACGGACAAGCATAACTTGCTAGTTATTGTCAATTAAACTTCGGTCAAATGTAAATACGTTTGTTAAGCAAGCAATCACCCACTCAGGCGTATAGATCAATTCAGCTGAACTTCAATTGGCAATCATTAAGAAGTTACACATTTCCGACCATATGTTCAGTAGAACTTAGTTACTTAATATGTGTCGTTCTTTCTTCGAATCCTTTCACTAATTTCATTGGGGAAAACTGCTAATTATCAACAAGACGAAAACATATCATCTGAACAGCAGAGTTTTAAGTTATAAAACTTAACAGGTCTAGTTTTGGAAGTAATTAGAGTTATCTTGTTCGATCTGCACCAAATCCATTATGTATACATCATGGCTTCTTCTTACCAGTTATTGGATAATAATTTCATGACGTCGCTGAATCAAATTTAACCATATTGTACATTTTTTTTTGATCGTCAAATGTTTGGTATTTTTGAAAATAAAGTATTATATTATATCACTATTTTCTACTTAATATATATCTCTTGCATAGTATAATGTACATCAACTGCCACTCCATACACTTTAATGAATGCTTTATAATATATATGCTGGTAAACTGTTTAATTACTGGTATTGTACTTGAGAACATTATCATTGTTCCTGCTTATTGGAGTTTGAAACGCGGTAGAGAAAGCGATTGTTTAAACACGATCCTTTGTATACCGACTATGCTATTAGAGCTAAGTGTTGAATTATATAAAGCGATTTTATAAACTCATTAATTGAAAGACAATTGTGCAATGATGGAAAGATTTATTAAATTTACTTACAATATTTAATATGTAATCGGATAAACGTAATACACCGTAGAGTGACAATGATAATACACGGAGAAAATCTTTCGAAATAAATTGAATTATCGATATTTTCTAAGCTCATGTCATTCGAACAGTACGTGGCATAACTGTAGAATTAAGCGAATATAAAGTATACGCGTGCGTAAACAAACGTCCTTGCTCAAGCGATACTGTTGAGGATGGGAATGGCAATAAATGCAGACTCAAAGAAAAATCTTGTGTTTTAAATAATTTATTTATTTCGCAAATATCGATTGTATTAAGTTTATTTTACAAGTCTCCTTATGTAATGTTGACTGCCGGTGTCTATTTTACAAATCCACTTAAATGCCGTTGAACGCTCGACGTCCGATTGTGAAGTGCGCATTATCGACGTATCCCATTATCTCGAGTCGATGGGCCGTTACTTATGCATGGTTTAAGGCTCGAAATTTTCTTTACATCTGACCCGTACATCCCACCCGTTTTCTCTCCCGATGGTTGTATTTATAACTTCGACCGTGTCGCTGTCCCCTCTAATTTTCGAAAAATAGCAAATCAATTCTCCAGATTGAAATGCAGCGAGAACGAAGAATAATAGTAACATTACAACAATATATTTTTTAACAAAGGTTTTCGGCATTGATAATATTGCTTTCCAATTTCAAACAATCGTTATATTAAAATGGAATTTCATAATCATATTCTGTAGATTTTAATAATTTCTTTAAATAATTATCACTTATATTTCATTTATGCACTATAAATTCTGTACTGAAAAAAATCTAAGTAACCCAGCATTTTATAAAAGGAATATAATTGAAACGTAAGAAATATTAAGTGGTTTTTATTTCAAATTACTAGTTTTTAATATATGCTTTATAAAAATGTCATAAAGTTGAATTATATCGTGGCTAATTCCTAGAGTCACGCGCTTGTCGTCGAGTAACTAAATAAACTAATTATTTAAAAAATATACTTTAAATATATTAAAAATTCGCATTTACATTTAATAATATTATTATTTTTATTTTAAGCATCGAGAAAAAGTACAATCAAATTCCATAATATGAGCAAATAGATGTTTTTTCTATTTTTCATTTCTTTAAAAGTCTTTAAAGATGTTTTCGAATATAAATACTTCATTTTTCTAAAATGACGCCAAATTATCTCTCGGAAATTTCGCACGAATCATATTTTACTATTAGACTGAACTTCCGCGTGTTCTTCAATGTAAAATATTTTCAATTCTCAAATGTGCCATAAAATGGACGAGGATACGTTTTCAACAGACATTTTACTGCGCATTACTGCCAACATCATTATACCAAAGTATGTTTTAAATATTCAAAAATCGAATTAATTTTTTAATTATTGAAAACAAAGTTGTATTGTAGAATAATGTTTTGTAGAGATTTCGTATAATTAAAGAACAAAAATGTGCTTTATCAACAGCACTCTATGGGTATTAGGCGAATATTGGATAAGTTTATCTGTAATCCTTTTTACGTCTGAATCTACGAATAAAATCACCTGAATTAAAGTCCATGGCATTACAGATATCTTAAAATGCTGATGCATGCGTATCTTTTTAAAAAGAAGAATATTTATTTTTTTCAATGCTCTTATCAATGCTTGTATTCAATTCTGGCCTTTAAAACACAGCGACTAGACACAAACTGACTTACAGATGATCACTGCTTAGTACTCCCGCTGCTCTACCTACCGTAAGTCCTCCACCTTATTCCTATTACTTTTTCCTCCCTCCCTCATATATCCAATTAAAGTTCAGTTCACTCGAAATATTCGAAAAAAGACCTTCCGTACAATAACTAAATTATCTTCTAAGTTACATTTAATGATTTCTAGAGATTTAAGTAAAGTACATTAAATAATAAAAAATTCGAAGAAAAAATTTTATTAATTTACAGATATTTTCGAGAATCGTTAAGTTATCAGTTAAATAAATACGAAGAGGCACTAGCACTCATACCATAAAGGAAGAGTTAACTCACACATTTAAGCTAATATACTTCTAATCCGAGCAACAATGGGCTGTTTATATATATCCTAGAGTATAAACAACGCCCTCGCGCTGCGTCGTAGCGATCGATATGATCAGCTGATGCTGTTGCGAGCCGCATTCAATCGCGCCACGTTATATCCTGTAACCTTTATCGCGCGCTCTCTCGCACATTCGTTCACGCATGCGCGGCTTCTCAAATGAAATATCGTTCGTGCGCGACGAAGTATACAACTCCACGCGAAGAAGGGTACTGGATGTATCTCTAAAGGGATAGAGGGAAAGAAAGAGAGAGAGAGAGAGAGAGAGAGAGAGAGAGAGAGAGAGAGAGAGAGAGAGAGAGAGAATTATGAAGCTAGGATTGAAGGAAGGAAGTACGTACGCAGCAATTTTCAGAAACGTCATGACACTAATAATCCACATAGCATTCCGTAGCGATAAGAAAGAACGCTATATGTACCCGGAAAAAGTGTTTGAAATGTATCCTGAACTGAGCTGTGCTCAAAAGGATTGTGTGAGCTTTATCAAAACACGACAATCGAATGCTGGGATTACAACTGTCGAAATCCGAAGAAAGTGCAGCGAATCAATTAGAATAAAACAGTTTGTGTTTACACCGATAGCATAATCAACGGTGCAATTTAAGGTACATAAGGCAGTGCAATAATGAAAATTAAGACAGTAGTTGAACAGGAACGAGAAAGTACATGTTCTGTAATAGAGAGATCTAAGCATCGAAGCTTTGAATTCCACTGATGTATTGTTGTGATACATTTATTCCCAGTATTATATAACACTGTTGTCTCTCTTTCTGAAATCTCTTGGTTTGATGCTGATATTGGATTAATCACAGAGTCAGTATAGAGAATCGGATGAGTGAAATCGTTAGAACGCAAATGTCGGCTAAAATGGGTTTGCGAGGATCCGAAAGGTTAATGTGAATTATATACGTAGATATTATCTGGTATTTCTATACAAGATTGCAAAAATAATTTCTTCGATTGTTTTTAATCAGCATGACCTATTCCTTTTGTTAATTAGCATGACCATTATAAGATTTTAATTCGCAAAATTACCGCCATTAATCGATTTTTTAGATTCTGGCTTGTTTTGGACAATATGGGCAAGTCCTGAAACACTATATATATATCACATAATTTTTGGAAGGACTACTGTGTGGCACTTTTTACCTTCATATCTTATCGCTGCTATCTCCTAGTCTTTTTATATTTAGTACTATATAAATACTTCTTGTCTGGAAATATCGCCATGGTCCAAATCGGTGTCGTGAGCGAAAGGCGAGTGAAGGGAAAAGAAAAACTGCTCGACCGATAGGGTACGATGAATAGGAATTGCCGGTAGATCGACGTCAAGTAGATTATGGTAAGATCGCCGACAAATGATCGGACCAGATTCTAATTACATAGAATACTTAAAGGAAAAAGAGGAGTATAGCCCCGATACTTTCCGCTTGGCGCCTGTCTATTGGCAATATGAGTCACCTTTGAAGCTTTTATGACCGGAAACACGACCAGCTGAGAAGAACGTCTCGTTCTAACAGTCAACACTTTCCTTTCAAGCAAATCAGACCTCTTTAACGTAAACCGTAATAGTCGCGACGAGGCCCTAAATGACTGTAATCATAAGTCAGGGTAAGCTCGAGAAAGAGGGTTAATGAATTGTAGATAGCGATGTCTTGGAGCCGAAATCTCTTTACCTCAGAATCATAGCCCATTAATTGTCGATGATAGAACGATTGAATTCGCGATGATTTCTGCTTATTATTATACAAATTATGCTTATTTCGATAACGACGTCACAAGATCAGCATTGTCAATTCAACCTAAATAGATTTTATCTCTCTTCTTCTTCTAACAATCCTACTACTAGCATAGGACAGTCCATTACCTTATCCACGTGGATAATAGAATAGAGAAGTTGACGACGCATCCTCAACAATTTTCTTGCGTATTTGAGAATTTGAAATCTTGGTGAATTGTACACATTAGAAAAGCCAAAGAAATTCAGTCTAGTAAAGGATTGTACCAATTGTTTAAAATTTCCAAAAACTAGATCGAAGGTATTTTACAAAAAAAAAATTATATGATTTTCAGAAATGTTATTTTAGTATTGTTTCTATTTAAAAGAATATATAAGGCTAAAATACAATTAACAAATATGCAATTAACGAAATGTATTCAATGGAAAAATTTACAAAAATTTGATTATTGATTTTGTTGATCTTCAAAATAGAAATAAAATGTTTGTGCAAGATTAAAGACCATTTTCTGTAGAATATTTGAAATATAGTTTTGAGAATATTTAATAAAAAGTTGGCGAGTTTAATAAAAACTAGTTCATTTTGATATTCGAGAAAGGCCTCACTGTTGTAAAATAATTTCTACCTATAATATATTATCCTATACTATCTATAATAATCTATACGAATATTACAGTAAGAAATTAAATTAAATCATTCAACAATGATACGTTATTCTGATTGATTTTGAATAGCATAAGTTCTATTAAAGGGGAAAGTGAAATTTATTATCTGAAACACTTGGTTAGAAACACTTTACTTTAGCTGGTATTCCCTTTCTTTTCTAATTCAGAACAAAATTCTCTGCATTTTCATAAACAGCAGGAACAACAGCACGATTAATCGAACAAGTTATAAATACATAGAGTATAAATATATACAATAATATATACAAGTTATAAATAGATATAAATAAATCTAAACCTCCAACGATCAATATCGTATAGATAAATAAATTATTTAGAATCTAAAATTTTTCTTTTTATAGGAGTTTATTGAATCCCACCATTTGCGATACAAGGTGTATAAACTAGAAAAAGTAATGAAATATAGGAAATAAAATTTCCGTGGTAAATAGACTTAGTTGAATAATTAAAACATTTTGTACTCGCTCCAATTATCAAACAAATCGTAAGATTTTCAAAGGTATCAGATTTATTTTAGAGAATGAGATAATCGTTCTTTCATCTTTTCCTTACGATGTTTAAAGCAGCATGTACTCTCTTTGTATTTTATATGGTCTTAGCGGTAGGAGAATAACAAAAGAAAAATAGCTTTTCGTGTATATAAATCGAAGCTTTCAATTCGCAAGGAGAAAGTGTATATAGCCTTGGAAAATGGAATTATGATGAAGTTTTGGAAGATTAATCGTTTCATGTTTGCCGTTGGATATAAATAAAACTTATAAACCATGGATTATAAGGAAGCTCAGTTCATGGAATATAAATCAGACGTAATCTAAATCTATTGTTCTACGAATAAAGCTCCTTTTTATTATTCGGTCATCGCTCGTGCATAACTTTATGAATTTTATAGAATCAAATAGAGCAGTCCGTTCTATAACAGTAGATATACTTAATTAGTGATAACTATTGATTTAACAAATGTAATGTAGGCAATTGATCAGGTAATTGTTTAAACAAAAATATATTTATTTGAAAGAATAATTCTTCATGTTAGTTCAATCATAAATAGATTGTCGTGCACGCGTAAGAGATTATCAATGTCTATTTAAAGTTTCAACAATTTGATCACATACAGTTGAATTTTTATTTTAATGAATTTGTCTAATTAATAATTATAATTATAATTTATTAAATTTCACAGTTTCTTAACAGTATATAATAATATAAACGCGTAAATCGCGTATAAAAGAAACAATAATATACAAAAATATATCAATTATGAAGTAGCATTAAATATTATTATAAATATCAGAAGTTCTAAGAAGAAACTAAAGAAAACTGTTGTAATAAAAAGTACATCTTAATAAACGAAGCAAAGTATCTTGATAAATCGATTATTATCAAGTTTACTTATTGCAGTTTGAAAACGAAGACAGATTTACTTTTATGTCCTTCTCGACAAATTGAATGGATTTAGAAACAAATGCTTTTAATCGCTCAAAATGGAAATGAAATCCGCAATTCAATATAGGAATATTTGAGGTCGATGTAGAACCAAAGCAAATAGGGAATAAATCAATTTCATTTACTAATGTCTTGAGCCATCTCTGGGAACCATCAATACAGAATACTGATACGTGCATAATTTAATATGGATGAATCTATTTCTTTACGTATTACTGCAATTTATTCCCTATACATAGAATGTATTGTTCGTATAAAGTATAAACGAACAAAAGAACTTGCGCGTAGTTTCGCAATCTAAAATCACGCCATTTTCGAAGAATATCACGTAATTCAATAAGAGATTGTCCTAGTCTTGTGAGTTTCACTACGTAAAACTGTCCACACATTTTTTGTTTATATTTTACCATTTACTATTAAGAGTCTATAGTAGGTCCGAGATTAATTATTATTTAAGTGTACTTTAAAACAATCATTTGCACTATAAGTATATAAAGAATCTTATATGCTTTTGTACGAAAAAGTGTAAAAAATACTTTAAAACTATCATTTTTCATGCCAAGATTACGACTACATTCAAAATTGGAACTGAATTTATTAGTACATTTCTTATTATAGTTATTTGAATTATCTGCATAATACGTACATTATATCCGTTGGATTTTATCGTTACTTCGACATCAAAATAACGATATCCCCACCGAAATTTACCTGCCAATAAAGAAAAGAAAAAACCATATTAATAAAAATAACTGGAGGAAAAAGGAAATTAAAGCAATTACCGGCTCTTCTCCTCGGTTTGGATTTACAACGTCGGAGGGCAGTTAATATGGGCACGCGCACTAAATGTTCACTTCCCTCGTTATTATACTCGTTAAAAAATTAATCGATCCGTCGCACAAAGCCAGCTCACGATCGGGATGCAAAAGTCATGACATATATATACATATATATATATATATATATATATATATATATATATATATATATATATATAGATTGATCGATAGATAGATAGATAGATAAAATATATAGATAAAAGACTTTTTACACCGATCATTAATCGACGCTGCGATGGTTATACGAGGCTTTTAAAGTTCATCCGCGGACTGATCTAGTTCGCCTGGAGGGGAGTGGGCCACATATATAGAGAAGATTCGTGATTGGCCCCCGCGATCGGGGCTTTGCGAAGGTACCCGTCCGCCTCTCCGCCGCAAGTCCGAGACCGATGGAACGATTATCCAAAAAAGGGAAGAATTTTAAATCAGCCGGACTTCGAAGAAGACTCTGTGTTTGTGTGTGTGTGTGTGTGTGTGTGTGTGTGTGTGTGTGTGTGTGTGTGTGTGTGTGCGTGTGGCGCCGGAAATTTACGGCACTTTAATGGCTTTTGTACGGTTCCCGGTGGTTGATTTTTCATGAAGGTCGCGATCCACGGAAGCCGCGGAATGCCATTAGTTTTACTATAACTAATGTACGAATACTTTGATTTATAATGCGTAAGCTGTATACACACGTTTTTGTAGAATTGTTTACGATTCTTGTGCTTGTTACTTTATTACTATAATCGGGAGCTTGTTACTATATTAATATAATCAGATTGAGTAATTACATTCAAATTAATCCATGTATAGTTTTAGAACGTAAGATTTTTCTGCTGTCGTCCCATAATTCCAGTATATTTCAATGGAATTTGTCGTATAATAATAATTTTCTGAGTTCCCATAATTTCAGGGATGGTTTTGCGGAAAGTGTAACATAATAACAGATAAAAAAGTTCTAATGCTAAATGGTATGCTTACGAAGATATATAATTTCTAAATCATTGTCGGTCGATGTTTAAAATAATATCTATTGGCTGGACATACACACGCACGCGCACGGACACATTCAGAGAATACAGTACCATCCTTCAGAGAAGGATAGAAAGCTTCATTTCTTTAATCTAAAGGCAGAGTGAATTCTCCCTATGATATACCTGAAGTTATATATATATATATATATATATATATATATATATATATATATATATGAAGATATATATGAAGATATATATCTAAAAAAATTTCTGTCGATATACGAATTAATGTGGACATCAATTATTGCTTAAATTTAAGCTTTACCATTTCAATTTATTGAAAAACATCAATTAAGTTACCTCCATGAGGTCTATGATGGCTCCATCGCTAGAGCGAAGGACCAGTAACTTGGTGATCCGAGTTCGAATCCCGGTCTCGGCCGATTGACACAAGCACCGCTGTAATAATTTACATGTGCTTTGTTTACAAACACATCGCAGACCTCCGTCGCTGATTAGCATCGGTATTTGGAAGCATAAATAGAGTGGCGTTAAATAACATTAAAAAAAAAAACTTACTTTCATTTTATTCTAGAGGTTTAGAAAACTTTGGCTCGATCGTGGGAATTTAAAAGAAAACAGAAACTTCCTTAGCGCCCCCGCCCACCACCCCCTTGTATCCATCTACTTCTGCTGGCGCTCTCTATCTCAATTAACAAAGCAAAATATTTATTCATGATTCACCAGCATGCATCAATTTAGAACTTACGGATAAATTAACTTATTATTCCTATTAACTTTAAATATGAAATACTGAAAGAAACAATAAGTTACATTTTATATAAGTATTGAAATATCGGAAAAAATGACAAAATATTTATACAATTGTCATTATTAACAACAGCAGAATTTTTAATTAATAATGCTTTGTAAATGACGGGTAACATGATATTATTACGGACGACAATTTGAAATTGTTAAAAGAAAACAACTAAAGTCACTTACATTCTAATTATCGCATCCCTTAAATTTACGAAAGAGACCTAGCTTTACCAAGACCATTCGGTTTTAAGCTTTAGACACGCATGTACCGTAATGAAATTTAATCTACGAATTATAACTCCACCGTTAAATTTTATCTGTACACTAACGACCCACATATTATTATTTAGCTAAACATTTTCACTCGAGTGTATATATATATATATATATATATATATATATATATATATATATACATACACGAGACTTCATCATTATTAATAGGCGCCTTCATTGCTAATAGACGCTCCGTGGCATTTAAGACGTGCATACCGGAGGGGCAGACATCCGCGAGCAAAAGGGTAATTCTCGTGGCAGTTGCTCGAGCCCGCCTCGGGTTCGCCCGGTCTTCCTTCGCCACGTCCGTCAGCCGGCCGCGCCGCTCCTCCGTCTCCACGGGGCTCTGTTCTCGCGCCTGACAACCCAGTGCTCCGCGCGACTGTGAACGTCTTCGACGCTCGGCCGCGTCGCCAATTTTTTTATTGAACTCAGTCCCCAGCTAATGCTTTATTAAAGCCGCCGAGTTAATGATTTTCGCTGGGCAGCGCGTCGATTTCAGAATGCGCGTACGTGTATGCATAAAATGTTTATTTTTCACTTCACCTGAAACGACGTCGCGCGACAATGGTTTTTCATACGTGTGTATGAGCGCGCACGCGTGTGTGTGTGTGTGTGTGTAAGCGAGAAAGAATCGAAATTTTCGTTTTTCTTCTTCGATTTTTTTGATCGACCTGATCGAAAAACATAATCGAGCGAGAGCAGAAAGGAGGGAAAAAATTCTCATCCCCTCGGGATATATATATATATATATATATATATATATATATATATATACATACTACTGAAAAAAGAAAATTTTATTTAAATGAAAGAAAGATGCCAATATATATATATATATATATATATATATATATATATATATATATATATTTGTATATTGCGCAAGAGAATTATTCTTTGTTCTTTTGATCTTTTTATAAATAAAGGGTAAATTGTATGGAGTTCTTTGTTACTAAATTATGCTATACTTACAGTTTTAATTTTACAAAAATTATGTTTATGCTACCTTGCGCTAGGTGATAAATAAAAAGTTACATGATAAGGTACGCGAATACGGGCAGTTTAGTTAGTTTACTATTGAAAACTATATTATATATGTGTATATATATATATATATATATATATATATATATGCGTTATTCGTATATTATATTAATATATCGTTATATTTTAAGAGCATCCATAACATTTCAATGTGTTGTAAAAAAAAGTTATTTTCTTCACCGCGTAAATCAATCACACACGATCACAAATCCTATGAGAAAAAAAGAGTAATTGCGCAAGCTAACTACTCAGCTTCCATATAAATTTTAGATGCTGTACACTCCGATCCGCTGGTAATTTTTCTTTAGCGGGATGAGCAGTTTTATGCATTGGTAAGAGTGAAGTCGACGACGAGACCGTTAATAATATTGTATGCATCAGTGTCGGGCTTAAAGACCTCGAGTCCCAAACTCCAAATCCTCTCGTATTAAATTAATTATTCTTGTGAAATTATTATTCAAAATTCGAATATTTTTAGATCTTTTATATGAGCATGTATAAAAATCGAAATTTCGTTAAAAATATTGACAATTTCTTAGATCATCAAAGTGACTGTGCACAAGTCTAAGTTCTTGGCATACATCAATTAAGGAAAACTTATGAAAGTGCAAAATTTCGGTCACTTGCCATTGTCATTGTTTACCTTATTTCTTTTTAACATATCATTGTCATTGAAAATGTGAGACCGATGGATGTGAAAAAGTGTGCGTAATCTTATCAGTACCCTCAGAAATTGAACATATGCAGAAATGGATTCAAAAGTGTATAAGGTGATTAAAAATTAAAAATTCTTCTTTTATATCGACTGTTTTGAATAAAATTAATAAATATTTTTATCGGTCTTTCAGTCCTCATACTATTAATATATAATATATGACTAAAATAATGACAGTCAGACTGTACTCGTTTATTGTCACCCCCGAAGAATCTGAATTACAACTTACTACTAAAAATAAAATTAAAATTAATTTCGATTAAAAATTAAAAATAATAAAGACAAAATAAATATAAAATAAATTAAACATAATAAAAACAATAAAATTAAAAAAATTCTCTTATTTTTAACATTTTTTAATGAGGAAATTGCTTAAAACGAGCCTTTCGATTATCAGAAGTTCAGTTATACGTTATTAAACTGATTCGAATAAGCTAAATGTCAACGGACATCTCGAGCCGATACGACTAACGTGAACAAAATTATAATTTCATTCTATCGCGAGTTTTTATGTTGGGTGGTGTGAAGTTTTCCGTATTTGTAAAAAATATTATGATGACTGTAGGAATCGTAGACACATTACCTATGCGAGACTTTAGAAAAAGCAACCGAATGAAAAGGGGCAAAAGTGACATGTAACGATGCGCGTAACTTCCTCATGCTATTTTCGATCAGAGAACGTGTATACTATGAGCTATGAATATATATATATATATATATATATATATATATATATATATATATATATGTGTGTATATATAAGGAAACTATCGTTCCATCTTCGAGAAACCCCCTTTATATCCTCGACGAGCCCGCGCGTTTATTCGCCTCCAAACTCAGACCGATTATCGGATCAGCTCTCCAGCCTTGAGAAAAGAGGATACTTTCAAAAAAGACGGCAAAGAAAACTCACGATCCCCTCACCGAGAGAAGGATCCGCTTTTTCACGTAACAGTGTTATCGCCGTTTTATATATACACACTCGCATATATGAGTCGTGAATTATATTTTATATATATATATATATATATATATATATATATATATATATATATATATATACATATATAGGCGCAGCTAATAGTCTTGGATCAAAAGGTATGGATTTACAAAAGTTTTTTTTTTTAAATAAGAATTCTGAAGGAGGACTGCTGAAAAAATAGCAGATAAGTTCTTATTAAATATATAGCTATTATTAATTATTAGTCATTGCTTGGAAGACTGTGTGAACGAAATTATTCGTTAAAATGCGATAACCAAAACCTTGGATAATACAAATTTTTCTTAAAGCAGCAGTTGATTTTCGGTGAAATCGAGATATATTTATTAGGACTGGAGATTTGGTCAATTGAATTCATATGAGTTAGAAAATTAGGTTCCGCGCTCACTAGTCTTCTCACTAGGCTAACTTCTCCTTTGTAATCATTCGTTTTCGTATAAATTATTGTTCAAATAAGCTTTTTTGTTTTAAAAAAATTTTTTATTCAAAATCATTTAAAATGATCGTAATAAAGCCTTGACAAAAAGACTGATCTCAATTCGCGATTTTAAATCTTCAATTTAAGTCTTCAGTTTTGCTAAAAAATTCTGTCAATTTTTGAATCTCAAAACACTAGAATTTTTTAAATACGCATTTTCCACAATTCGTGCGGTTATCTTTTTTTCACACGTTTCTGAAATCGATGGTGACAATTGTACTCTATGGTATGTGAAATTATTTATTCCGAATCGACGAATAATTTTCTTAAATCTAAAGATCAAGAAAACCGGTTAAAGCTGCTTTTGAAGAGATGAAAAGTTTCTTTTGCTATTTCTGGACGATGTGGAAGGCTCTCTTAAGCTTTAAAAAGAGCCCTTTGAAACGAGTAGGAGCAAAATTAAAATGCAAAAACTGATCGTAGCTCCTAATTTTACAACTTATGTTCATTAAATTTCCGATATCACGAGTCCTAGTGAATATTTGGTAATTTTACAAAATCTAACTATTTTCCAGAAGACAAAAACGTAAATAATTTGAGGCTTCATAATTTCATTGCAGAGAACAGTCTCGTTTACGCGGCTTCTGCAAAAACGAAATAGCAAATATAAAATTTATCGATCATTTTCACGTAATTCCATCCTCACCATTTATGTTCAGAGGGCGAAAATAGGTTAAAAACAACTTTGTTGGGTCCAGACTTTTAAAAAAGGGGCAACGAAAGCCTTCTGGCTCTTACAGTATATAGCGATACTGTATATCTATCCTTCTGCCCTCCCCCTCCCCCGCTATTGTAAAACGCGTCATTGTTTGACTCTTCAGCTTCGATCGCCTTGCGAGAAACTTATTATCTCTGTTATTCTCTCATTTTTTTTCTCTCTCTTCCTCTTGTTTTACGTTCTTCATGATTCATCAGCGAGAAATATTAAAATTTACATACATTTTATGAAGGTATGATGAGCCGTCATTGAAGCAATTCGTTGGCGCGTCTATATATATATATATATATATATATATATATATATATATATATATAGACATACATACATACATGCATACACTTAGAAACATGCCCTTAGAATGGTCCATTTCTAAAAAAGTAGAAAAATTCGATCAAATTAATATGTCGTCGGGAATCAAAATGATTAGCATTCATTTCGGGCCTCGTGTATTTTCTTGAAAAACTGAGTAATCCGATGGGGTAGAATTTTTCAGATTTGACCGCAGTGTAAATGTGAAGTGCTAATTTTCTCTATGCTCATCCAGTGAAAGCGTAAAAACATCGGTGACAACATTTACTGATGCAAATATGATTAATATATTGTTTACCATTCATAAAAATATAAAATATATAAAGTTACTATTAATGCTTATTTTTCCTATAGGAAAAATATAATTCGATTTTTCAGTAATACCTGGTAGAAAATAAAACAATTTTCATACTTGCGCGCACTACTTAACATTCATTGCTCGTCATTTTCGATATAACAAAAATGGTCCAGTTCTTCTTGTAAAAATTGTATTTCTACAATAGGCCTCAGTTAGTCCACGTTTCATTTGTCAATTTTACGGAAAAAAAAACCTCATCGTAATCGTCAAATATTTAATTCGTGCGATCTTCGCGGCAATTGGTATACGAGAGCATAGGACGAAGAAAAAAAATCATACACACTCGCGCGCGCGCACACACACACACACACACACACACACACACACAATCGCAAGCGCCATTTACCCGAACCCCTATAGTATTACGTTTCGCTCTCCCGATCAGGGAGGGAACCCGGGTTTAGTCGGCCGAGCAACTCATCGCCTCCGCGAGCGTATATACTTCTTGCGTATATCTCTTGCCCCGAAGAAACGGAAAAAGGACGAAAAAATGGATCCCTTATATAAAAATAAGACCTATATTTTTTACCTCGATTGGATTTCCCTTGCTCACCGCGGCTTCATCGGACTTCGTCGCCCTTCCTTCGTTCGACCACCCCTTCGTTGTTCATCGACGATTTTATTTATACGAGGTGTATCACGCTCGGAGAGTCATCTATATGCGAATCGAACATTCGAGATGTTTCCAACCATCTTCGATCTTCTCAGGCGTTTGGCAATTATTTTTTAGATGTTGGAGTTTTATGGATATTTATACTCATTTTATCTAGGTTATTGCTTTGAATATTTACGTTGACGCATGATGATTTATTTGTAGAGAAATATATTTTGCTCTCTTAAAAATATAATCTTCATTAAACTCAATGTCAATGCATCGACTGGATTGTTTCAAGAACCCCCGCGCCAAGTGAAAAACTAGCACATTTCAAGCAGTTCCAACAAAAAAAAAACATTGAAAATTTTTTACAGAATGCTAACTCAGATTTTACGCGTAAGACTGGAGCAATTGTTCATTTTGCGTGTAAAACTACAGGAATTAAATTGTACTACTTCTTTCCACTAATCGCGAATGGTCTTACTTGTCATTGCCAAACCGTACACCCTTTCGTCGAATAAAATGAAACGTACTAGTGTTTGTTGAGTGTCTTGATATGAAAGTTGTTATAATTCTTTGTGTGTGTGTGTGTGTGTGTGTGTGTGTGTGTGTGTGTGTGTATTACAGTATATTTCTTTAGTATGATTAAATATTTGTATATGAATATGAATAAATAGGATTAACAATTATAATTGAAGACTATGAAACCATTAGATTTTTCAAATATGCATACGAATATATATTTCAAGTATATATATATATATATATATATATATATATATATATATATATATATATATGTATATATATAGTCCGTCAAATATAACGAAACCATTGATAATGAACAATTTTGTACGTTAAAGAAAAATTTATGTTGAAAGAATGTATTATATATGATTTAAAATTCAGTTAAGCATTTATGGAATCTTAATTCATTTTACAACAATCATACGGCAAAAATGTCTTCATTATCAGTCACACTTTCTATGTATATATACATATATACATTAGATAAACATTAATTAGACCAATCATGTGCCCGTTTCAAAAAGTGTCTATAGACATACAGATCGTTCGTTCGCCTAACGATCGAAGGCAATTTAAACCCCCGGAAATAATGATAAAAAAATATATCCGCTTATCACCCGCCCCCTTAACCGTTCACACTGGTTTCACGCGCTATATCGGTAGGATTAACGATTGAAGAGGGGGGTATTTTTACGCCCACCCCTATCAATCACGCGTAACGCATGCATACGCGCGGTACCGTATCTACTTTCTCTCTTCAAAGCCACGCGAGGAGGAAATAAAATTAGTTTCGTAGACGAGGCGCTTCCCGACGCAATCATACGTCTATCGTGCACGCATAAAAGGTAACATACTATATAAAATTAATCCAATAAATATATGAGGACATGTAAGGTAAATGATAAGGAATGTATTTTAGACCATCGACGCTCAATTGCAATCATAACGGGGAGAAACAGCTACTGAAAATTCGCGTAGGCGTCTAAATACTTATTACTGGTTACATTAGAAATTGTAAGGTTTCGATACAGTTTCTATATCGAAATTTCTCAATATTTTTAATATCGTTGCAATATTTTCTGCCAATCTGTATTTTTCATCTTACTTAAAGAATGGGACAAATATTTCTTTCGATTTACTTTAGAAAATGAGTTTGAAAAAACCGATCATACCGTCTTTAGAATTTATGGTCGATAAAAAGCTTCTTCTTTTTTTTTTTCATTTTCTTTATTCGAAAGAAAATCATTGAAAGACTTTTCTACTATTATCATAAAAAAGAGGAGCAGTAGTACGGTATAATATACCTGTGTAAGATCGGGAATAAATTTTGACGTAATAAAGTTCTTTTTTGTAACGATGGATTTTCTCGAGTTGGAATATAAATCAGTAGAAGATTTTTAAGCTCGTAAAAAAAGGGCAAGCAGCGCATTCAGGGAGATGCTATTCTTTTTTTTTTTTTTTAATTTAATTAAAAATAGGCCTGTATAAACGAAGCTAATTTTTTTTTTCATTTAGTTTACCAACAGGGAATCGAACAACGAAATTGATTATTAGTAGGTAAAATTACATCATAAGCGTAGGGGTTTTCATATTTCCGATTCTCTAATTTATTATCAACGCGCCAATGCTATATTTTCATTATTCCTTTGAAATTATATAAATCGCATTTGCTTTTCTCCGCTTCTTATTTCATTGGACGCACGAGTAATATTCCCTATGAGCCTCAATAAATGAGAATTGTACATCGAATCAATCCTTAACGTACGGACCACCCGCTGTCCGCCCACACCGTCGTGAGACGACCCCGCGGCACCTCGGTATTCTAGCTTCTCTTCTCTAATTTCATCCCTCCCCCCTCCCTCTCTCTCTCTCTCTCTCTCTCTCTCTCTCTTCCACTTTCCTCGCCGCAACACAGTACCTCTAGACGTCATTATTATTTGTCTCGCGTCGAACGTTTGTGTCGCGCGATCGTCAATCCGCCCGCCCATCCCAGGTCATCATTCTGTGGATGAAGGAGGCTCGGTAATTCACGCAAAGCTATTTCTCAGCTCGATTTTTCGCGCAAACGTTCCGTAAATGAGGGAGCCTCGCGAATAATAGACAACGCCGGCCGACGACGGCATAAGCGACGCGATACTCGTTGCTGCCGCTGCTGCTCTTTAGGTCTCGATTGATATTCAAAGGCCGGCTTGTTTTCCCGCACGGCGATTACTCGCGAAGATGTATAAATGCGACTCGGTAAAGTTCTGTCGGGCTCTCGTTCTCTCTCTCTCTCTCTCTCTCTCGCTCTGGTTGCTCCGTCTAGATACGTACATTCATCGCGCTCGCTCCCGCTTCTCGCCTAATATACGGATCAAATGGTCAAATCGTGCCTCGAATCGGCGAAACTTGGCGAACCTTTTATATAATCTATAAGCAGTCGTGTACGTGGATCAAGATTTGGCTTTTTTGGGGGGTTAGAGGGAGGGGTGGATCAAGATTTCGCGCGAATAAGCGAGGTCGCGGTCAATTCTAAATGCGCACACTGATGTATAAATGTATATATATATATATATATATATATATATATATATATATATATACCCAGTAAAAATCTCGGTATATATAAGTTTAAGTGATAAAATGAATTTGGATTGATATATAAGAAGAAAAAGAAAGTGAACAGGATTTTAAGGTTTTCGCGGTTATTTTTGAGGTCAATTTCGTAACGATAATTCAATCTGTATAGTTGAAAGACGGGGCTGCTATTTTTTTTAAATATATTAGAGATTTAACCAACAAACATATAAATGAAATCCTGAAATTAAATTCTTTCGAATCGGTAAGCCAACTTAATAAAATCACCAGATTGGGAAAAGAGAAAACGTCATTTGCAAAACGTTTATCGCAAGCTTTCTGAATAATAAGATGTTCTATTTCTTCTTGGACTGCCAAAATAGATCTGGTCGTTTGGAAACATAACTGGTTCGCCTTAGAAAAAAAGAAATATACTAGTTAGGAGAGAATTTAATCTATAAGAAAAAATCTACAACACGTCCTTCCAAAGTAGTACCGTTTCCAATATTAGAAATTGATATAATATTAGATTATTTATAATTTATAATATAGTAGACTATTTATAATAGTCCGACCAATTACAATATTACCTTTGTTATAATTAGAAATACGCAAATGACCATTGAAAATTTCTCGTAATCTAAAAGAAATTAAATAAACTAAGTAGGTTCGATGCCATTTCTTTAGATACTTGAGTACAAATTCATAAATATCCGAGAACAGGCTTCATATTACGAACTCAATTGGGACTGTGCCTTGGTAATAAGTGTAACAATACGTCTTCGTACGCCGACAATTTGTATACCGTCTGTATCAAGCCTCATTTAGTGTTCAGGAATGAAAAATGTGTCAAAGAAATGGTTAATTTGAAAAATATATATCATTATGCTGATAGCAATCAAAACGTTCCTCATTCTATAGATTGGGAATGGTTATTTAAGGCCAATTTTTCTTATTAAATGCGATGCAAGTGCAATATCGGAAGGACAAATTTACAGCTGTTTGTGGTAAACGAGCATTAAAACGTCATAGAGCAGTCATAAAACGTCATTGGGTCTCGAGAGGGGATGAAAACTGTAATACTAGAATACTCGTATATTCTGCCATCTAGTGAATTACTGAACAGTAGCGTTTCCAAAACTTTTTAAAATTTAATAGAGACTTTTCGATGCCAGTGGGGATAAGCTAATAATGAAAAGTACATAATGACATTATATATATATATATATATATATATATATATATATATATATATATATATATAAATAACTGTATCAAACAGGAATCCTTACCATACAAACCAGAAGTCATATTAGTTTTGATGTTATTATTGAGCACAGTGCATATCTTAATATTGCGATTGATGTACAAAAAATGCATTGCAAATAATAAACAAAAATTGAACTGTAAATATATGATAACTCTAATCAGCTTGAACTTTGATGATTTGTTTTTGGAACTCAAATATGATTTTTAAAAAATCGTCTTTCATTTTCTATACTAGAGGGCCTGTAATCTGTTATATAGAGATAATAAGATTTCTATGGCTACGTATGTAAAATCAATTATAGTCTATCTTCTGTAAGCAAGAATGTCGAATTACTATTTAGAAATTCTTTTTTTTTCTTTTTCTACAAAAATGCTGTCTCGATTGTGAATCGAAGATTTTATTGAATTTAATTTACTTTTATAAATGATCCCAATACTCATAATTTCATCCGATATATAAATCTACAATTTTTGTAAAAACTACATATAAATATAAACTGCTTTAATATATTTATGATGATAAATAAAAATATGAAAATGGAGTAATGCAATCCTATAGCCTTGTAAAGTATGTAGTCCCATAACAATGATACATTTCGCATCTGCACGACAGAGGAAATATTAAACTTTAGGCATAGTTATCGAATTAATTATTCGTTTAGATATCACAAAGAGAATGAAAAAGAAATTTATGAACAATAGATATAATACTTTCTTGGCCAATACGTTTCACGTTTACCCTATTATTGCATAGCATATAATTTATATATATATATATATATATATATATATATATATATATATAAATATAAATTCTGTTTATTTAATCGTTTATGATTAAACAAATTTACTTAGTAGCTTTTGTTATTAGGTATATAATTATTGTTTAATAATTTTTTTATGATTAACCTATTGCGAATGAATATTGCGTGCAAATTCGTCACTGGCTCAGGTCGAAAATATATATATATATATATATATATATATATATATATATATATATATGTAATATATACGTCACTGGCTCAGGTGGAATATAAACTTCCGTCAAGATAATCATCTGCACGAACCCGCATATGGGCGAGAGAAATATTTTTGATAAAGGTTAGTTGAGAAACCGTTTCGATTTTCACCGCAATGTCAACTTAAAAGTAAATTAAATTTTACGTTGAATTTTAAGGTAACTTCAATAAACTAATTATAATCACTCAAATGAGCTGTTTAAAATGATATACAAATAAGTTTTGATTAAAATTTAAAATTTTTATTTTAAATTTAAAATACGTACATTATACAAAATTATTTTCAAACAAAAAATTATATCTGACAGGGTTGAATTTCCCTTTGCTCGCATTAAAAAAGTATATACATATAATTTTTACAAATATTTAGAAACAATTTTCAGTTATGCTTTCAGTTTATATATAAGTTATTTATATATCGAGAAATGAAATTCGTGGAATTGCAGAAATGCTAAACTCAAATTCACAGCTGCGCACCGATGTAAATGTATTAATATGCCGTGCATTTGTTTTTGTTGTATATATATATATATACATAATGAATGCAATTTTCTGCTTTGCAGCTCGCAGCATTTTAAACAGTCTACTAAAGTTCTCTTATACACGTACAAATTAACTTGTCGAAATGCAGTTTTCGTAAACGTTGAAAGTAGTTGAAAAAGGAGTAATATATATACATATAGCGCTTTTCTATATACACAGCGTCTAAAACAAACTTTAGGGAATCGACGAAGACCGGACTTTTGTTTTATAAGAGGAATTTCGAATGAACCGCGAGAGTAAGAGCGAGGAAGAGAGAGAGAGAGAGAGAGAGAGAGAGAGAGAGAGAGAGGAAGAGAGAGAGAGAATGAGAAAGAAAGAACCTCGCGTAAACTTACTTTTTCGAACTGATCCCGTCTATGCGGACCTGAATAGTAATGTTTCTTATAAAACTTCTTTATAAAGCCATTATCATTTGTATAAACATAAAAAAATATGTATTAGCTTCTTATAAAATATTGTTTTATTCATAGAATGATGAAATAATGTTTTGAAACTATATATATTAAAAAAAAACTATTAGAATCATATGTATTTTCTACTGCACATGATTCTTTGAATTGCACAGAAATAAATTCAATTGATTTTTCGTAAATTTTATCCTGAAGAGCCATTAAAAGAAAAAATTTGGAAAGTAAATCAGAGAGCAAATTAATTTTCTTAAGCAGATTCCAATTACTTAATACCGATTTTTTTTTCATGAATATGCAACACAAACAGTCAGTTTTATTTCTGGTTTAATTCGAATAATCTTCGCTTCAAATTATTTTCTTATAAATAAACACTTTTTCCATGCTCGTCCCAATAAAATAAGCCGGTAAATTTACTGATCCATAATAAAAATCAATTCTCTTGGTGTCCCTAAAATGAAGTTTCTGTTATTCCTATGGATAATGTGTCCGAAGCTAATAATCTACTGTACGCGTCGGAGTCAATGTACACACGATACTCATATTAAAATAAATAAAAATTAACAAAATAATAAATAAGATAACATAAAATAAAAACTCCGCGAATAGCAGTGCATGAAGAATCGCGCATAAAATGGCCCGCGGCCGGCGCTGAATCGTTCGCGAAAGAAAAAATGGAAGAAAAATTGCTTCCCCATTAACAATTCAGCCGAACGTATCAAATATGAATCGAATTCGAAACGCCGTAAGCCCGAGCCCCGTGGTAAATATTAAGCGCGCGCCACGGGCACCCGTCGGGCAAAGTCTGAAAATTTCAAAGCTCGTGTATAGCAATACAGCACGCATATATATATATATATATATATATATATATATATATATATATATGCATCAGAATTTATGTACTCGTAAAACTTTTCCCAAGATAAATACGCCGTACTGAGAAATTAATCCGCGTTTTATTTCGTCGGAGCGGCGACGGTTCGAAAATTCGTCGCATTAAAATGAGCCCTCGTCGTATATAATATAAGTATCCGTTAATTAACCGATAGTCCCCCTCCCCGCCCCGCCCAGCGATGCCTATCTCGACCACGGCTGGGCCTTTGTCTTGACGCGTAATGGAGTTACATCCCCCGCGGGGCGGCGTGGCCACCTCGGCTCACGGCCACGCGGACATAGGATTATATAAGGTGCTTCCTGGTCTACGCTCCATCTATATCGCTGCATGCAAGCGCTGATTCCGTTTTGTTCCACGCGTGTAAATGTCAATACGAAAAACCGCGTTAAAACTAACCAGTCGTATAGCGACGCTTAGAAACAAAGTGACGGCATTTTTCGGCTAGGAATTAAATTTCTTCTTTTTTTTTTATGTTAATCGAGTGACTGATGCATTGTAAGGAGGATTTTAAAAAGAAGTCGGAGTAAAGTTTGATCCTCGTGACGCCGCGTAACATGACGGAATATTTGACGGTGATTTTGCATATTATACCGATTGCTACGCGTCAACAAAGCAAAAAACACTCTCCAAACGCGAATCCTCAATCTACGACTGTACATAAATTATAAAGAGGCAGATCCGTCGTGTTAGACGGCGTTATGGCCGTCAGATTCAGACGAGCGAACCTTCGTCTCGTTAAAAGGAAATGAAAATTATGGACGCATTCTTGATTTATTTGGGGCCGAACGTAATTCTTGCCAATAACAGCGGAATTTCGCCATTTTCGCCCAAAAAATCCTGCCCACGTTTTATATTACATTTTTATCGAGATAGAATATTTTCAAAAACTTAAAAATTGATAGACCGCGCGATACCAGTCGACCGCCGCTCGCTTTCGTAAAAACGTTTGCCTCGTTCTCATCCGAAACCAACAAACAATTCCCATCCTCATAAGAACCTTGTTTTTCGTTCGATGATTTGCAATATCAAGCTTGCCAATTAGCCGTACAAACACATCTACACGTATCGCCCAAGGTAAATGCGTCAAAGCTTTTATAATTGGCCCGTAATGGCCGAGGATCGCGTTAATCGCGTCCCTGGGAAAGTTTCAGTTTCAGAGAGGGCGTTGGGCGCGGGGTATTCGCGCTTTATAATTATAAAGCCGAATCCCCGCGGTATTAAACACTTAATTATACGCGTCGATCCGACGATGACACCGCGGTCCGATGCGCGCGTGCACCGACACGCGGAGTAGCTAGAGAGAGAGAGAGACAGACAGAGACTCTAACGCCAAGCTACCTTTACAGTAATATATATGTATATATATATATATACACATATATATGAAAACGCGTGTTTACAACGCGCGGAAACCGCCGTGTCTTTAACGATCTCCCGGGCGCGCTCGCCAGCGACCCTCGTTAAAAAGCCGTATAATATTATCGTCAAGGGCTGGAAACGGAGCCGCGCGGGGGCGTTAAGGGCACGCGTTCTCCGCGGGAGGACCGTTTGGTTTTTTCTTCTTCTTCTTTCCTTTTTTTTTTTTTTTTTTTTTTTAATATTTATGGAAATTCGTCGTTCGACACGGTACTTTGGCGGGGCGATTCCGTGCACTGCCGTAAAATTGCACTATTAGAATTCGGACTTCGAAGAAAGAGAGAGAGAGAGAGAGAGAGAGAGATTAAAAAAAAGGAAGGATTGTACGAGATTCGTAAGGATATGCCTATATATCCTGCTCGGCATGGCGCGCGCATTAATAACCGGGATTTATTTGAAAAGGGTAAAAGGATATTTTTGATCGTTTTAATAAATTGCACGCTCTTCAATATTAATTATTTACAAAGCCTGTTTACCGGGCCTCGGGGTAATGGATTTTCATTTTTCCAAATGATCGCAGGATTTCATAATGGCACCGCGTTTAACGCGCGATCATGTCCCCTGCCGTGCGCGCACTTTCCATTGCGAGGAAGATATTTCGGACAGAACTAAGTTTGCGGGCCTCTAACGGATTTGTACTTTTCTGGGAATCCGGTGGGGACAGGAGGCCGAGCTTATCGGCCGACGAGAAGAACCGCTCGCCAGAACGTCAGTCCCGTGCGCGATTTCTCGATAATCGCGCGGGACGAGCCGCGTACTTTTCTCGATTACGGGGCCCTTTTGCGTAGGGCCAAATTCGCCGTATTCATCAATCTCCATCGACCCTCGGGAAAATTCGGTTTCTCCACTCGCCGAGCGCCCTTTATCTTCGCATATGGGTTTATTTACTCCCGTATCAAATGTTTATTTCTGTCCACGAGATATCTTTTGATATGAATTTCGCGCGGTCTTAGCTGTACAGCGAAATCATTTCGACTAGGCCGCCGCAAACTTATTTGTGTTTTCGTTCAATATCTGTATTAGGAATATGTCTATAGTTGATTGTTATATATGGAATAACGTTTGTGCAATCATGAATGAAGCTTTGCTTTGCTTTGCTTTGAATTAGATATCTGCAAGTAATTTTGCAGTTTTAAGAAAAGGAGTTATAACGTATTAATTTCATTACTAAATTTGAAATTACAATCTTTTTTTCTATAAAAACCATAACTCCTGTTCTCATTGAATGCAATTAAAATTTCTGATATTGTAAAACTATTTAAACATTTGTTCTATTTATTTTCGTTGATATTTAATATTATTTTGGTATTTAATATCAAAGATATTAAGTATCGTTAATACATAAAATGAAAAAAAAAAATAATAATTAAAAAATTTCATATGGAGATTTGGGTTTTTATGCCGAGAACGACGATCATCCAATCATTTGTAGAATTGGCTCGGACAATCAAACGAAATTAATAATAAAATGAAAATTCGGTACATATTTTAAATAGCATTTGATTCATGACTACTTCAATCAACTTCAAAGATTTGCTGATAATTACACGAATACTTCATATTATTTATAATAATATATTTCATCCGCAAATATTATATCTATAAGTACGTTATATTTAGTCGTAAAGATTATTATTTAGCAATTCAAAAATACTTTTCGTTATTTCTTTTACTAAAACAAAATGTAGGAAGCATGAAGCTGATGGAGTAACCGATTGATTAATAGATTTCTTGCTGTTAAAAATTTAGAATTTATTTTACGCTTATATAGCCAAATGATTCACATAAATCCAATAAAAATATCATACACATTGTCATGGAACTTTTGACGCAACATTGAGCAGTGGCAACATTGAAAATGGAATTTAAAAATTTATATTACAAAATCAGAATGTAAAGGATCTCTAAAAAAAGTAAATGGAATTTTTCCTCTACACAATAAACTTGCGTATAGCCGAAAAAAATTCCCTAACCTTTTTTTCTCTTTTTTTCATTAACGAAAGGGGGAAAGACAAATGTTATATCATCCTCTTTCATAGCCTATGGTATATATATATATATATATATATATATATATATATATATATATAAAGCGATAAAAATAAATCTACTCCGTGGCCCCGTCCCAAAATATTACTTACACCCCATAAATATTGAGGTGGGCGCAGACAAAATCTTCCCAGGATAGCGATTCCTTTAAACAGCGCCTCTATAAATTTTTTTCGGAGGGGGGGGGGCGGGCAAAAAAACCAAAGATCCAACCTCCCTCGAATAAAGTTCAGCCCCCTCCCATCCTTCTACCTGGGTTTTAAAACGAATGTATGCCGTATTGTCGATCCCTACAGCTAAAACTCCTCGAAGCACCCGGTGTTTAATCCTTGACTTTGCCGCTGAACTTTCTCTCTAGAATTTCATTGAGAAATTCATACATACTCTTAGCTGTTTAAATTGCTTCGACTGAGAAATCCATCTTCTGTGGAATAATATTCAATCTGATTCTCGTGCACAGTATTGAAAGAAGTCGGCGCTTCTAAAAGCATGTAAAAGGCTTTCGAATGCATACGGAGAGGTCTGAGAAATGTTAGGTTTACTAGTATACGAATTTAATAAATGATTTGGGCATCGTTTCTTATTCTAGTATACTAGATAAGCTTGAACAATTTAGATATTCCTTAAATCTAATTCGTTGGATAGCTTGACAGTTTATATATATCATTCAGAAAGCGGACGATTTGTGACACAGATAATGTACTACCTCCATTTGTTACCGTCAATCTCCGTATAGCTCTCAGGACACAGGACTTGACTCTCCCTCTCTCTTTATCTCTCTTGTTGTCAATAGACCGTGATAAGATAAAGGACAATCGGAATAGAAGCGTGAAATACGCGAAAAATTTTCAACTCGTTATATACAATTCCGTTACGAGTACATCGAACAAAACGGAAGTCATTTTTCGCTGGATCATTTCTAATTACGCTAGTGTCAGCGTATCAAAAACTAAATCTCTCGCTGAGAGATAACTTTCTGCATAACCTGCATAGCCCCCCCCCCCCTGAAACGAGGGAGAAAACTGAAATTCATGTTTAGGATTCAGCTGTGCCTTTTCAAAATACGTTAACAAGCGTGGACTGGCGTGGGGATCGAAGCAAAGGTTTTGTCAGGACAGACATTGATAGGTAGTTATAATAGTAAATCGTAATATGCAAATGTTAGAATCCAGACTTCTTTGATATGGATGCCACCTTCTCTACGCTGAATCTTTTGACGAAGAGTCCGCAAGTATCGCCTATCTATTTTAGTGAACGTTCACCTTATAGAGATCGATTACCTCAACACAGATAACTTTGCTTCACTCTCTTAGAGAGATCATATAATATTTGTATGTAATAAAACCAGCTCTCGTATCCTCTATGCTATCTTCAAAAAAACACGAACATTATTCTTAGAAATTATCCCTTTTAGAATGTCACCATTACCACTGATTTGTTTATTTTTGTTTATTACTCATTAGTGAAGCGTGAACATGTCTTAAATTAGAGAAATTATAGAGCATATCGCTATATATTTCGAATAAAAATTAATCTGAACTAGCGCGTTCTTTGTACTCTCTATGTTTATATTGAACGGTTTCATTTAGAAACTAATGCCGTACTTCCAGCAATAGAACATTATGAAATAGAGGAATTGTTTCAATATTTGTATATCTATCTATTCCTGAGAACTAGGAAATTCATTGTCTTCATCCATTATTAATGGATGTACGAGTTTTTGACAAAGCGCCATTTTAATTTCTAGTTTGATACGTATGCTGCAAACTAAACTTTATTTAATCGTATTTCCCAAATATTAAGAAAAGTTTTAATAAAAAGTTTGGAAATATCATTGCTATATATTGAGAACAATGATTTTATTTACCGAAAAATACAATACTAATTGGACTACTAGTGGAGGGGCCATGGATGCAAGCATGCGCTATTGAAATTTCTATGAAAATAATAATTCAAATATTGCAAATATGATACCGTGATGCATCTAAAACAATGTAAAAAAATTTTTTTTGTCTTTTTTAAAACTTATCTTTTATATATAATTTACCTCTATGAATTTATCTCTATATACAAAGAATTCTAAACTTTCAGGACATTTCAGACATCTTACTTTCCAGTGCTGCCATCAGCGTTAAAAGTCACGGTTCATTTATTATCTTGAATGAAAGATGAACATTGAAAATGGGCAGACAAGCAATAAAGCAATAAATCAAAGCTTGTTATAAATTGGGTAAAATTTTTATCAAAACTGATCAAATTATAAAGTCAGCGTAATTCACTCTTCAATATGTCTAATCAAACTAAAGCTGAAGAAAATCATCATTATAACTGTTTCAAGTCGGACGAGAGAACTTGGAAGTCGTCGAAAATTCAAACCGATCGAAAGATACTATGGACTACGAAAACGCGGAAATTGTGTAAAATTCTAAAAACCAAAAAAGAACTGACCTTTGACTACAAATACGGCACCCACATTGTTTTCCGCTCGCTTTATTAAAGCAACACGAACCGGTGAACATTTCGCCTTAACATTGGACCGTGTTATTTTTTTTTTCGAATACCATTCTTCAGCCAAGAAAGGAAATCGCTAGATTCCATACGAGAGAAACTATTGTGCGGCCAATCAATTAATTTTTCAAAAACTAGTCGCTATAGTTTTCATTGTAATTGAATTAACCTAAAACTTCCAAACATATATATATATATATATATATATATATATATATATATATATATATATATATTACTGTACGACAGAGCGTATAGAAATGAAGTTTTCCATCTATATATCAGCTTCCTCGATCTGAGATGTCGCCCTATATACAGCGACTCAACGGCCGCACGTACACACACTCCCGGAGTCGCGCGCGCACACGCCTAAATCAAAGATCTTCAGGATCGTTGCACGAGGCGGCGCTCCATCCGAGACACCTCGGTTAATTTATTAATTCCAGGAGCTCAGGCCGGAGGTAGTCGTAGCTCGCGCGCGCTCGCCCCGCCTCCTTCAATATTTATACGCGAGCGCCCCCCCCCTCCCCCTCCCCCTCGGGGGTATACGGGAGAGCCGCAAGCGCCGGGCCGTCGCTCTTTCGCCTCCGCACCTCCCGCGGGGGGTGGGGATCGTCGGGGCGCCGCGGGTGTAAACCGCTCGTCGGCGGGGGGTTGTTCCTGTATTTTTACCCGCAGAAACACGCGGAGCGTACATCGTGGAAGCAAACCGAGCTGCTCCGCGCTAAATGACGGAATTCGCCGTAAATTTTTAATGACCCCGAGGAGCTCGATAGATCTTCGTCGGGTCGGCGGGTAGAGGTGGAGGGTGGAGGGAGGGCAAGCGTGCGGGGAGCAGAGCTGCCGCGCCGCTGCATTTGCTGATGCGCCTCTTCCCTGAGAGAGGTTTAGTGGGGCCCGTGTTTCGCGTGATATGTATATATATATATATATATATATATATATATATATATATATACACGCACACGCGCGCGCACACACATAGATACGTGTTTTCTTAGGAGTAATTTCTACAGACAATAGAGTTTTGGTATTTGTCGATGGCTGGATGCCGATGATATAATTTTCATGGTTGATCCTTAGCGTAGTCCTTCGAACTTTATGCATAAGAATTTATGAAAAATTAATTATTGCAAGTGTAAATTAGAAACAGAATTAAAACAAGTGTACAAACCTGTATTTTTAGCTTTGAATATTCAAGGATTTGTAAGCAAGGTTGGTATGGAATGAAATAAAGTCAGCGTTGCCACTCTTGTTACATTATTCATGGAATTAAAATTATAAATATTTCAAATGACTGTAAATATTATAGAAACTTCTAGTACAATTATAAAAAAAAAACAAATATACGAATTAATTTAATAAGAAAAGAAAAATGTAAATAGAAATGAATTGAGTTCATGTAGCTGTCGGATACTAACAGCCAGATGTGCATGCGTATAACTACTTAAACAAACGTTACGAATATTGCAATCGCATTGTAGTGAAATATTTTTAATCCATCATTCATTTATGCTTTTTACTTCACATCAAGAACGCATGATACTTTTTAAAAAGGATCTTTGATAAAATCCTGATAATAGAATATTAAGAACATAATCATTATATGAAATCGTGTTAATTTTGTACACGTTCCATACTTTGGTATAATAAATTAAATTTGCGGTTTGCTTTTGAAATTTAAATATTTTTCAATATTTTTAATCGACCAATTCGTAAGCAATCTTGTCACTATTTTCCGGCGGATGTAAGGAAACAAGACCTACATCAGAAGACAAACAAATTTACCAAATGAAATCTTTTGATTCAGATATTGCTTAACGTCTCGTTCGTTTAAAACTATGAAATATATACGTATATATATTAAATATTTACACAGTTGCTTAATTCAATAGCCGGGCCTTTCGTTGGAGGAATAATCGAAGTCTCCACTGGTTGATCCAATTATTACGAATTTGCTTAGTGACAAACCTAAATTACGTAACCTTGAAAGTCCAGATCACGTTTTAAAACTGAATATTAGAAAAGATTTTACGATTTCTACTGATCTGGATGATTTATTTCGCTACATCTGAGAAAAAGTTTCAAATTACAACTGTTCTTCTTCAATTGTTAAAAAGAACGAGCTGCTGCAAATTTTTCTTCGCCTGCTACAGATTTATTCTCAAAAGTCCCATTTCCTAACTTTCATACTATCGTGCCTTGAAAGTTTTTTTTTTTTTTTTTTTGAAATCCTGTAAGAAATGGCAAGAAAAATTGTAACGTACTTTTGTTTAAAAAAAAACCACTCAAACTTAAAAATTATGCTACTGAATAAAAAGACTGCAATTTATCTGAGTTTTATTAATAATTCAGCTCTAAAGTATGACCTTGAATTTCAACGGCACATAATTCGTGTTCACGAAAAATCTCATGATACAGTATTAAAAAGTAGAAACTTTCAGTAAAAAAAAATATATATAATATGAATAATAAAATTCGCTACGACGCAACGTTCTGAACATGATAATGAACCTTACTTTTGCGTAATTTTTCAACGCCCACGTGGAACCGAACGTAGTCAGCGAAAATTAATTTCAAAATTCGTACAGAGTAACTCAGGCGAAAATATTAAACGATACATATTTGTTTTATTTTTAAATAATTTCTTTGATTATTCATTCGATATTGGAATTGTGTAAAAATCCAATCCCGATTTGAACGAAGCTTACGTAAGCATGACGTCAGCGATCGGCTTTATATGTACAATCTATACAGAAGCTTAATGCACTATAATAATTCAAGCTCTACGAATTCATAGCAGAAGCATCGGATTATTAGCATCACAAAAGGCATTACGTGTTTTTAATTACAGTTTAATTAATAAAGCATTTGGTGATTATTAATACTGGATAATACGATTGACTTGTGTCAATGCTGCAAGAATGCAATGTCGAGAAAGTCTCGAACCTCTGGGCCTATCCCACGATTTTATATATAGTATATCTATTTATAATACATGTTATCAGTGACGTTAAGCATACATGATATCGGCTCATAAATAGGATGTTACACTAGAGTCTACAGAAAATTTTCTTAAAAAAATAAATCTAACGAATAAGAAAACTGTCAAATAAAATTGATTGTTTTACAATAAGCTATCATTCAATAAGAAAATGTTTGAAAAAAGTACTGTTTTTTGAAGAAAAAATGCCTATAGGCTATAAGGGTATAATTTTGTAGCGCAGCGTGTATGATGTCGTTTTGTTTCTCGGAGAAATCTTATCAATGCAACGTATGTAATTGTAGCCAATTAGACGAACTTATCCCTATAGGTCAACGTTGCTCTGTTTTCTTGGCATCCTATTGGCGGCACAATGTCACTAAGAACGATGGGGGAGGGGGGTGTAAATTGGACGTCGGACGATGTTTTTGCAATTCGCACCGTATAAATATCGCTCCGTGGTCGTAGAAAACAGCAGTGAACGACGCACAGTAGGCAATCGACCGCTACAGTCACCAAACGAGTTGCATACTTACGTATAGCATCGCTTGAAAAATTCTAATGTTAGAGAGAAGAAGAACTTTTCAGTTTTCACGGTAATCCAACATTGTCTCGAAAATAATAATTAAAGCCCTATACCTTTTATCATACTTCGGAACATTCAATATTTTGTAATAATTTTTTTTATTATTTATCTTTATCTGTCTAACCAAACAAATATATCTAGAAAACCAGGGGTGAAACAACCGCGGCTGTCGGGGATATCAAGATACCTCATACTCTTCTATGTCTGCCCAGTAGGGGGTGTCCAATAATATACATATATATTTATTTATTTACTGAAAAAAAATTTTCCGATATGAGGTAAATATTTATTTGCCTTTATACCAAATAATCCATTTTCTTAAATTCATAAAATATTCATTAGATATAAAATGACGTCGTTTGATTTAATTCGATTCTTCTTGCATCAAATAAAAATTTCCTTTATTTAAGAAGCTACTTTTTCAATTTAAGAAAATACTTTAGTTTGCACAAAACAAGAAACTATTTACTATTCATAACGAACATGTTTTTTTCAATGTAGAGAAAAAAATTGATGATAAAAAACCTCGAAGCGATGAAATTTTTTCAAAATTCGCCCGACTATGCTGAAACTATTGATTGAAAAAAAAATTTTATTTAGAATTCATTTAGATATCTAAAAAATTGCTATTTCCCGCAAAAAGTTGCAGGTAATACGCAAAATTAATTGAATTAATATCCTTTTGAGTATTGTAAATGACAATATTTTCATAGTCGTAAGGCATCGAGCGATTTATTAGTAAAAAATCCGTATGGAAAAACTAAATTTGGGGATACAAAAAATATTGATCTGTAACAGACAGCAATCGTGTTATCCATTGTTTTAGGTATTTTGACAACCCCTGGCGGTGGCACTGTGATACTCGTTCCCCAAGGCTTGGATAATTCTTGAAAATCAGGCGACCTACAATGAGAAACCATTTTTCCTTTACTTTTCACTTTCGAGTCCTGAAAGCTAGATTTCGAAATGCTTCACAAAGGGCCGTGGGACGAGAGACGCTGTATTTATACCACGATCATAATCAATTTACATGGTCTCGTCTGCGACTTGACGCGAGCGTTTCTCCATATCGGATAATTTTCTGAAAGTAAAATCTTGCAAAAAGCCACCCCAAGAATTTGCGCTAGATGAGTAAATTTTTGATTTAGCATTCCAACTATTGTATATACGCTGTAAGTGTGGAGATGGGAGAACGTGCTTGACAATGAAAAGACTTTTTTTTACAAATTATTACACACAACAGACCTCTCTTTACAAATATAAAAAAATTTTTTAAAA
The DNA here is from genome assembly GCA_018907035.1 of Sycobia sp. Sy_11. Lineage (NCBI taxonomy): Eukaryota > Metazoa > Arthropoda > Insecta > Hymenoptera > Epichrysomallidae > Sycobia > Sycobia sp. Sy_11. The sequence continues at coordinate 133,785 of JACCIC010000293.1, forward strand.
ATTTTTTCAGAAACGAATAAATCCTAATCCTAAGCCCTTCATATAAAAATAGAACGCAATACCGATCGATTTGATTAATTATTTATTTCAGAAATATGAATATGAACGTAATGCCATCAATTTTTACAACCCCATATTTTTAAAATAAATTGAGCTCTAATGTCTACAGCGTAGTTATCCAGTTTATTAACAAGCTTAATCTGAGGCCGTTCTTCAGACGAATCGAAAGTCCTTTATTTACGTTCTTACTATTGATTTTGAATTTTTATTATCCATATAGAATCGCCTTACTATTATGCACATTCTATATTTTATTTTCCATCAAGGCAATAAAAATATTTTAATTTATCAAAAATCATAATACTCTTAATTTATTTCATTTTCATTTATTAGAAAACGTTAGTTTTTAGAAAACGTTTATCAAAAAATTTTTTTTTTTGGAAATCTTTGAAGGATCATTTTCAAAAATTTATTGGTAATTTATGTGCAATACTAAAGTGTTTCATTAAAGTCCTTAATTCCGATATTATCGCGTATGTCGTACAAGACCGTAACATAAAAATGCTACATCGATGAAAATTTTCCTACCTACGAGGATACCGTTATGTAGGTATAACATTTGAATAATAAGTATAATCCGTACAATCCTGCGTTTAAGAATTTATGGTTGTGCTTATATATATATATATATATATATATATATATATATATATATATATATATATATATAGAGAGAGAGAGAGAGAGAGAGAGAGAGAGAGAGAGAGATTTGTTTCTCGTTTCACTTTACGTTACTTGTTACGGGCTTCGGGAACGTCTCTCCAAAATCATGTCAATTAAAATTTATGCTCGCATTTAACTTACGTTTGAACGAAGATTGAATTATGGATTGCAAAACTCGCGTCGTTCCTCGACTCACCTGGAATTCAAATATAGACATTGATATTAATACATATAGAATACATATAGAATATATATATATATATATATATATATATATATGTATACATGTTTAAATATACAATTTAAATTTAATAATATATTAAAGTAAGAAGAGTATTACATCCAAAACTGCACATCAGTTTTCGGAATCGTATGAAGTTTGGCATTAATATCGGTTCTCTCCAATATAATGAATACACACAAGTGTTGAACGATGTTCTATGTTATAAGAGCCAAAAAATTATCTTAAAATTGTTATTTTGAGGTCAGTATGATGTAAGGATATTTTTTAGTTCTTCTATAATAGTTTATTGTAAAGACCGCGTAATACATTGATTTCTTCTGTACATACGTTATTATTTTCGTTCGAATCATAAGTTTAATCGGCTCATAATTTACTAAAGAATCAGTCATGTCGCATTGAACGATTGCTACTACTGCGCGCGTACGTGTAGATTTAGACGTGATGGAACATTCGCAAAAATTAAAGCACGTTCGATATTACCTCATGTTCTAATAATATTATTCATAAGTTGATCAATTATAATAACATATAATAAATCATAATAAATTGATACATTTTTCAACAAATGTTATAGATAATATGGTATTTTATATGAATTTCTTAAATGATGTAATAGAACGTCGAGAAATGAACAAATTTATAGATAACCAAAATTCTTTGGCAACTTACAATTGGTTAGAACAAAATTCATTAACATCTTATGTTTATACATTATTTGATTTAAAATAATATTCTTTTAGACATGTATACAGCTCGATTTAACCGTGACCTATGCCACATAAAGACTTACTCGAAAGGCTCGTTTCTTTATCGATAAATTTGCATTATGTTTACTAATTATAAAATTAAAATTTATAAATTTATGATGTTTTAATTATACGTCTATATTTTTTCGTAAATATTGTGCTTTTGATATTAATATCGATGAATATTTTCTGCCTTGATAAGAATCATTGTCACGGCCCATGTTCGCGATCATAATTGGAATCGAAATTATCAGTCGATATTCAAAATTAACGTAAAAACAAAGATGTCATGAAAATTCAGCTGGATTGTTGTCGTTATTCTAAAGATTTTAACTTTGATATTTAAAATCCATTATGCTCGCAATTTAAAGTGTTTTTATTATAGAAAACATGAAAAGACGGAAGTCTAAAATAACTCAAATTTTAATAGTAATTCGTTATAAGAAAAACATGATATTTTATTAAAAAAAGGCCAGATTTTATTCATACAATACTCATTCGCTCCTTTAGCGTGATCGAAACAAAGTGCTCGCATGCATTTTAAAGATTATACGGATATACTGTTGAAGACAAAAACATATACGATCAACTGGTAAAGTATAACATGGTTATATTATTGCAGGCTTCCATTGCGTTTCTCTCTCTCTCTCTCTCTCTCTCTCTCTCTCTCTCTATCTCTGGTCGAGTGAAAACGCTCGCTCGTAAAGGGAAATTAATTTTCACGTGCTCGAAAATACCACTCAATTATTAAATCAATGTAAAACGCGCACGCGTGCGCGAAGTACGCGCGACTCGATGTTCGACAAACATTGATTGTATAGTTCAATATAAATGTTTCAAAGGGTCCTGAAGAGCCCTCGTGCGCGAGGGCTAAATTAAACTTTTATCGATGATAAACGAAATTTATACTTGTTTTTTTGATATTGTGATTCAACTATATATTGTGTTATATTATCAAGATATTCGAATATTCTATGTATTATATAGAACGGATGCTTAGTTTTCCCGCGATAAATAAACATCTAATTCTCAATGTATTGTTGTGTAGCTAGCTGTATTTGGAACACGATCTATTCGCAAACGATCAGTTTTTAAATCAGTAATTACATAGTCATTTTTTGTGTATATAAAGTTTATCCTCTATACATACAAAGAAATGCTTACTAAAGTTGATTTTATTTTATACTCTGCCACTTATACCGTTGTCCAGTAATTGAACCGTGATACTGTATAATTTAATAATTCTATCACTAAATACGATAATGATTCTGTAATGGCGCAAAGTAAGCTTTTCTATAAGTAACTGTATAAATCTCAACCATAAACCATTGATCAAATTAATAATTATTATTGCACTTTATCGAGAGGATATAAATTTTGTAAAGCTCGCCAATTATTATGGACCACACGGAGCAGTTTTATTGCAGTATTGCCAAAATTGTACAGATTACGATTACGAACTATCCAATGTATATTCGAGATATTGTGAAATACAGATGTACATTTCATGGACTCGATAATCTGAAGGATCTTAATATTTTTTTTTTAAGTTTACTTTAAGCGTAGACAAGAATAATTATATCGCGCATGCAAAAAATAGAGCGACGCTCAATGGGCCAGAAAACGGGGATAAATTAAGTCTATACCATCGACTAATTGGAAATCATCAAAGTCGCCCTTAATTCAACATGTTTAAGGGCGTATATGTAATACTTACCGATAAAAAATGTACATAAATGAAAAAATATTTATTTCAATGAGATATGAAGATTTCAATAACTATATATCTAATTTCTCTAAGCGAATTAGAAAATGTTACGAATTTTATGAGAACTCTATAATTTTCAATATGACATTCTATTCTCTAATTATTATTAGTACCTCGTGCATTTGTTTAGCGAAGCACCAAAATACTTTTACACGGTGTCAATCGGTTGTGTAGATTTTTCAGAATTTTTTACACTCCATACGTAGCCTGATCTATACAGGCATAGTTTAAACTGTACTTTTAAGGGAACAAAATTGTTATTACGAATCAAAGCAATCGGTTTCAGAAACTACGATCCAAGGAGGTACTGTAAATAAAGAAACATTAAAGAACGTAATCTCGCTCTGTGCGCAGTCTCTGCTAAGACGTAATTATCCAACCACCTACGTTGACTTCATAGAATCACCGAAAATCTGAACTCCAGTGAAGCAACAACTCGTCTATACCAGGGGATGTTCAAACATCTAAAGAAAATAGAGATATTAATAAATACAGTCAATCAAGGGTGAAACTTGCTTATTTGCCCGAATGTCTTTTTTTTATATACCCATTTTTATTAACAAACAGCTGCGTTAATCCATATTTTTTTAATTCGTTCTAAAATACTTTTTGCGCCATGACACAGTGTGAAAACATTTAGCCGTTATTATCACAATGTGATTCTTAAATAAGTTTTTAGCCTCGCAGAAAAATTTCTAATATAATAGACTATTTACTTCGAAATTGATAGATTTTATTCAAATAGCCGCCTCGTTCGCGCAGATTCATACTTAAATTTGTTTCCGAATAATCGAAGCTGCAATTTATGGAAATCCAATTCGGATTATCATCTAAACCAAATATTTCAGTTAATGTTTTCAAAGCATATTTTCAAAATTGTCGCATTACCTTTAAATTTTCGCGCAGGCCACAAGGCAAATTCGTTCTAAAACGCATTTTCGAACGAAACTCTCAGCAGGGTTATAAACGCGTTTTGAAAAAATTTAATCACTTAGGCGATTTCCCGATCTTTTTATTGTCAATCCTGTTGCTTCTAATGATTCCCAGACAGCTTTATATTTCCCACGCAATGTTTCATATAAGTCGTTCTGCAAGAGAAAAAATATTTATTGTTACAAAGAAATTGGCAACCCTCGGTAGAGAATGTATCGCCTACAGTCTGCGGTTGTTGCGTCCCTGCTGGACTTCCGCGTTGTAAGTGTCTCTGTAGCCAGTGGATTCGACTAATTTACGCTCGGCTAAGTAGCCAAAAAAGACGCTCTCCGCATGAAATTCGATAAGGCGTCGCGAGCGAAACGAAATCTTCGGGTCGCCTTTTCGCGAACACCACATCAGTGTCGCTTTCCTCAGGAAACTAATCTTATCGGATCCTCGCTGCACACGTGAGATCGCTCCAGCGGTAAACAAACGATCCACCTACTTTGCCTCCCCCCTCCCCACGGCTCTTTCCAAATGCTCGACGAACCGAGCCGACATAGAGAGAGAGAGAGAGAGAGCGAAACCTCGGAGGTGCAAGTTTGGAAATCACCGCGCGAGCTGCCTGGGTCGTTCGCGTCGTTGTTGTCGCCTCCTACACCCTCCCCCGCCCCTTTTAGCGAGAGCTATAAACCCGCGGGAGAAATTTCGTCGTGGAGAGAGCGACGGGGTGAACGCGCTTCTATCTCTCACTCTCTATCTCTCTCCCTCTCTCTCTCTCTCTCTCTCTCTCTCTCTCTCTCTCTCTTTCTCTTTCATGCAAAAATCCGGATGAAGACACGTAGAAATACAGATACAGGCGCCGACAGACTTTAGCCTCTTGCATGCGATACATCGCGACCCCTATCGCGCGAGAAGGGCGGAGGGGGCAGGGGACGTGTACCTTCCGCACCGTTGTGCTCGGGGGATCGTCGGTTTCTTTTCTTCACGATGATTTGCCCCCTTTGCGCTGACTTTTATGTATCGTTACTGCCGGCATGGCGGAAGGGTGGAAAAAGAGGAGAGGGGGAAAGGGTTCGGCGCAGGCGAGTCGATAAAAATGTAAGACATGATTTTCTGATCGGTCGGTGTATCTCTGAGTTTGTAGGCGGATCTACACATCTAATAAAAGCTGCGTCTGTTATAAATTTGGATATTATAATTTAATCCAATAGAAAAATTTCCATAATAATAGATATACAACTTATAAGCCTGCTCAGTATTAAATTTATACTACGTGTCTTCACTAATCGTTAAGAAAAAATAAATCTGTCGCGCAAATAAAAAAAAAAATTATGACCTTTTCAATATTACTTGAATTTACATAGAAAGTAGAAATATTATAATTAATATATTCATAAATTAATCAGATGAATAACTTAACTAGACAAATAAAGAGTAATGAGAAATTTATCTCCTTGTCCATCAGCTGTAAACAATGTTCATTTAGTTACTTTGTTACTATTTGATTAACTTAGGTAAATTATTATTTGGATTAAATAAATAATCCTTTCAATGAGAACTCAACATTAATTTTTTTCTTTATCTAACTTTATGCAAATCTTATTTTAATGAATTACACAGTATATATATATATATATATATATATATATATATATATATATATATATATATATATACTAGGACGAACATTCTTATTGTATAAAGATGAAAGACCAACTGTAGACCGCGATTGAATGTTATCTACGCAAATCTTATCGGTGGTCGGTCGGCTTTTGTGTTATCCTCCTATGTAGGCGAGATGTCTCGGTGGAACAAACAAGATTAATTTAATTACTCGACGTGTCCTTGCTCGTTCTCTGGCGATCCTTCTATTCCCCTTTCTCCTCTACCTCTTCAAACTGCACTAGATTGCACGGTTGCCTCTCAATTTCCCCAGATATATTTCTCGCTTTATTAATTTCTCTATATATTAATTTCTGTCTACAGAATATTGGGAAAAAAATTAATTTATAATATTATTTGTCAATTCGTATAAACTAATTGTTAAAAATTTTACTAATAATAAATATTGATAATTGAAATTATTTTATTCCAGATCACAAATATCAATTAGAAAGTATAAAATAAACTTATTTTCATTATAACCTGTATGTATATACAAAGCTTATTTATAATCGAGGAACTTAGGCGCCTGTTCATTACATAGGCATAAAAAAGACAAATTTTTCTGGCTGAACGACGACGAATGTGTATTTTTGGATATGTATTTTGACATGCTACACTCTCTAATTTCAACCAGTTACCGGAACGTGTTAATGGGCGTTTTGAAAAGTATAACTGGTGCAGAACAGAATGGAAAACTGGAGTCATTTACGATGCAAAGATTGAAAAGTATAACGCCGGTATACAAGAGCATGATACTTAGAGTCATTGTAGGATAATATCGTCGCAACTGCCGATACAAAGCATGGATGGGACTTCGCCAAGAAATAAATGACCATGCTTAGCATGACTCCCTAGATGTAAAAAGATAGATCCGCTGGTAAAAGGTGCCAATAAAACTTGTAAAGAGAAAAAGATTGGACTCGAAAATGAGCTAAGTCGAAAGTAATCATAATCATAAAATTTTTTTTTCAAAGATTCTTATACCATCATCCATCGGGTAAAAACGGTAAATCTCGTCAATGTGCTCGATTAAAATGCATCCAACGATCTTATTGGAAAAATGGAATACTTTAAATATCGATATCAGGCGAAAGTTTTTGATAGGAAGGAAAAAAATGCGTTAAAAGAAAGTACAACGATTAGTTAGAGAAAGTCCACATTACAAATATTTTCTTATCGTTTGGCGCCTGTTCTTCGTCTTATATATTGCCCAAAAACATTAATTGTCATTATTTTTCAGGTGCTTCAAGTTTATTCTAAGATTTCTAATAATACAAGATGTTCAGAACTCGTCATCTTGACTAGCTCGTTTTGTCTTTTGACTGGTCATCACGACAGACAAATCCGTTCTTCGCCCCTTCGCCAAATCAATTCATTTTAAAAAGCATTTATTGCGTCCGATACTTCCACGTTCTAATAATTCAGGGCAAGCTGATTAAATCTGTGAAACACATTATTTACTATTAAGGCAGTCTTCAATCGAGCAACGAATACCGTTAATAATGTATAAAGTAAGGAAGGCTAGAACATGATATAATCATCAACTCCTTCGTATTTACTGTACATTGCGATCAGTGGGGAGGGGGGGAATCATGTATGATAATTGCGCTATTAATGAAAAGAGATCGATTGGTTCAGCGCAAAATACTGAAAAAATTATCAAGCTTACGAAGTTCTCCATCGTCCTCGTACCACCGCAACTCCTTCCTCCACCTCGCTCTATCGAGATTCCTTCACCTATATACGGAGTATGGAGGTCGGCACTATAGAGGCGCGCATACTCTTCCAACGCAATATATGTCGCTTCGACTTGCTCTCCCCTCTCCTCCTCACATCTCTTCCTCCCTCTCACTCTCTCTCTCTCCCTCTCCCTCTCTTTCACTCGAGAGAAACTAATCCCCGTAAAATAAAGCACCCGACACACGGCACTTTTGATAAACCCACTTTTGTCATCCCCCCTCCCTCAACCCATCACCATCTTTTTCTCCATATTTTCAGGCTGGCAGGCCGTAAACGCCAAGTCTCTCTCGGCGACTTTTACGAGGCGCCTTTTTTGAATATTCATGCCGCAAAAGAGAGAGAGAGAGAGAGAGAGAGAGGAAGATAGAATCCGCGAGAACCGGCTGGAATATTGTCAGCGTCACAGGGTATTACGTTGTTTAGTTGAATTTGCATGCAAACTAGCATCGTGACTCTCTCCGCCAGAGAGCCATCGACGACTAGGAGACAAGGACGCGCGCGGGTATATACGCGCACGCACACACAATATACCTTTCCATGGAGGTAGTCAGGTATACACGGATATAAAGTCGGCTATGATAATGTCAGTGATAACAAATTTGAATCGATTTATGGACTGACTCATCTGACACTGGGAGTTTGGTTAAGTCTAGATTCGGTTCGACAATTGTGTCTTTATAAAAAAAATTGACTTTCCAAATGCGATAAAATGGCTTGCCGTATTATATATTGTAGAGCAGAGATATTAAACACTGTTCAGTGACAGCAGTAGCATGATGCCTTTCAATCAAAAGTCTAATTTCATGACAAATTTTCAGTGTACTTCGCCTTCGATCTGATATAAACCAAAACAAAAAACTTATTATTACGACATGTGCGCGGATGCAAAAACTTCATTAACAGCCGTAAGCAATCGAATACATACATAGACAGAGAAAAAATTAAACCGATATATCTTCTTAATAGTGTAAACAATAGTAAAGACTAATATTCATTATAATTTCTGACCATCCTGATGCAGGGATATAATACGAATTGTAAGCCACAATATATAGGAACAAAGATATTTCCACGTAGACGAAACTATACTGCAGCGTCGTCCCAGCTCTGCCTCTAAGCTTCGACCTATACGATAATGCCGCTGCGGCAGAGAGACGAGAAGTCGCGTCGCATCATGAAAAAGTAAAGCCCGCGTACTCCCACCTGTCTCTTCGCACCGACGCGACATATATCACAAAAGCACTCGGGGATCGCAGAATTCAGCCGCTCACCAATAATTTCCGAGATTCGCGCGCCGCGAAGGTGGCGGAAGCTCCGACGACCGCACCTGTATATAGAGATATACACACGATCACTCGCACTCGCACAAACACATGTATATACACGGGATCCCTCTCGTACGTTCGGTCTCGGACATCAGGTGCGCCAGACGTATAAGGCCATGACGAGGGGGCGGATAGAGGGGAGGAGAGGGTGCGACGGCCACGGAATGTCTGAGCAGGAGCGACCGCCGTGGTTAGGTCCTCGTGGTCGACGCAACAATCCTCCCTACCCCCACCACTCCACGTACCCTCCTCCCGCCCGGCTCTTAATATACGTGGACTTCGGTTGCCCGCGTCGGTTTGGACGTGAATATAAGGGACGTGACGCGATAACACCCCCACCCGACATGCCCTAAGCCAACGGCGCGAGAACGATTTCGAATGTTGCACGGAAAAATAGTTCGGATCCTTTCTGAAGCTTGTAGGGAATAAACACATATATATATATATATATATATATATATATATATATATATATATACACACATATACATTTACTCCCATAAGTATATATACGGAGAAAATTGTGAAGGAGGAGGAAGAGGAGGCCTTGGAAAGCATCGCGCTACTGCACGCCGCGCGCTTATTTACGCATTATTCAGAGCTGCGGCGCGCTCTAAATATATATAAATTTGAATTTGAATATGACGCGAAAAGGAGCGAGGTGGTCGCGCGAGAGCGCGCGGGCGAGTGCCAATTCAGCCATTTGTATAGTTTAATCACGCCCGCCATATTCCAGGTGTGCCGCAACGTTCTCGATTTCCCTCCGCTTCGCCAAGTCCCTGCACGGCGCTGCAAATTGTCACAATATAAAAGGTGCAAAATTTCGTATTCATACGGATCAGAGATGAGATAAACAATAGGTTTTATAGTTCTATGAACTATAAAATTGCTGTGCAGAATTTTGATCGATAATGCGTCTTTTTCAGCGACATCCTAGCTGTTGTCTATCGTGCAGTCCGGCGAAAGGAGTTGGGAACGTTTACGTTGTATCTGTAAACGGGCGCGCGACTGCGAGGCCAATCGGTGCACGCCTCTTGCCGCTCGAGTCGCGAAATGCCGAATTGATTATTGACAGGAATATGGCTTAGGTGAGCAACATTTATGTATACTCTCCACTTTGAAACGAATCGAGAGATCAGTACTAAGACGCGATTAATGAAACTCGTTAACGAATGAATGAAACATTCATTTCATGAATGCTTTTCCATCTGAATCACTGACTGCATTGTAGTCTTTAAAAATCTCTTTTAAATAGACTGCGAACTATTTATAATGATTTTATAATGATAAATACGTAATGATAACGTGCATCGATGATTATCCAGACAATCTGATGACCAACTCAAATTCCAAACATGGACAGAAGAGATCTTGGCATCGGTATACGAGTAGATTCCCACAATTACATGTTTGTACGTAATAATGGCACTTAACGAAGTTTGGATAAAGTATGTTCTTGAAACAAAAGAATAAAGCCACAAGTAACGTATAATCGATAGACACAGTGAACTTCTATACTAGTAGCTAAGGGTTATGGAGATATCAAGCAATAAAAGCTATGTAAATATAGTTAATATTACAGATTGTACGTGAGCTAGACGAGCTCTTCATTTCGCAAATTCGTATTCACAGTCCATAGAAATCCAATGACTTAAGAGACCTTAAGGCTAATATAACTAATGTGCACACAACATTCATTATTAATTCAAAATTTCTCAGGCTTGGGTAATGTAAAACCAAAAAAATTAACTAAAATAATAACACTATATATGATGCTATCCTCTCCCCTCCCATCTCCCTCTCTGCCTGTCTGTCTCTCTTTCTCTCTCTTTCTTTCTCTATTTCTCTCTCTTTCTCTCTCTCTCGCTCTCTCCACTTCACCTCTTTCTGAATCAATTCTGTAGATGGGATTGCGAAAGAGCGCAATTTCTTTTCTTTAAGGAATCTTTGATCTACTATACAATGCGCAAATATATGCAGCAAGTTTCTAAGAAGATATAATCTGCATAAGTGTGTATGTGTGTCTGTGCACATCTGTGCGTGTGTGCGTATTGATTCCGAATGGTTGAGGTTGGATAAAAGGTGGGAGAGCAATTCGAACGATTTTAGCGAGGACCTGATGAATTACGGAAAAGCTTGACCTGTGGCAAGACTCGGAAGAATTTTAATTATGAGAAAGGACGCATGAAAGTTCAAGGATTGATTAATCCGTACATTAAGAATAATCGATAAAAATTTCAACTTAATCACTATCTCAAATTCCATTTAATAAATAAATCACGAATATATATCTTTTGCATGTAGATCAACGGATTCACATTTTAAAATAGCATTCCGTTTTGCGTAAATAATTCTCATAGATTCAATTATGAAAGATTTTTTTTATCAATCTTACGGTCATTTTAAAATAATCTGATTACAACTGTATAATGGAGAGCCAGACTTGTTTAAAATGACACCCGTAGAATCTGAAATAAAAATGACTACTAAATATAAAAAATAAATTAAAAATCAAATGAAAATATAAAAAATTAAAAATAAAAATAATCAATACGCCAATTTATCAAAGGGCAATCGAGACTGCCTTTCCCATCAAAATTTAATATATTTTCTAGACGTCAGATCAGGCATTTCGAACCTTGTTTTCCTTAAGACGTTCGATACATAAGTGTAAACATTCGAAAATTGCCGTTCTAAGCTGTAATGTACGATTGTAATCTCTTCGTTCAAAGATTACATATTCGACCAAATTCGTAATAGTGCTCACGCGTACGTAATGAAAACGTTAGATCCGAGACAATCGTGCGTTTTAAGATTATTATTCGATAGGTCGAGATAAATCCTGCTCGATGAACGATTGTCAATCATTTTCAGAGATGAATAATAGAAGATAACAGTATGTGTATGTATGTGTTAACATTGTTCTATTTCCCGTTGAAAAATTTTGGTACAAAAAAAAAAAAGAAATCAAAAGTGAATGGTCGAGATTGATTCGGTCGCAGTAGGATATCGAAGCTCGAAATTCGCCAAATGAGAAACAAGTCCGCGCACTTCTTCCGAACGTTCGCCTCGCCCGCGTCGAGACTCTTCGCTATAATCGACCTCCTCCCTCCTTCCACGTTCTATTGAAAAAAAAATACCCACACTCTTTCAAATGCAATTTTCCATCGCGACGAGAGAAAGGAGAGTGAAAAATTTGCGAGAGAGCTCCAGTCGCTTTTTTTCTTGCCCCTTCCCCTTCCACATTTCCTTTCGGGAATCTCAGACGTGTATATACGTAATATGCAAGACTAGCCAGCCGCGCGACGATCGGTAGCCGAAGGAAACTGGGCGTACTTATATCAACGGCAACGTAACGTATATAGATATATGTATATGTATATATATGCTTATATATTATATATATATATATATATATATATATATATATATATATACTGCTTACGCTAATGGCCTCGCCCCCGGTGCGGGCGCGACGACGACGACGACGACGACATCGAGGTGAGACCTTGGAGTCCCGATACAATTTGAAAACGAGCCCCCGGGGGCCGCGTAATGCGATTCGTTAATAAGAAGCGGATAATTCGATCGGGGACGCCGCGCGGTCTCGTTATCGGAGAATTATACATGGACTTATGTATACATATACATATATACATGTATATATATGTATATAACGAGAGAAAGGGGTGGATCTCGCAAATGTACGCGGAGATTTTGTTGTTTTGTAAAGTCAGAGGATGCTCCGTGCATGCATATATGAATACACCTTCTTTTGTTTTTCGTCCGATCTATTTCTAAAGAAACTTTATACTTTCTTTCTGTGTGGACACAAGAATAAAGCTAACTAATTATCTACTACCATACCAAAACTCGCCTTTTATACGAAAATTTTTCGAATCGCAAGCGGTAGCTTGCGTTCAATTGTTGAGGCATTTGTTTATTCTCGAGTATCTAAATAGATTAACAAGATAATAAAAATAGATAATGAAAAATGATGAATTTTTTATTAATTATTTTCGGAAATGCAATGATGTTTCGTTGAAGTCGCCACAGATGTTGAAATTACATCGTAATTCAGGCGAAATTTTTCAAGTGCTTTCTTTTTTTACTCTCTGCACTGAATTAATTATTATTATTATTATCAATTCCTTACTCCATTAATTTTATTGCCATAATACATAACTCCATTTGGCCTGCTTTTTCTCTCACAAGAAATAAAGTGTAATTCACAGTGACTTAATTATGGATTCATTCCGGAATTGTATTCATTCATCATCAGTTATGACCTTGTTAAAAAAAAAAAAATCCGAGTCCACTTTCCATGATTTTTGTAACTGAAGAGGAGCCCTAAACTCGAAGCTCTCTCTTTTGATCATCGGTAAGAAGTTCAGAATCAATTTCAGCAACAATTCTTCTTACAATACGAGAATCATTGAATACAATCCATTTCAACGAACTCCCTGGCAATGCAGCGATCTCGCGAACCGTATAAACTTTCCTGTACATCTATTTCATTATGAAATACGTGCTACGCTCTCGCATAACGTACGAATAAATATTAATAATATACAAACACCGATTGCACGTAAGGCGTGGGCTTCCCTTGTACACACGCGATATGTTAGAATTGGGTAATTAATTAGTTATTATGGATAAAGATAGTCAAAGAGACGCGTCGACAGTAAATCTATAATCGGCCATTATTCGACTGTTCTCGGCGAAGTCGATTTTCGCCCAAGTCAACGTTAACGTCTCGCTGCCAATGGAGACACGAAAAAGGGCGACGATAAATGGACTTCATCCGGAAATTGGCTGCTGCAGCGCATTGTTATCTTTAACAACTATAGCTATTTTTGGATTAATTTATCTGTAGATAACAACAACAACAACAACAATAACAAAATTAAAGTGAACTCTTTTCGATAAAATCTACGATACACGGTTAAGGTACGTTGACAACGACTTACGGACCGCACTAACAAGACCGCCAACAAGGGGAACCGGCATTTTTACCACTTTTTAAATACTACGCGTCATTTTAATATTTATACTGCGCTCCATGAGGTCTCTTGACGACAGAAATTTTTCGTCGGAACATTTTTCCATAACCCGCCTTCAAGACCATTGTCCCACATTTTAGTTTACAGCCTGGACGTCGTAAAAAAAATATACCGAGTTTCCAAAAACCAAAAACCCAAACAAAACGAAAAATTCTAAAGAATTAATCGTATAATTTAAAAAAAAAATACGCGAGCCCCTTTTTTTACGTTTTACTTTCTTTTTTTAATGGCCCTCGGCTTTTACCGCGGTCGAATAATAAAAAAAAAAGCCCTCACTCGAAGGGAGGAAGAGAGAGAGGGAGAGAGAGAGACAGAGAGAGACAGAGAGAGGGAAAAAAAGAGCCAGTTGTGATTTTGCATTATTGTACAAACGTAAACGAAATGGCGTAAAATCCTTTTACGACCGGTCATATAAGATCCCCTGAATGAATAGCTCTTTAAAACGGCGACGGGGAGGGGACGAGGGTGGGCGAGGCGGTGGGGAAAAATAAACGGGAAGAAAAGAAAAAGGGCCGATCGTAACCCCGGTGCGCAAGTAGATCGTGCATCCGTAAGCGTGGAAGACCGTAACCATTTATTACGGCAGTATTTACACCTTCCTACCCCCCCCCCCCCCGAGATCTCATTTATATACAAGCCGATGCATTGTAGTTCCTATTATTAACACCGGTGCTCACAGCAAAAATTAAAGCCCCCCGGCTCTCAACGGCGCGCTCCAGGCGGGAGCCGCCCAAAAGCCCGCGAAGCTTTCTCGCGTGAGAAAGCGCCTCTCACTCGCCCTCCCCCGCCCCCGGTACCCAACCCTATATGGCTTGTTTATAAAGCAACGCGAGCGTTCGAGCGCTCGGTCGCGTAAAATTAAAGGACGCTACGCGGCTCGCCGACGTCGGTAAATTTAATGAATGTCGCGCTGCGCGCTTCGCGCGCAGCCCTCGAGGTTTCTCAAAATTGAGAAATTCGCGGCCGACAGAGGCAACGGCCGGCTCGCGGACGTTCGAGTTCACGCAGTCGTTGCAGAGTGTAATTGTTTTTTTTTTTTTCAAATAGATATTTGCTCGATTGAAAATTAAAAAAAAAAAAAATATATAGATATGTTAATTTGTAAATATAATATATTATTTAACAAACCATTGGGATTGGTTACAAAATATTGGCACAAAATAAGTTCCAAATTATACATCTAATATTAAATTTATAACACATTGGATAGCAATGATCGAATCGGAATAACTTTCGTAGATTTAGCAGAGGCATTTGAAACTGGTTTACCATAAAATTTTTTTCAGGCAAAATTATATAATTATTCAACCAGAGATAATGCTTACGAACCTACCGCTGATTTTTCATTTAATAGAAAATAAAGAGTAAATATTTTTCGCGATATTAGTGAAAATCCAAAACGTTATTACACGTTCCTTCAAGGTACTAGTTTAGAACAGCAATTATTTATTTTATACATAGATGACATTTTGCATGATTTACTAAGATATTCTATAGTAACATATGCAGACGATACTATAATTATGTCTACCTAAACTAACTGTTCGAATGATGTAACCAAAATGAGTATTTATTTAGAAATATATATATATTTAAATAAATTATCATACAATAATCAAAATTCGGTTTTCGTTATCGTGGGAAATTCAAGAAATAGCGTTCAGAGTAATATAGATATAAAAATAAATAATAAACAGTTGGTGAAAGTAAATAAAATTAAATACCATGGTGCTTGGCTTTACATATTATTATAATATGAAATGGTTTGCACATATTCAATTCATAATAAAAAAACAAATAAATCTTTAATATTTCCATTTAATAAATTAACGGGATTTACGAAAAAGAAGACTCTCATAATTATTTTTTATTTCTAATTTCATATTATTACCAATCGAGATAATATAGCTTGGAGTAGAGCCTACGATAATTGCATTAATTTATAACTAAAAATTTAGAATAAAAATTGTAAAATTAGGCAATCAGAAAACAGCCAATGAATCTCAAACAATCCTTTGCATTTGTATCATTACTTTTCCATTAGAATAATATAATTGCAATTCTACTAAAAATAAGAGCATGTCTTACTTAAAATCTGTACAATTAAAAAAAAAGTGCTATAAAAGCAATAAATATTTATAGTAGGATATACATTGAAAGCAAAAATATTTTTAACTCAAATATTGTAAAGTTCAAATAAATAACTAGGTTATCAACAGTATTTAATTATTGTATTTTCTGTCGATATAGGAAAACTACTACTGTTCCCATCCTAATAACTGAGAGTTGGTGTTAACTTTTTGTTTATAATAATTTCCAGTCTCATTGGCAGATATTCTTGCATCTTTATTAACTATACGTTCGGAATTTAGTATTGAAAAATAAATAAATATATATATTTGATATATATAAATATATAATGATAAACGCCAACAGAAATTTTTCACAAAAATGTAAGAGTTTTAAAACATAAATATAATTAATACTTCATGAATACTACAGTACACGATAACAATAATCGTGTTATGTGTATATCGTTAGTTCGAAAGTAATAATAAAATAAAATGGGAGTGGCTGCGGGGATGGAGCTTGGGTTAAACGCAATTATCCGCGGGACTAAAGTTTCCCTCCTCGAGAGAGCTTTTCGAATCCTTCCCGCGCGCTTATCGAACTCTCCTTAAAGATCAAGGAGGCTCTTGCGCTCTCTCTCTCTCTCTCTCTCTCCCCGTCCCTCTTTCGTACTTTGTTTCGCGCAAAATACCCACCGCTGAAAGCGCGGCGGTGTATTTCTGAAAAGACCGGCTGGATCGCGATCGAAGCCGCGCTGTCCCGTAACGATTGCACGAACTATTAACGAGCAAATAAAAAAGAAAGAAAAAACAAAGAGCCGCGCGCGATCGATTTTCCGGGACGGGACCGCGTTGAACGGTAATCGGCCTCGCGCGTCCGGTCGCAGGGGAGATCGGCAGAGATCGGAGTACGCGGTCACGGTGGCGCGACAGTGCGATTTTCGTCAACCCTCTTCTATTGCTGTGCGCAAAGAAACAAAATATAATGAAAGACATCTGACTAGGGCACCTATTCCATACGGGAGAGTAGATGGAAAATTGTGTTTGCCCGTATTTTTGTCCTCCGGAAATAAGGAAATTTTATGTGCACGTACAGAACCGGAACTCATTGGCATTAGTATTCGATTTAATTTATTTTCAATTTTTTGCTCTAACTTCCGATACGAGTCAATATAATCTTCCTCGCATTTTTGTGTTTGCTTAAACAGCAGCAGTCGTTGCCGAAATTGTACAAAGCTCGTATCAGCGATGATCTTTGATTGTTTCTTAATATCTCGTTATTCTATCATTACCCCTTTTTTTTAAAACTAAAACTTTTTCCTCCATATTATATATATATATTTCCGATGACTTTTCACATTGATCGAGGACCGACTACACGGATCTCCAAGGAAAAAGCGTTAAATATAAAGCTTAAAGTATATAATGTGCATTTTGACGTAGATTGAAAAAAAAATTAATTTTAGCTTTCACTACGAATTTATCGTTCCGTTTATTATATATGTATATATATTTAATAAACAACTAAATGCTCATTCGCGAAGTCGAAATGCGTAAGAAAATTAGATTTTTCAAAAGCTTGGTATTCAACAGCGCAAGTAGCTTTACATATGCGAAGTTGACGAGAAAAAAAATGAATGTTGCTGAATGTGCTCCGTTCCGCGCTTATTTATGCATTTCACTCAGGTGAGCTCGTTTATGTATATATATATATATATAGCGAACGTGATATTTTTATGCACCCAAGAACCGCGGCTCACTCGCGACAGTTCCTCGATAATATCGCCGTTCTCGATGCAAAAATTCCAGTAATTTCTTTGACAGCCAGTTTTTTTTTTTTGTAATTTTAAAGGACCTTCCGGTTTCAGTCTTCCGGAAGGACTAAAGGCAATGAGGACAATTTGTTGCAATTCTATGTCATTGCAATGGTGATAAGTCATCGCATTTTCTTTATCGTGAAAAAATAGTTCAGTTCGAATCTTTACAGCTCCGCGTAAGGTGAACTCGTCTTAAATTATAATTCCTCCATATGTAATAAATTAATCGGCTTATCTTCATTTTAATCTTTTCTCTAGTTTCGCATGGAGTACCATCGCGGTTCATCCCGGTTTAATGAGAAAAATTACAGAGAGCAGTTCGCAAAAAAGCTCAATTAGCCAGCTGTCAGTTCGTAATTGGCCAAATTATAACGCGCTCGAGCTTCGAAGTTTCGTAGGGATTAAAAAAGGGTCGCGCAGCGACCGAGTGAATTTTCATCTCGAATTGTGCGATTATGAAAGCTCGTAGGGGACTTCTTGATCGAGCGTAGATTCTGGATGCGATCGAGCTCTTATATTGCAATTTTACTTATAAAAAAGATTTGCAAAAATTTCCCATGCACTGATAAACCATGATATAAAAGTTCCTTTACAACGTACACGTACAGCTGTAATCTACATTGAATGATATTTCGGAGTGGGGAAAAATGAGGATTATAATAATGTGTAATTTCGAAAAGGGAGGCAAGACAGTAAAGTATGTCTTTCTCGGATTACGGGAGTTGAAAAATTCACTTTTCAAGTTCCACTGCCCCCTCCCCCGGGTCGGGGGTTTGCCGGGTATGAGAGAACTTTATTTCTATCCGTTAATTAAGTAGCTCGAAAGCGCTATAAATGAGTGAACACTGGAAATGTGAATATATATATATATATATATATATATATATATATACTACTTTTCCACTAGCGTATTTCCTGAATTATAACTTCGCCAACTCGGTAGTTAACGCTCCTCATTGTATTTAAAATGGAATACAAGGAAAATTCGCGCGGCTCGCTCAAAGTATTGCGGTAAGGCAGGAAGTAACATAAGTATATATATATATATATATATATATATATATATATATATATATAATAAATATCGTCTAATAAGATAAAGAAAGCCTTCAAACGGAAGAAAATGCAGGTCGTGAATTTTTTGCGAATGGGCCATATTGGATTAGAAGTATTATCAATAATTGCTATCAATTGAATATGTATTAATTAATTTGCAAAAATGAATGTTCAACTTATAAAAGATTAATTACACGTCAGTTATATGCGTATTTAAGCGGTACTTTAAAAATAGTATTTTAATTATAAACGGAAAAATTCTACGAGGTATGAACAAAGGAAAGAAAATTAGGTCGTAGCACGTTAATGTAATTTTTAGTTTTCGTAATGTTTCGCACGAATAAGTTCGAACAAATAAGTAAAAAAAATATTTTCGTTTCTATTTGAATACACTTGAATAATTAAAAAATAAAAAGTTCAAAGCAATTTATTCTCGTGATATTGCATAATCAGTTTTTTTTAATGCTCCAATTAACATTTATATAGTAGTGAACATAAATGCAAATACATTATATATAGTAATACATTATAATCTAGCAATTGGTATTATAAATCGTATTGGGAAAAATTTCAAAACTAAAAGTACATTATGCAAAACACGAGAGATGAAACAAGAAAACTAAAACGTACTGTTTCATCATCAAGTTGCATAATTACAAAGTCTACATACTTAGCTCTACTGATATCAAGTAAACTATCACATTTTTCCTGTCGTTCTTGCAGTACACGCTTAATAAACGAATTTAAATTAGCCGATATACGATAATCTACTTTCACTACTATTCTATAATTGTATTCAATTTGCTTAAAAATCTCGAATCATAGAATGACTCCGTTAAAAATATTTATCAGCACGAATTTTAGAACTTACATACTAACGAAAATTTATCAAAATCCTAGGTAAATAGCAATAACAACAACGCGGTCCTCGTACGTCACGTATGCTGACAATTGTGTTTTTTGTTTGTTTTTTCTTTCGTATAATTGATTTTTCTTACACGACGATAATTTTCGGAAAGAATCTCCGAGAACCAAATGGAATTACAGTCTAGACTTAACTTAACTACAATTAGTTCTAGTCTTAACATTTGTCTCAAGCGCCTAGAAGCCAAGTCGATGTAAATTCAACGCTTTGCGAAACATATCACAAGTGTCTTTGTAAAAGGGACAGAAAAATTTTAAGATAATTATTGAAACGCACGTTTCACTAAAAGTCACACCGTATTTTTCAATCATTGGTTTATTTATTTATCTCGAACATTTATCGTAAAATTTTCTTTGATTCATTGTAAGTACGTTTTCCGTACATAGTTGTATCGATTATGTATGAATGTAATGCTTTATTTATTAATAGAATCCAATCTATTCGTTGTATAATATCAATGCGATTATTCATGTAGCAATAGAAAATCGCTTCATACGGAGAACAAAAGTAAAAGCCTCGATCGGTTGGTTTTAAGTTATCTTTTTGACTATATCATTGTACGATAAAAAAGAGGAATTCGTGCATGGCAAAAGCACACGAGGAATAGAATTTTATTTCTTGCATTCTAAACAACACCCACAAAAATACTTTGAGGTATGTCTTTATCCTTGATCAAGTGTCGTACAACTGAAATATAACTAAATTGCCGAATATAACTAAAACGCCGAAAAAATATCTAGATTATCTTAAGAGGCCCCGATGAACTCAATTTAGGAAGTTTAACTCCCCGATTTGCAGTCGCCGATGCGAAAATACTCTTGGAGGAAGCTTTCAGTGTTAAAAGGTGCAAACAATCTATAGAAGGATCTAGAGAGAGAGAGAGAGAGAGAGAGAGATGGAGGTTAAGTCGAGCCTTTCTCTCTCGCACACTTCTCCCATTGGCTACGCGTATTAAACAACGCCGACCCAATTCTGACGACATTATTCGCGTACAATAATATTTATTTAACAGACTGAATTTATTTCGACGTTTAATTATAAACGACTGGCTTTTTAACTTCTCGATTTAAATTCAAATTTAATTGCTTCTAAATTACATCGTCGGCACTTACATCTATAAATATATGTATAGAATTATAGACTTTTCTAGCGATAATTTTTTTTAACTCGTCCGCGCTTTTCTGACGTTTCGCGAAAATCATTCCCCTAACGCTGTATCTCGGCCTTTCATAGCGAGCAACCGTGTACGGGCCACGTGAAAAATGTCGTACTTTCAAACGCGACTCGAAGGAATGTTAATTAACGACGAGTACCTTGGGATTCTGCGTATCTTAAGGGGTTGTGTCACTTAAGAATTTGCAAAAAATCTAAAAAAAAAATTTGCCGTTTTTTTTTTTTTTTTTTTTTTTGCTTAAAAGTTGTTTTAACCGTCTTCGAAACTACACACCTATGAATGTAGAAGACGGCGCTTAAATTCACCATTGCTCGTGATTTAATTTTCGAATATTTTAGACAAGGAATCGCGTCACTTAAGAAATCTAGAACGCTAGAAATTGACTTGCCGATAGCATCGACGGATCGACGTAAAATAATAACAAGAGTTTTTTGTTTTTAATCGATCGTATTTCGACGACAGCTCGGGAGGCATTATTTAACGTAATAGTATGTTTCATCCACTGGAGCGGGGGGGGGGAGTCGAAAATGCGACTTTTCCTCACGGGTGCTTATCGCCGCTCGAACGGTAGGCGATGGCGACGAGCAATTGCTCCGTACGGCGTATACGATTTTTTCTTATTTCATTTAATAAATATAAATCATATTGTGTACATAGTAATAGAACAATGAAATGTTTGTCGGTATCTATATTGCTCTTTCACTCTCTCTCTCTCTCTCTCTCTCTCTCTCTCTCTCTCTCTCTCGTTCTCTTATTTTATTTTTTCTGTAATGATAATACGCGCTGAGATGGAAAGGTGAAGGATAATAATTCAGTTTGAAATATTATGTTGCAATTGATAATACTGAAAAAACTTTAATTAATATTAAACTACTTATAAGTTTTTATATATAGATGTTTAAGTTTTAACTTAGACTAATGGTAAGTATGCATATGTATTTAAAATATATAAATAAATGCTTCAAAACATGTATTCAATACTAAATAAACATTCGCTTTATTCAATTATTAAAATACTAACTTAATTAAACAATTGTTTAAATCAGTAACAAAGACCTGTAGAGCGTTTAAACTAAAAAGTCGAATAAAATTTATTTACAATGCTACTGTCTTTAAACTAACAAATTATAAAAGACGAAATTAAACAATGCATGCTTTGTGTAAAAAATAAGCAATAGATGATGTGAGAGAATAATATCACATTATTATATAATTCCTTTCGTACACATTATTAACAGAGAGAGAGAGAGAGAGAGAGAGAGAGAGAGAGAGAGAGAGAGAGAGAGAGAGAGAGAGAGAGAGAGAATTACTACTTTATTTTCCCTCTATTAACCTACAAATAGATTTGATATTTTCTCACGGGTGCGTATCATGCGTTTTTCCCCATCGAATTCATTGAAAGAATGCGATACTTTCGGGGCATGACACTAAAAATGTTGTGAATGAAAAAAAAATTATAAGCATTTCAAACCTCTTTTTTCACTAGCCAGAAACATAACTCGGACTAGACTTTATCAATACATGAGACGTTTACAGCGGTATCACTGAATTTAATTTCTGTTTTGCACGTATCAATATGTGTAGGTTTTTTGTCCACATAGTACTGAGTTTGTTGTGAACAATTTTCTGGCAAATTGATTCATGAAATCGTTCGTTTCTTGTCTTCGATAATTCAGAATTTCGCGAAAAATCTATACATCTAAAGGCCGTTTTATATCTACAATGACGATTATTAAACTAGGTAATCTGTAAAACATTGGTTTTACGCCCCAGCTTCCAGCACAGTAAAAGTTCAATTTTAAAGCCATTAACGTACGAATATTGTGCAAATGTTGTTTTCTCCTTAAGTGATATCGACGAAGAAAAATTTTCTTTAAGATCATCAATAGTCGTAAAAAAAGTCCACTTTTCTAGAATACCGAGCGATCCCTTCGTTGCCCTGCAAATGAAAGAAAGAAAAGAAAAGAAAAAGCAAGAATAATTCTCGAAACTCGCCTGTACAGTTTCAGCGGAGCTACAAATCCGTGCAATCCCTTAATTAACGAGCAGCAACGATAATTATATATAGCCCAAGGAACGAGCCTCCCTCTCGAAGGCGTTCGTTATCGATGGCGCGATGCGTTCGCTCGACGGTGGATAAGACCTCGTTACGCCGATCATCGGCGACGATGAGCGCGAACGATACAGCAGGAGCTGGCCGAAGAGGGGCATAAGATGGCCATTAATACATCGAATGCTGAGAGCTTACCGCTCGTGAAATTGGTTTGTGTGTGCGCGCGCGCTTACGTCTGTATGCGTGTACAGACTGACCGAAATCCTCGGATGAGATCCGATAGCACGGATTTTGCGCGCACACATACACATATCGGCGATCGTTCGTGCATATTATCGATGTGTAGTCTTGACACGATAAGGAAAATTCGGCCCATGCTCGATAGATGGTTTAATGCTTCGATTCGATTTTAATAAATCGGACCGGTAGGTTTATTCGTTCGATGATTAACCGTCGAGCCTCCGATATCTCTTTTATAAGCCGAATGGGTGCGTTTTTTGCTCGCTCTCGTTCTTATTTTCATCGCTGAACAATTATTCACTCCCGCCGACGAAAAGACGAATTGCCGTACATATCGCTGGTCGTGTCCACGGATCGACGTAAAATTAAGATGTCCGAGTCTCGCGCGAGCGGTAGCGAACGAATTTATATCGGTCGCTAGATACATGTCGATACACACACGTGTACGTATACGTAGGTCTTAAAAAAATTTAGCAGCCGTTTCTTAAGAAGACTATCGCATCCGGTATGAAATACGTCAAAATAATTATTGTAATGACGATAATAAATGATAATAATTATAAATAAAGGATAGAATTACTTCCAGCTAGGGCACGGTACGCCGATGATAAACCTTGGAGCAAACGCTTGAATTCGAGCTTTACGACAGCACACTGTAGTGACCGGATTAGACGACCAGATCGACTCGGAACGAGACGGCTCGTGCTATAAAGCCAAGGATCATTCTGGAGACTTATTAATGGACCGGTACGATGGCGCTGAAGCATCGGACAATGATCGTAACGGCTAAACCAAAAAAAAAAAAAAAAAAAAAAAGAATCAAATCCGATGTTTCGCGAAACGGATAGAGCATCGTCGCCTACTGATTTTGCGCGTAAAATCATCGATTTTTCCATGAATATGCCTCTGTATAATCGAGGTCGGGTCAACTGATTAGATTGAGGCGACGCACGATTGGGGTGCGAATATGTGGGCGTCCGAGAAAGGCTCGATAAATTACATGGTTAATATCTTATCGTAGAATGTTATGGCCGGGTGGATTTTTTTTTCTTACAAGCAAAAGCGTCAAACCTTCGTATTTGCGCCGACCTGCGAACGAAAATCATTATAAACATTTTCGTTATTACACACCGACGTTGAATTTAAACATAGTTGGGATAAACCTTAGAAGCAAAAAGGTGTCAGTTTTTGTTTTTTTTAATAAAAAATACCAGACCTCATTAGTGGGCGAAATTTCAGATCTCCGAGTAACGTCTAGCATGGTTTGGAAAATTGCGCCAACTTTCAGGGAAAAATGATCTGACAAGGAGAGTTCCGTATTGCGGCAATACGTGCGTAATTTTCATGCATTTGTGAAGATCTTCGAACGGGGTTATTTTCTTCAATTTTTGTTCCTTTTAATCAAAATTATATTTATT
The DNA here is from genome assembly GCA_018907035.1 of Sycobia sp. Sy_11. Lineage (NCBI taxonomy): Eukaryota > Metazoa > Arthropoda > Insecta > Hymenoptera > Epichrysomallidae > Sycobia > Sycobia sp. Sy_11. The sequence continues at coordinate 158,729 of JACCIC010000293.1, forward strand.
TTCAATTTGAGAAGACCGATTACTTCTACGATGTATTATTACACTTTCAATTTTTACACTTGGATTTTTTCAACAAGTCATATTTCTCGATCAGACCGAATTCATTTTAATATGTTAAGAATACACGGAGCACTGCTTCGATTTCTTTCGTATACATCCGATAATCTGCAGTGCATCGTCAATATTGTGAAAAAAATCGTATAATATATTAGCATGTAGATAATGAATATTCTTTGCCTTTTATTCTCCATTACGTGATTCCCAAAAAAGCCGCCCACTCGCTTAACCGTCCAAAAAACGTTCAGAATATTGTCTCTGCTGTCGTGATTTTGTACATGAACGAAATTAAAAAAAAAAATCTGCCGTAAATTTTTTTATTCTTAATAACGCCACTTGAAAGAAATTCGATTGATTTCTTCATTTCACACTCGCAAATGGCACTGTTTAGGCAATTTTTTCCGAGCACTGCAGTTATGCCATAGCTCTTGAATATCCATAGATTTCGAAATAAATGCGTAAAACTGTAACTCTTCAATTTTCACATTTTCCCAAGCGATATATACTGCTATTGATTTTAAGTTTTCGACTTTGCAATAAAACTAATATATTGCTATTTGGACTTTTTATATCGAGCCGTGAAATACTTTTTTTAGCGAATAAGCGACTTTTATGATTTTCATGAATCAAAAATATCACTTGATGAAAATTTCAAATTTTTCGTTAAGCACTGGTGAGTAATTTAATTTGATTTTATTTTAAATGAAATTTGCGAGTAAATAGAGTTTATTGTTTTTTTTTTTTAATAAAATACTTTATTTTACGGCTATTATTTGACCAATTTCATTTTAACTACATTCATCTACAGTTTTATTAAGAGAAGTTAATTTGATAAATCATTGACAAAGTACGTATAATATTTAAAAATACTAATATTAAATACTCTTGTTATTTTACCAAAAATGTAGAAAAATATTCCTATATCAAAAAAAAAACTCTTAATCAATAAATATTTTTGAATGTATCAAACAATTCTTAACTAATTTATAAATTGTTTATGTTACATATAACAATACTATTTAACAATACAGAAAAAAACTGAATTATATAAACAACAAATACTAATTATTATTATGTTCATCTTATAACATAATTCAGATGTATGTATGTATATATAGTACACCTCTATTGAACAGTCTGCCCGTTAATCAGAAAATAGAATGAAAGTACGCGAGTAAGTCAACGCCCCGTAACTCCGATAGAAATTTAAAAACTCAATATATATATATATATATATATATATATATATATATATATATATATATATAAATAAGCATAGATATAGAAGCCAGGCCGGGGGGCGCGCTCCGCGGCTCGACGCCCCTAAATTACGTCCCCAACGAGGCGAAAGGTGGCTCAGGAATTTTCAAGAGCCCCCCTCCCCCACCCCCGCCCCCATCAGCGCTGCCAACGAAATAACGCGACAGAGCCGAGGAGGTGAGTGGCGGTGCCGGTGGTGGTGGTGGCGGTGGGAAGAAAAGTACTTAGAGAGCGCGGCCGAAGACAAGTGAATTTTCGTCCGCCCGTGCTTTTTAACGCCCTCTTGCGCTCCGACGCTCGACTCTCCCTTCCCTAACCATTCCGCCCCTCCCCACGACCCCAGCCCGCCAAATCCACGATTATGCACCGCGACGGTGGTTTCGCAGAGGGCGGCTGAGAGAGCGAGGGGGGGCTGAGAGAGAGAGAGAGAGAGAGAGAGAGAGGGAAAGAAACGCCTGCGAAAACCCGTGAAGCGACTTAACGCCATCCAGGTGAGTCTGCGGCAGATTAAAGAGCTAGACAAAGAGAGGCAAAGAGAGCCAGGACGAAATCGGGTTACGAATGAACGGACAAAAGTGTATGTCTACGTGTCTGCCTGTATATACACTGTCTCTGCTATCGCGCTGCTCGAGTTTATTTTTCTCTTTTTTGCTTTATATATATATATATATACATAATACTTCGCCCATTCTGTCGCGGCGAAAGAAAGACAATGCGCATGGAGACGCACTCCTTCAGAAAAGGCATATAAGCATAAAACGTCTGTGCGCGCACGCGCGCGCCAGCGTACGCGTCTTTCTAATAGTGACCTGGGGCTTTTTTTTCGACGCTTGCCTCAATTAGGTGTGTTTATTAATCAATTATATGCTTTGCTCGCGACTCGTCGCCGCGACGAAAACGCGTTGCGCCCGTATTCTTCGAATTTTCGTCGCAATTGCCCCGTCAAAAGCGTTCTGGTTCGTTGGTTCGTCCGAACTGCTTTTGCCGTCTTGTTCGCAACGATTTTTTAAAGTATTGCCAAAAATGCGCACGCGCACAAGTATTCTATTTAACTTTCTGGTATAAGATGTTTTTGGTATTACGTATTTCATGTCCTCTTAACGGTAATTCCTTGTAGGAATAAAAATTTTTGATTGGCAGCGTCTGTTTCAACGTCGTTCTTAACTAATGTCAGTCGATGCTTCGGTTGCCTTTTGATTTAACAGCCCTGTTCTAGACTAAAAATTAATTTTAAAAATATACAAAATAGCTTCAATAAAACTGCAATGAACTTAATCTGTACAAAATACCGTTAACTTGTTCCTTTATTGCATGCCAGTGAGGCTAAAAAGGAGAGAGGCTTTGAAACCCCTCTCTCGGCCCATGTCGTTCTTGAATATAGAATTTATACAAAATAAATATAGAATTTATGTATTAATTCGAGCCGTCGAATTCAGTAAAACAATGAAACGAACCATAAGCGTGTAATTATTAATTTGATCATTGAGTAGACGACGGATGCTTACGTCTACTTTGATTTTTAGCCGAATTCACCTTCTTCTATTATCTTGGCGCGTACATATGAATACTGTTTGGATCATCTTTTCTCTGTTGTTTTTTTTTTTAATTTTTCCCATTTACATTACCACTGTCTGATATCGATATCCATAATAAGTTATTTGCAGATTATGAATTTGATAAATAAAACATTATTCGTAGCTGGAATTTCAAAAGATTCAGATAGAAAACCATTGAGAGCTCGATGAAATAATAAAAGTCACAGGTGATATAATCCTTTTTGTTAGTGTCCCTTTTATGTAAAAAGTATTTATTGCATCGAATAAGCTATAGTGGATCCCATCCACCTCCCTGTGTAAAGCGACTACATACAGTAGTTGATGGACAGCCCCAAAAGTTGTAAAGAGACGCAAGTTGCTAAGGTGGAGCAAAGTTATCCTACGACAGGGACAGCCGGAGATCGTACGATTAATCATTTGGAAAATCGATCGTAACAATTTTCCGACTCTTACGATCAGCAAGTGTGCAGCACAATATTAATAAGAGCGATGGATCGAATAAGCTCGAGACAGTAGAAGCGATAATAGCTATTTTCACATTAGGTGTAAATGTACCAAACGACATGCCAAACTTTCGGATTATTCCATTGTTGCTTATCGCTACGAGATTGTAATTAACCAAAGCTTACCCTCGCTACCCTCCCCTCAACCGCAATCTCATTGCCAATCTCTCAACGACTCTTAATCCTTATGCTGATCCTTTGTATCGTACTTTTAACGTTAGTTGCACATTTTATATCTAATTCTATACGTCGTCTTATACTGAATTTCAGCATTTTCTATTTAACTTGGAGAATGGCGTGACTGTCTAACATAATAATTAAAAAAAATCTATAAGATTAGAATAAAATCATAGCGAAACAAAACTTGTGTTACTTCTTTACATAATCCTTACAAATGTAAATTAATTGTTATCTACATTCTTTTCAAGTGCAAAGAATCGTATGATTAAGTTTTCGTTAAAAATGATGCGAAACTCCACCTTTCTCAATAGCAGTCATCGTAACAAAAAATAAATGGCCTTCTACGCAACAGATTAATTCTTCGACTATCTTGTTGTAAAAAATAAAAGCATACCTCGAGAATTGAAAAAGATGTTGAAATTAAAATTTAGGGGACAAAATAGGCAGGAATACAAAGATTACCTCATTCGCTATGCGTCAACTTAAATGTGTCTTAAATACGTCCAAAAAAGGTGACATTTTTTTTACACTTACAGGCTATCATATCTGGGCAAAAAGGAGGCCCCGAATAGCTCGATGGCTACAGCGAAATCTCAGTCTCGAGCGATTCGCGCGAGCGCCGCTGTGTAAAAATTTACGCTCGCTTTGTTCGCAAACAAATCGTTGACTTCCCTCGCCGATTAGCAGCACCGCTATCTGAGAGCACAAATAAAACGACGTTAAATGTGGCAAAGAAAAAATATCTGGAAAAACCGGGCTTGATAGGGTAATCTTAAGAACAGATTAAGATTACGCAAACTGAAGTACTCTTATAAAAGTTTATGTTTTAGTTTCTGTTACTATTCCCTTACCAATGGCCTATGTTATCTTACGTAATTTGCGCATGACTTCTTATTCCAAAGATCACTTAGTCTTTTTTTATAATATATATATACATATACTTTAGGTTTTCACCACGTTAAATAAACTAATTCGCCTTTTTTTGTCAATTAAACTTATACAATGTACTATGAGTTGTACAACTGACTTATTAGTATATATCATCTACCTCAAGTAGGGCTCATTTAAGAACTTTGAAAAATTTCACTCGACACTCCACCAGCTACGTATATATATATATATATATATATATATATATATATATATATATATATACATATACACTACAGAAGCTAAATCATGGCCATTGTGCGAAGAAAGTTCGCCACAGTATAATACACACCGCTTAAAGTTTATTATATAGAACTTCAAGGAAAGCGGATACTCGACGGTGTCGCCGCGCGAACAACCGCGGACCTCCTTTTGTCCGGCGAGGTTACAAGGTCGTCAGCTTTTTCAATATAATAGGAATAAATTGCTGAGCAGAAAAGCTTTCTTAAACAATAAACTTTAACGAAGAGCCTTCGTCGTTTAAAGCGACTTGCATTTTTTTTTGTTATACGTGTCCTTCCAGCACAGAATGGAAAATCAAGGGTGGAAGAAGTTTCACATAATATAAGAAAAATCGAGGCTTACCGCGGACAAATTGCAGGTACTCAATACTTATTCGTACTCGAGCAATTGTTTAATGTATAACGTAATATTAGTTTTTGTTCCGGTAATTTTCAATCGTCAGAGTACTGACGGAATTGGCATGGAGAATATCTGACGAGAAAGCAGTAAATTCCATCAAATAATAATATATAGACCGTACAAGTTGAACCCAGTAAATTCTGAAATGAATGTTAAAATTATCATAATTAGTACTTGAATTTTCTCGAGTATCAGCATTATTACCATAAAGTCTCTCGACGTCTATATACACCGGGCCTACCATAGATCCAGTACCTTATATATTTTTTATATTTTCCGCGTTAAATTGCACACGTGTCTAATGTATTTACGTAAAAAAGTGAGCGCCTCTCTCTCTCTCTCTCTCTCTCTCTCTCAAAAGAAGGAACCCCCAAAATTCAATCCCTCCATATTTTAAATATAATATATATTAACTCTCCGCGCGAACTGAAATCCCCGCAATCAATCCGTTCTCTCCGAGGAATCTATCTTCTCTCTCTCTCTCTCTCCCTCAAGGGGCTCGGGGCGTCGAAAGAAATCTCCGAAAGGGCGAAAATCTTTCGGCTCGGGAGATACGCGGGCGAAGGTTGGGGGAGGGGGAGGGAGACGAGCCGTCCGTCGCCTTTATCGGGTTATTTGAAAGTTAAATGCGAAAATCAAAAGCGCATCGGGGAAAATTTTACGGGCGAGCGAGCGACCCGTCCGTTCGTTCCAACGACTGTTTCCGCGTTATATATATATACGCGGAACTGATGGCGCGAAGGGGCGAGAGGGGGGGCAGTGGAAATTCACAAGGCGGCGAAATAATTTGCCTGCCTCGTATAAAGACCCAATCGTCGCTAGCGCGAATATAATTCGACGAAGGCGATAAATCAACGTCGCGCCATTTTGATATAGTCACATCTTATATATGTCGCTCTGCCGCTTCGCCCGTTCCCAGGGCCCTCCTCCGCGCCTATGGGACGGCGCGAAATTACTCGCAGCCTGCGCGCCCCCTCCTTCACCCCCCCCCTCGCGAGAGCCTCGCCCGTTTAATATCTCGTCCGTGTCTTATCGCTTTTGGTTTGTTTTTTTTTTGTTTTTTTTTCTTTCTTCTTTCTTAAATTTTTTAGGACGAAGCACGGAATAAGAGGGGAGAAAGATCGAACGCGAAGGCCTCGATCAATTTGTTGCGCAGGAATGTTTTTTTTTTCACGCGGCTCCGCTGTTGGCTTCGCGGATAGGGGGGGAGGAGGTAGATTTCTTTTTTCTCCCGACCGGGGGTGTTTCGTGCCGAATCGATGATTTTGGCAGTGGTTCCGGATTAGAGGACCCCACCCCCCCCCCATTTGCCCAAGAGTGGAGGGAGCGTAAGGCGATGACGTTGCACTAATTTCAGATCGAACGTGATAAATAGTCCGTGTTTGCGGTTCTTATTTAAAATTATTCTGCGGTACTTTATTCAATGTACGATCTTATTTTTATATCAAGATAAACATTATGGATTTTCGTTGGACTTGCCATATTGTTACTTTTAGCGATACACTTAATTGTGCAACTATAAGCCTTGTTTATACTAATAATATAACACAACAATGTTCGCGATCAAAAATCAAAAATATAAAATTTATTTTGTTTTTCTAAAAGAAAGGCTTTTTTATATACTGTATAGTAACAGAAATTCTCAAGATTAAAAAAGATTAAATAGAAATATAAAAACTTTAGACAACAATTCTCTGCAATAATATTAACAAAGAAACTTTTTTCATACTTCATCGTCTACAGTGTTTCTTTCTTCTTCAAAATTTCATTTCCTATTATGATTTTCAATTAAGAAAATGTAGGTCTTTTGAATCACTTTCTTTCTTTAAGCGTATTAGAGTATACTAACAATTCCAATTTTCATAAAGTACTTATAATAGTGTATAATACGTATTTACTCAAACATCCTCTTAATAAAATACTACTATTATAAATAAAAAAATGTTCAAACCATTATTAATTTAAATAGCTACAAAGATGCGTTTGTAACTGTCAAATTTAAACAACAAAATAAGAAGGTATATTATAACAATTTCAAAGGATTCAAAAAGCAAGCCTCGAACATTTCACATACAAGCTTCCAAGTAAATCGACCATTTAACCCTTTGTGTTAAGAATTTTATCAGCACGGTGTATTGTTTTTATCAAAAATAGTAAATAAGAAACTTTTGGGGTCGCTGCTTACGAATTCGTTAACGGCCAATAATAAGAAGAGATAAATAAGGCTGTCAGGTCACTAATTGCGCACCGCCATCCAACATGGCCGATAGTGACATTAAAAAATTATTAATGAAGAAAAAGTATTTTTAACAAAAATAGTGAATTTCGGTAAAAATTGTTATTCTACAAAATTCTAGCCAGCTTTATTCAATACTACTTACCGAAACTTGAAATCTGGAGAGTGATTTCGTCTTTCACATTTTGAATAATCCTCGTACATTAAATTTCAGAATGAAAAAAATTTAGAAAATGTTCATAAACCATATACCAATCAGAGATTTAAAAATTTTTGAAATTTTTCCCACTCCTCTACAGCGGTCCAGAAACATATTGTACCAAATTTCAGTAAAATCTCTTATTGTGTACTATAGCAGCTGTTTATATTGTATGCGCCATTTTCAATTTTGAACAGTTAATTCGCAATTAGCAACCTGAAAAACCCTCGTAAACCAAATTACAGAAAAAAATTCAGTCCTACAGTTTAGACGCAGCACGAAAGAAATCGTAGAAGTTATCGTAAAAGGATGCTGCAAGGCTTGGGAAAGCGTTTGTGAAAGGAATTTTGATCACTGCTTAAAAATTCTTGCAATAATACTTGCAAAAACCTTTCTGATAGAATTTATTAAAAGAAAACAAGAATTATTGTTTAAAGAAATCGTAGAAGAATCCGAATTTCCATGAAGTAGTCGTGAAAGGATTCTGGATGGACTTTTGATCATCGGCTAAGTACTTGCAATGATTCATAAATAATCTTTCTGACAAAAATAACCAAAAGGGAGCAAGAATTGGATCTGAAAGAATTTAAAGTAATTAGTATTTCTCATTGAATTCTAATAATCTTCCAGAATCATTTTGCTGAAAGCTACCTAAAATCCTACAAGAATCCTTTTCAAAAACCAACTCGAAAAGGAGTTTGAAAGTACTCGTCCATTTTTTCCATGCAGAATCCTTTGATATTTTTTTTGAAAAAGAATTCGTCTATCCTTTTAAAAAGACTTCGGTAAAAAGATTAATTTTATCATTCATTTAGATTTCTTTTCGAAAAGTTATTGGGAAATTTCATCCATCTATGTGATTTTTATTCAGAAAATATTCTAGTATTCTTTCAGAATTCTTTCGGCTAAAAGCTTTCTAAAAGGATACGAGAATCCGTTTTAAAGTGATATTATCCATTTTAAACTGATTTTTATCCCTTGCAGAATCCTTTCGACGTTCTTTTTGAAAAGAATTTCAGTGAAAAGATACTGAAAGAACGCCAAAAATAATGTCTCGGACGACAAGCCGATCCACGAAGCTTTTGCAATTCCGTGATTGAGTTACTTCCGAGAGGTTAGTAATAATTGATTATTTAATTATTATGAATTATTTCATAGTTTGACGCAAATGATTAACCCAAAAGCATCTTTGCAAAAGCAACCGCATTGAGTCACTGTATAATCGTTCCCACTACTGTATTATGTATTTACATATACACGCGCACAGATGCACGCAGACGATGCGGAGCCAGGCACTTGAGGGAATGTGGAACTAAAGTTATAGCCTAATGCGAAGGTCTAAGGGATTATTGTCAATTTGCGCACAGCGGAAGTTTATACGCAAATACGAAATACACGGCTGTTGATGTAATATATACACATACACACACACACACACACACACACACACACAAACACGGCTACGTACTTGTCGCAACTTCCATATGATATAGCGCGTTGTTTTGCCTCGACCGCTCTAAAATTTGCCACGATTTACGAGGTATCTCTCCCCAGTCGCCGGAGCGAGTCGCGCGCGTTCTTGGTCTCGATTCGTTAATTAGCCCCCCCCCTCCCCCCGAGAATATCGCCAGCGTTACTTTTTACAGTGAACGATAATGGTTCTATTTCACGCCCGGGGAGATCGGGGCAGGGGGTCGAGACTCGCGTTAAAGCATGGTTAAGTAAAAGAGGCTCGAGATTGGGGAAGTGAATGGGCTTTAATTAAGATGCTAATGGCATAATGGAGGATGAAGTGTGCATTCGATGGAAAATAAATCGGTGAACATCGGTGGAAATGGAGTTTATGTCGAGACGTTCTTTTGTCCCATGGCCATTAAGCTGGCATTGAATGTCTTCGTGAAATACTCCATTTACTTAAGATTCTAGTTGCGTATTATAGGAGGTAAGGGGAGTACAAGTGACAAACGTCGTCGAGTCAAATATATAGATTAAATGGATTAATTAACGTTAAAGTGTTTGTCTAATTATATATTCATTTTCTACAATAAATACAAGTACGATATCGCAGGGCTTCACTGTGAAAAAGTTTCATTAGCCTTTAAAATACTAATGATCTTAAGGAAGCGTATTTTTTTTTTAACTTAAAGATGTTATAAAAAAGCTAATGAAAGATAAGTATCGCGCTATCCAAGTATCACTTAAGTCGGGCATAAAGACAATTTTAGTAAAAAATATTTCTTAGAATTGTCTGCGTTCATAGTGTTAATTAAATTATAAGACTGATTTTTACAGTTAGTGAATTAAGGAAAAATAATTACTGAAATGTTAAAGCAAGAGACAAAATTTATTTAATTAAATTTTTATTTCTACACCCCTTTTACTCTTAAAATTATATTAAACATAAAAGTAATAAATATTTTTATCGGTCTTACAGCCCTTATAATATAACAGTTAATATGTTAATGTTAATATATTAACTAAAATAATGACATCACCTCCCGAAGAATCTGAAATAAAACTTATTACTAAAAATCAATTAGAATAAAAATTAAAAATATTAAAATAAAATAATATAAAATAAAAGAAAAATAAAAATAATAAAAATAATAAACTATATTCTATGTTAGCATTAATCCTACTAAAAATATTATTATTAATTCTATTAAAAATATTGCTCTTACATATATAAAATTATTTATTTTTATCAATTATGCTTGATAAGAACAATATAACAAAAAATACGTTATCGAATCTTTGCAGAATTTTAATAAAAGAAACTTTGTACAGTTAAATTACGGTATTCTCTATTATACGTTAAGAGTCAAAACAGTGTACAGATTTTTATGTAAAATATATTAATGTTATAAGATGCAATACATTACTTCATTTTTATTTACAAGAAAATAATTAGCATTCGGTTTAATTTTTCTTTCACGATTTGGAACCTAACTTCTACAATTTAAAAAGTATAATACATAAAAAGTATGCAAAGTTCTAGCTGTACAATTACATCACTCGAAGATATACAACAAAATATTTATGTAAAATCTATTTTAATAATAATATATAATATTATAGATAAATCAAACAGTCATAAACATTAATTTAGACAATGAATAATGATAATGAAAAAAATATATATGTATATATATTAAATAAAACCCGAAGGACCAGAAGTGATAGGTTAATGTCGAACGATAAAAAACCGACCCTCAAGCGACGGCTATTTACGCTTGAATTATCCTCTAATGCCTGTCTCATAAATGTGTTGTTAAAACATTTACATCACTGGATCGCTCACAAACTCCCATGAATATATATATATATATATATATATATATATATATATATATACGTCCCCCTTGAAAGCGTCATTCGACAAATCAACCCCGTCGAGCCACGTATTAATATTTCCCCACCCTCTGCCTCATCTTCCCAATATATAACACGCTTTTATCTGTTCAACCGCGACAAGTTCGAAAAGGACTGGAGGGGAAAAACGTCGCTTGCCCGCACGTCCTATAGATAAGCTGACCCGTTAACGGGAGGACAGCCGGACCGGGAGAAAAAGAGAGAGAGTGAGAGAGAGAGAGAGAGAGAGAGAGAGAGTGAGAGAGAAATGTGTCGCGCAGAGGATGTTCACATATATAGAAATACCGCAACGTATATATTCGAGATAGGTGGCGTACTTGCGGTGGCAGACTTAAAATTCCACCAGCGTCTCGTCGCGCGCATACGCACGGGTATTATATATATATATGTGTGTGTGTGTGTGTGTGTGTGTGTGTGTGTGTGTGTGTGTGTGTGTGTGTGTGTGTGTATTGTATTCTATACAAACTTTCAAATTTTCTGAGAAATCTAACGTTCCAAATAAATGTTACAATCGATTGAAATTTTTCTATTTACCGTAATATATTTGAATAACTAATATATTATAGTTTGGATTAATAGTAACATATTTATAAAAAACAAATTTTACAATCGATCGTTAATTAACAGTTTACTGCGAAACTAATTTAAAAAGTTAATGGAAAAAGCAGATTGCTGAAAATGTTTGACCGAACGAGCAGCGAGAAAGCAGACGATTAGTAACCTCGAAGAATCTGTAGAGCCGAGGTAGTTCTTGATAGCAGGATCCCTTTGCTGTTTTTTTTTTTTTTTTTTTTTTTGAACGACCGTACGAACTCGGATTTTACGAGTGAAAATGACAGTTTAATAGAAAAACTGGGCCTATTATTTAATTGTCAAGCTTGATCTCTGAATGCTGGTTCGAACCGGGATCATAAACGAGGATCTGGACATTTTCCTGAATTTCCATTTCTATGTTTTTGGTTAATTTTTTTTTAATTTTTTTATTAATTTTTGGTTGGTAGTAAATTAATTTTGTTGCTGTCGTTAAGAAACATGCATAATCCACCAAGCCAGTTTTTCCCTTCATTTTGACATTTTTTCTGTTCGCGAAGCCTTCACCATAGCATCGTTGCAAGTCCAACCCTCCCTTCTCCGGGTTTTTATTGACCCGCTGTTTTTTTTTTTTTTGAAAACCAGCTGAAAAAAAACAAACTAATTTTAGTCTCGTATTTAAACTTCAAGGAATGAATTCTTGTAAATCACTTATTGTAGGAAGATACATCGAACATTAATATCGCAACTGTATCAAGTGACAAAAACAAACTTTTCACGTGTATTTACACGCGTGGATGTGCTCGAGCATGGAAAAGTATCGCTTGATTATCGTAATTACCGTCCCACTCGCTCTTCGATAGCGTGCTATCATTACTTCAAATTTTTAATTTACGACGTCCGATCAAGATGGGACATCAGATTTGCAAAAGCTCAAATGATCAATTGCAAACAGAAAAAATGGAGTATAAATATCTTTTTCCGAAAGAAGTGCTAGAATATTTTGCATTTTAGAAAAAAACAAAGCTCGATCGGCTGAATTCGATGATTTTGAATCTGAAAATAATTAAATCAATGATTTACTTAATTTAAATATATAGAATTTTACAGAGAAGTCTAAGGTCGATTATTATGTATATACTTTGGTCTCCAATTTAAATCTTTCATATCTAAAATACATTGATTATCAATAAAAAATTTCATCCGCTCCACGAAATGAAAATATTACATTATGGCTGAATTATCTTGTGCCATTTAATGATATTGTTACTTTAGTGTTTCATTAATTTTCGTTATATAATGCATGACAAATAAATTAATTAGAAATTCTTGTTCGAATAAATTGAAATCGTAAGGTTTGTCTTAATGATAATAAAATATATTTTTAATATGCATAAGCGTAAGAAAATTAATCTGTTACTGCTGAGATATAAAGAAGCAAATTTAACGCCAAAGATACCTTCAAGCTTTCTTTTATATTATTTTTTTTAAAAATTCTGTAAAATGGAAATAAATTTCAATTTATGTTGAAAAAATTTTAAAAATCATAAAAAATTGTGTATTATTATAGTCATTGTACTGTTATTGTTGCCGTTACCATTGTCATTGTAATGGTTATTTTTTCCACATTAATTAACATAACAACGAATATTTTGGCATTGGTATATTATCATCATGGTAAATTTATCATCTCTACGGTATAAATACATTCAATAAACATCAACAAAATCCGATTACGATCAAATACATTTTCGTAATTCTAAAGCATTATCGACGAAATAACAATCCAAGTATTTGGTTTTATTTAGCAATTATGCTGCTGGTTTTGAACGCGCTTACAATTATTGATCATCCTGAATATTTTGTAAAAAAAAAAAATCATTGTTTTTATTATTCGTCGCTCGTGCTTTTACGACGTAATAGCGTAGTTCTAGTCAAAAGCTCTAATAGAAAAGTTTATGATCAACTTCTGAAAATTGGCCGTTTCTGGCCCTAACCATACGTTTTGTCCCCCCTCATTATATCGTTACCTCTAATTGCGCGTCCTATCTGCGGACACACCCTTTCCCGTACCCTTGGTTGTACTCTGTTTTTTTTTTGTCGTTGAAAAGGCGTTCCTTCGAGCGCCGACGCCCTTTTCTCATTTAAAATGAGTTTCATCGAGTATCCAAAGGGTAAATATTATTAATTATCCATTAAAGTAGCTTGGGAGGCGAAAATCGCGATGTTATTTTGTAAGATGTATGTAATAAGAGATTTTTCAATCATTCCTTTCTATTCAGTTTTCGTCACCAACGGGAAAAAAATACTACCTATTATAAACTCTTCATTTTTCGATCCAGTATGTCGTACGTGAAAGATCAAAACACCCGTGATCTTGCCGACGAATCTCCCAATTAGTGATTTAGGTAGAAAGATACCAAATATTTATTTCACAATCTTTTTTGAATTACTTCCATTTTTACTTTTTATCCTTATTCGAACAAAGAGGCACAGGAGATTCTTCCTCGTAAGTTTCTTATAAAATGAAACTCTTATAATTTGACTTAATCGCCCGCGCATAGGCGGAGCTTCAACACGGCTATCACAGAACTACTCAAATTTTGAAAAAAAGAAAAAAAAAAGAAAAATTATTCCTCTACATTTTCTCATTTAAATCAGTTTCATCGACTACCCATAGCGCAATTATTGAATTATTTATTTTCAACGATCAACAACTTCCATTTCATCTTCTCCCTGTCTCTGCGACGAACGAAACTGCCCGACGGCCGAAAGATCCACGTGTGCGCCAGCAACGGCGAACTAATAGCTAATTACCTCGCTGGCGGGAGTGGGGGGTCGCTTAAAAGCGAAACGAAAGAAGAGTTGACGAGAGGGGGAGGGGAGATGGAGAAAAAAAGAAAAACTCTTGGCTGAGCACATTATGCAGTATCCTCTCCCCGCGCCTCGTCAAACTCCAACACTACTTTCCCCCGGCCCCTACCACCCCCTACCACCGGCTCGCGAGTACGTTCACCGCTCCTCTCTCCCTCTCTCCCCCTCTCTCTCTCTCTCTCTCTCTCTCTCTCTCTCTGTCTCTCTCTGCACTTAACCCGCTTTCGTATCCCTCCGCGCAAAGGCCAGCAGCAGCAGCAGCAGCAGCAGCAGCAACACCGAGCGAAAAACAAAAACAAAGAACGCGACCCCCTACCTCCCTCCCCTCTTCCGCCGACGAGGCACTATGACGAAAGATCGCCGAGCGCGCGGAACCGGGTGTACGGATGGGGGCAGGGAGGGGGTTGGTGTATCGTGGAGGACGCCCGGAGCGCGTGTAAACACACGCTGGCGCGAGCACATCGGCACCCGTGCACTCCGCGATATAGAAACGCTCGCGGCGTGCCTTAAATATACGAGGGTGGGCGGCAGGGAGGGAGAATGCGGGGCGCGCTTTTAAAGCGACAAGCACGCGTGAATGGGTCCTTCGTCTTTAATCAGGGGTTTCGGGGTGTAATACTGCCCCAATATTCCCGACTGTTCGGCTGCTATCCATTTGTCCACGAAACAGATTTCTATCTTTCCCTCTCGCCGTCTCTCTCTTTCTCTCTCTCTCTCTCTCTCTCTCTCTCTCTCTCTCCCATCTGTCTCCTTTCCATTCTTCCTCTATCGTATAGCCTGCGATTTCTCCTTAATCGATATATACGCGTCCGCGCGAGTCCTTTCTTCACATCCCTCACTGTCTCTCTCTGTATCACTGCCCTTCTCTCTCTCTCTCTCTCTCTCTCTCTCTCTCTCTCTCTCTCCGTTGCCCACACAATGTAAATACAACCACTCAATCGCGATGCAGAAAGGCAAAGAGAGAGTGAGAGAGAGAGAGAGAGAGAGAGAGAGAGAGAGAGAGTGGGGACGTATATATATAAAGGCCATCCGACACATCACCGCGGTTTACTACTTAGCGGCCCAGTGGTTCGTGTCGGTGTTGGGTGCGACGGAGCGCCACCGAGGGCAGGAGCACGAAAAACAGCGACATAGCGCGTCGTAAGGAACAATGCAGCAGCAGCAGACGACGCGCGAGTAGAGAGAGAGAGAGAGAGAGCCCCGTTGTCACGAGGTATCCCTCTGGCACACGCACGCGTGCGCAATTGTATGTGTGTACGTGTGTGTTTAAATATATATTCAGTCTCGCGCCGGCCATGTCGCGTACACGTAGAGGTTATATAACGGAATCGCCGAGGTGGCGTATTTTACGAGAGTAACCGAGACGCGATCCGACAAATAAATCCGCGCCTCTTCTGCCTCTCTCTCTCTCTCTCTCTCTCTCTCACTCTCTTTCTCCCCTTTCCTTCCACGACCCCTCTCGGCATTTCCCTCTAGTCCTACCTCTCGGCGGCAGCGGGTCGCATTGGCTTCGGCTGCATCACATGTTCTCCGTCGCTCCGCGCCCTTCCTCTTCCTCTCCTCTTCCTCCTCCTCTTCCTCCTCCTCTTCCTCCTCCTCCTGCTCCGCCTGCTCGCGGCTCATAAACAAACGGGAACGATCGACCGAGAAAATCAGCGCCGGAATCGTCCACGGGGACAGCGTGTCGGTTTACATGTGTGCGTGTAATCGAGTATCTCGGTATGTCTTGCGCGTATGGGCCCGCTTGCGTGCTAATGCATTCGAATGTATCTATAAAGCTCGATGGGTACGCATTCAATGTAGACGAACAATGTACACAGAGTCTCAAAGGGCCCACGAGAGCCAGCGACAAGGTATCGTCCTGGAGGAAGCTACGGCTGTTCCGATTTCGGCGGAGTCGGATTTGATAGCAACGGAAGCAGCAGCAGCAGCAGCAGCAGCAACAGCACCGAACGAGCACCAGCACAGTCGCGCGGTGACAGACGGGGCGAGCGAGCGAACGCGCGCCTATGTATGTGTATATACGAGGGCGGGCAGCGCACACGCGACGGTAACGCTCGGTCTACCGGAGGCCGACTGCGCGGCCGAGTCGAAGGGGCGCGTGCATCGTGACTCCCTCCCCCCCACCCCCCGCTCGCCACCTACCCCAGACCCATTCCTCCATCCGCGCACTTTCTCCCTTCGGCCCGTGTATATATGCCTATATCGGCATCCCCGCCTCTGCCTCGTGCGCGCGCGCAGAATCGCACCCGCGGCGTAGGGGGAGTAGAGGGATAGGAGGAGGAGGAGGCGGAGGAGGAGGAGGCGATGGTGGAAGGGTAGGTGAGAGGCGCGCGAGACGAGGCTTTTCGCGCGTGGGGTTAGTTTCGGTGGCGAGAGATTCTTTTTTTTTTTTTTTTTTTTTTTTTTTTGTCCCCTCTTCTACCGCTCTCTTTTGTAACATATACATATATAAATATGCGCGTATATATACGTAGACGTTGCGCGGCGTTCGCGACCGGTGCGCGCGTAGGCGGATGCGTGTGTGGTGTGTAGTGCGTTCGGTTGTTGGCTTGGGCGGCGCGTCAGGAAACTGGTGCGCGTTCTAATAACTGAACGACCTCGCGCGGCGCTCCTCTCGCAATTGTCTCTGGAAAATCGTGATTAAAGTACTCTTCGGAACGACTCGCGATGGGGTGAAGCTCTAGTGAAGCCAAGGAGAGTAAGAGAGAGAGAGAGAGAGAGAGAGAGAGAGAGCTTGGCCGTGCGTATGATCGTCGGAGCGACACCGCCCTCGCAACTAAACTTCCAGCCCACCGCCCTCTTTCTCCTTTCACCCGACTACCTCGCTATTACTCCGTGGTATTTTATATATCGCCCCCCCCCCAGAGACTCTTCCGTCGCAATCCTATCCTCGTATCAGGCACGCGTACAACCGTCATCTGCTCGCCCGTTGCCCTGCTCCGAACGATTGATTAGGAATTAGCGAGAAGAGTAGACGTACGTACTTAACATCTGATATCCCTCTGTGGAGTAACGGAGAATATGCGGATGAGGGGGCAAGGAGAGCGAGTTGCGATCCGAAGTGCGCATGAGCCGCTCGCTTTATTATATATATATATATATATATATATATATATATATATATATATATATATATATATATATGATCTGCGATATTATGTATCCGCAACATTGGTATTAAAATAAACTGATTTCAACAAATTCAAGAGAAAAATTAAAAAACTTATTTGATTATTATTATTATGAACGAAACAATAATGGAACATACAATATTCTCACATTACTTTTATCATTTGTAAATGGAAATTAATTTTGTTATTAAAAAATAATTTAAGTGAACGAATACTGAGATTTTAATTAAAAATTTTATTTATCTATCTTTTTTTCATCAATATAACTTCCTTTTTATAATTAACACTATTGTGCAAATATTTTGAAAGCTTATTTTAATAAAGTGATACAAATAAATTAGAGCGTATAAACTGACGTAATCAATCATTTGTAATGTGATCCATTCGTACAAACACTTATATAATTTTATAAAAAATTTTAAGAATTCAATTTGAATTAATTTTTTGCAGTAGGAATTGAGAAGAGTTCGATATGGTGACTCAAATATTAATCGAATGATCGTTATTTATTGATTATAAAAAAAATCATAATCCTTTCGAAAAATTCATTGTCATACAAATTTATTTAGTCTTATGAAATAAGTAATAAAAATAGTCATCAAGTAGACTATAATTCTATTACGATATCTAAACCTTTTTTACTAAATTATAATGTGTCTTATAAGAAATGAAAATAAATTTAACACGTTCCAAATAATTAATCATTGTATTACAAAAAAAATAAATGGTTTACGTTAGAAGTAATGTCGATTTCATTTATTGTATGATACATTGTAATTTAATAAAAAAAATTAAAGGACGAAATAAAGGGTTAAGATAAAATTAATATAAGCGATTGGGAGCTGAAGACAAAGAGAAAATGCGATGAAGACATTATATTCAATAATGGCAAATATATCTGTATGGAAATTTTCGATATTCTAAACCTATATCTAATAAATGCATTTGTTCCATTCTTAAGGTTTTCTCATCCATTTGCGTCAATTTTTGACCTACAGTACTTTTCTTTTATAATGTAGAATTTTTGGGTCCTAAAAAATTTGTTTCGGATGATTTTTTCTTTCCGGGAAATTCAAAATTTTAGCTTTGCTTTAAATATTTTTCTTAAGATAATTTGTAAACTAAGATATACGATACTCTAAAACAAAATATATGTTATTTAATTGTGCATCAGAAGTATTAAGGGTCTTTTTTGAGAATTTTAGAACTGGTGGAACAGGGTAAAAAGAGGAAAACTGTCGTCTGCGTGTTTTCAATTATATAGACGTCCTATCCTCGAGCCCACGACTTTTGTATGTAATATTTGGGTATAGGAATTTGTCTGTAGAGGCACTCTAGGTTTTAATATGTCAAAAAGCAGTTAGGATTTTTCAATGTTTACTCTCATGTGTTACCAGAGACCTATAATGACAAAGCGTATAAACGTTCCGCCAGGTGAAGCTTCCATCATAATCCATAAAACTACGCAAATCTTCAGGTACAGTATAACTAAATGTATACAATCTTAATCCATTCTTTAGGTTATGACGTACACTCCATCTAGCAGGAATAATCATTCTGATTTTGACTAATATTTAACTAATATTTGACTAATACGATCGTACCGTACCTCTATTAACAGAAATAAATGGCAAATATGTTTGGAGAATTTGAAGAAGTATATGTTTTATGGAATCATACATATAAAGTAAATACGATTTCTTTTTTAATGTTTAACGGACTAATTTTTTTAACATATTAACTAAAATAATAAACGTTGTTCACGCCTTTTAGCAAACCATTTTCATTTCAAAACCCCTCTCTATTCCACTTTTTTCGTTTGATTGTGTACCAATATATAAGAAATATAATGTAAATAACATGAATATACGTAATACACTCTCTGTTATAAAATAAAGTTTTCGTTGTATACATCATCAAATACTTTTATATTTGTCGACGTGCATTCGATAATGTCTCATAATTAATTATGTTTATGCCGAAACAGCGTGGCGGCACCAGTAGTAACTCTCAGCAAAGTTTACTTGGTAGCTAAGTCAAGTTGGTCTCCTGCGTTTAGCCTGCATTATCCAAAGCAACAATACCGATGTCAATTTACCGATACAATATTGTAACAATTGTATCGCGTTGTATTAGTCACCAAATTTATATAGTATTGCAATAATATTATCACAATTGTATTAGTAGAATGTTTTAAACATCTCTAAAAATTTGCATTTCGCACCAAGAAAAAATCGATCAAAGCCATTTTGTAGGGCTAAAAAATCATATGCTTAAAACAGTATTCTAGGTAAAAAATTGACCAAAATGTAAAAAATGTATTTTTGAGGTTAGGTTTTGACTTACGGAACTAAAAGTTTGCATAATCGTATAAATTTCATATAAACTATAATGACTTCATCGATTTTTCTCTATGCTTCCGAGGCCAAATTACCTATCAACCATTCGTTCAATCTTGCAGTCATCAAATATATATTTGCGTAATTTTTTATTTAAGCAGAACAAAAATTAAGCTCAAACAATTACTCGCGAATTCTTAAAAAATACTTCGTTATTCATTGGACGAGTACTTACCGCGTCGTTTTTTCCGTGGCGCGAGTACTCGCGAGCCCATCCCGAGCCGGTGAATTGGAAAATAGGCGCACGGCCACGAAGAAGCACATCAGGGACGATCCTACGCCCCTACCCCGACCCACGAGAGCCACGGAACAACGTGGATTCAATTAAAGCACACTCGCCGAAAAACTTTTTCAATCAAAGTCGGAACACGCGAACCCACTCCAAAGCCCTTTTCCGACTTTTCGCGCCACTCTCCTTCCCCCCCCCCCACATTATCCCTCTTCCGCCGTTTTTTTCCCGTCCTCGTGGCCGTCGGCTACGACCATCAGTCAGGGTACGCGGGGGCTGAAATTTCTTCGGCCTCGATGTCCGCGGCGATACATCATATTATAGAGCAAATGTGAATCGCGCGCGGCGCATCATCATCGACTGTAGGCTATCAGCAAATGTAACGTCTACCGCATGTCCGCATCTACGAGGGTACCACTGCATCAAAGCAAACTGGTACTCGTGAGCGTTAAGATAGTACAGAGTAAATATTGAGTAAACTAGTTTATTTAATTGAAAAATAAGTCTTTATACTTAAAATATTTATTTAAATATTATACTATAGTGTATAATCCCATAGCATATATTATATATATAATATCCCATCATATTAAAACATATAGTAAATATAATACAATTGTTTTATGGACGTATTTAGAAACATAATTATCGTTACATCCGCAAACGACTATTTTCTTATCCAATTTAATCTTTATTATTTTATTCCACTTTTTATGATTGTTCGCCATTTCAATTTTACCAAATAAATTTTAGCAGCTTCTTGTTCAGCCGTACAGTGAAAATTTACATTGGTATCAACATTTCTATAAAAAGTGAAATTGTTTACAACAATCTCCCTTATGCTTCATTTTGATGTATTTACGTAACTTTAAATTTTCTTTAAAGAAATTTTTATAGAATTCCGAAATTTTACTAATCTAATCAATATTTCTGCGTGCTTCAGATACGCCCATGGTTGCCATTTATTTAGTTCTCCTCTTCACCGCTAGTATAGCATATTACATTAAGTTACCAATACATTGCAAGCATATAAATATGTTCGTATAATCAACGACGGGCAGGTCTTAATAAGCTTGTATATTATATTAAACCGATATGTATGGAGTTGTCGAGCTGTAAAAAATTCCATTCATAGGTATATCAGGAAGCGCAGAGAGTTTTGAAGAACCCTCCAAACTTGGTTCTTAAAATAAAATTTTCATTTTGATATATATATATATATATATATATATATATATATATATATATATATATATTATTCAAAAAGTATGTTGAATGCGTATGTACATACCAACGAATATACTTTGTACTATTGCATGGGAAACGTGATAGACAGGTATTGAACTAATACAATCGTTATGATCTTTAGTCTCATCTAACGATATATATCATAAACTCTCTAAGAATGAATGCTTCTGTTTAGAATATCTACCCGTTTCTCTTATTTCTGTTCTTTTCGATTTTCCAGTTCGATTTTTCAGTTAATAATTGGGTCATTAATCAGGTAAAATGGAAATCTGACAATAGTAAAGATGAAAGGCCTCGGTCCAAGGAATAGGAAAATCTATTCTGGAAAAATCTACTTTTCCGCTGAAAATTGGAAAATATCGGCTAATGGACTTGGAACGATGCCGTAAACGAGCTGCCAAGACAGACGAGTATCGTAATGATCGACCGAGTGCCCCGACAGCAACAAAATTTACGAAAAACATCCGCGAGGCAAAAGCAGTCGGGGGCTAATACCGAAGCGTCATACGCAATTCCAAATGCGCGGGAAAAAAAATCGCGTGCTGATCTCGAAAAGTCGAACGCGAGTGTAACGCGCGGGACACAGGAGTGCCGCGTTTCGCGATTCGTCATTCGAGCGATGTGCACACCGTGCTTACATCGAGCAGCGTCGGCAAAGAGTTCACGGGGGCCCAGAGGGGAGGATCGCGTTGAAAAATACATTCAGTACTCTGCCGTACGTATTGTTTATGCGTCCACTGGGCGCGCGTATAAAGCTTTCCATTCGACTTTTATTACGGCGAACGTCCAGCTGTAACATAAATTCCAACGACGCGCACTTTACTTTAATTCCACTCTCTAAATTTAAGACGGCTCAACTCGCGCTCTTCCCTTATTAAGCCATGCTCCGAGCACCATTAGATTTGACGAGTATAGTTTTTCTTTTATTTTTAAGAACAGCCGTAAGAAATTGCGTGGCGAGACGTTCCGGAAAATGCAAGTGCCAGCCAATGGAATTTTTCATAATAAGATCAATTGATTCAATAATCAACCAACATTTATCGAATTAAGTGAGGTTGAACTATCGACAATCGCAAAGGTGCTTTTGAATGCTATAATTTTAGTTGAATCAATAACGGAGAAAGGAAGTTCATGCCTAATGTTATTGTACTATTAATTAAAATATTAAATATAGTTTTCATATGAATTATGAGAAATGCATGAATAATAACTTACGAGAGAGCTTACTTTTCATGCAGTCGCCCTAAAAAATATTCTGAAGTTTTTTCAACTTCGATTGTCGTACAATATTCCTCCATCATAAACGTCTGCCGAAACACGTTTAAATTGTTACTGCATACTTAATTATTTAATTATTCACGTTACGTTTTAGCTATTTTACGATACAATTACATGGATTGGAAATTATTAATTGAATAAAAGTGTTCCGTTACATACTTAATATATTTAAATTAATTAAAGTTTATTTATTTATGAAATTCAAACGTTACTCCAATTATTACAAAAGTTTTATAATAATGTTGCTATAAAGTAACGTAAAACAATATATTCAATGAAATCTTAATAAGTACGGCAATTTAATTCAAAAACAATCTGCAACAAGAGTATGCAAATATCGATCAAAGAACTGTGATTATTTAAGGTAATTCGAACTCTGTAAATTGGTATGTGCAACTGACAATTATTTGATAACGCATTAATACAGAATACTTAGGTCTAGTCATTGATCGTCGATTTTACAATTAGTGACAATAAAATTAAATTCGTATAATAATTAATTGTAATCAATTAGATTTTTTAAGCTTTTATATCGAAAAATCTATAATAGATAAAATTTGGAAGAAAGATTTTTTTTGTTGCATACTGTAATCATAAGGTCCAACTCACTGAATCATCAATTCTGAGCGTAATGTAACACAAAAGTTTGTGACTAATAACTAAAAATAAAGCAGACAAACGTAAAATTCTAAGATCTAATCGATGAAATGCAACCTATAGATATACGAATATAAATTTTACAGTCGATGATAACATCCAATCTATGAAAGCAATTCACAGAGTCTAAATTAGCTCCACGGCTATTATATTTAACAAATTGACCATGCCGCTTACCATGAAAAGAGTAAGCGTCTATTAATATTACAAAGCAAACCATTTAATTTACAAAATTTTTCAAAATTGTTAAATTATTTTGTACAAGAATATAATTAGCATGAATAATTAATCTGAAAAATTGTAGATCCCTAGCATAGAATTAAATTTACGCGAGTCTCTAGATAAGTATATATGTCATTTATACGAATGAGAATCATAAAGGGATGTACAACATCAAATTTTGTCGATAAAAGGTTTTAACGATTTTTTATGTATGTGTGAGAAAATAAATTATCTAGGATAATAATATTCCAGTAATACATTTAGCATCTAATTTTTGAATCAATAAATCCGCATTACAATTTGCCCCAACGAAAACAATATATATAACAACCACAGAACGACCATTCACATTATTTTGAATAATATTTGTAATATATACAATACAAATTAGTAACTACAGATCTACCAGAAAAAAATATAATAAGTTGTATAAATTCATTAAATTAATTATTTATTAAAATAATATACAATGACAATATCTAAAGCCTTAAAGGAATATATATATTGATTCACAGTTCACATTATAAAATTAGTTTTTAATTTTTTTTCATATTTGGTATTTTCAGATGCATTACCATAAATGCTAATTATTTCTAAATTAAATACGAAATATGGTTTTGAGCCAAACCATACAATTTTTCGTAAAACACTCAAATACTATAATTTGATACAATCAAATCAATTTACGGCCGTTCGATTAATCATATGAGGTTAGTAATCAATGGCTTAAATATAAATCAAATTTATTCTACGATTACTAATTACAACAGAAACTTCAAATTTAATATCCAGAATCTTGAAGACACGATTAATTTAATTTTCAAAAGTAATCCAAACTTTTGAGAAACCTTATTTAAGTTTTGGTTGAAGTTTTCCGCTTCGCTTGTTATACAAAAATAATATGATAAGAATCTGTCGAAAGTTTATAATCGATGAAAAGGCATTACTGAATAAATTCTTTTTGTACTTGCTTATTAATCGATGTGTAGAAGATTCAGCGCTCAGTTAACATCTCATAATTGCCATTTTACTTATACCATATAGAGGACTATTTATACAAGAATTTTCATCTTCATCGTTACTGCCAATGCGTTCATATGTGAGCTCATTTAAAAAAAAATGCTTCTTTGTATAAACAAAATTGATTAATTCTTGATTTAAAAAAAGAAAACACGTTTTTTAGAATAAATTACCTAGTGCTTCTATTAATTAAGATCTCCCTTAATTAAGTTCTGTTTTACTACTATCGTAACATAAATGAAGTTCAAAATGAGGATTCTGATAGCACCAGAAAGGAAACGTTGACTACACACACACACACACATACATATATACGCAAACTTAGTGTTCGAAATTTGATATAGCAATTACAGCTATATCGTCCCAGGCAGATGTTTACCTAAGATACACACCGATTCGCGGATAACGAAAAGTTTCACCGAACCTGGAGAAACATTAATTATCCCAGTCCAACTATACATATACATATATAACATTTCCAGAATTTAAGCTATATCATGTAATCGTTGGGCAGGAGGAAATCGAGCAAGTCATTCTTTTGCTTCCAAAAGTGGAGATGCCGGTTAATTAACTCATCGCCGTGTGTACTGTAAGAACATCGGCAGTTTTATCTACAACACGATACACCCGTGCAACGAGAATTACCAAACCGAACCCCCTCAATCAGCACCTGCCTCCATCGTGCAACAGTGAGAGATCCTTCGCATCGATCATTCCCGCTGCATAATCGCTTGAATAATTTACGCGTGTATCATACATACAGTCACTTCTGCCTACTCCCACTTTCGCGCGTTGCTCCGACCAACCGCTATCGATTATACACAATCATTGGGCGCAGCTTAAAGTTATATATATATATATATATATATATATATATATATATATATATATAAATGGTCAGCTCGAAAGCTTTGCTACCCTCTGTACACCCTGCGATAACGGATTGCTGGGGCGTCGTTGGAGTTTCCAGGGAAACCCGCGTCGGGACGTCTGGTTTTGCCGGCGCATTACTTTTTGCGAAATACAACGGACGTCCTCGGATCGTGGGCTGCTCCAAACCGGGCACGAAGGGACGACGACCACAGGGCGCTGCAGGCGAGGTGTCCCGGACAGAGGCGTATTTTGCGGTACGTACACACACACACACTTTACAACTCCTGCTTCGGGACTGCACGAGGTCGCGTAGCGAATGATTTTATTACTTTTGAAAGTCGTTCTCGCGCGCCTCCCTACGCGCCTCTATCTCCACATCTCTGTACCTGACGCTTGGTAGCGATAATGTGTGTTTTCGCAAATTCCGATCGGATTATATAGCCTCGCCTATCTGACGAACGAGCGATGTGTATAAATGTTGTTAGTTTCTTTTTAAAGGTAACGTTTTAGAAATAGAATATAATAATCTTGCAAAAATATCAAAGTGTAAAACAAGACATGTGAAAATGTAATAGCAATGTCTAATAAATATGTGGCTTGGATCGGCTATTTTTTTTTTTTTTTTTTTTTAATTAATTTAATTAGGGCCGTATCCGTTGGGAGGTATTAGCGATCAATAAAACATGTAATACGATTTAGATTAATTATAATACATTTTACATAAAGTAGTTAATATTAATAGTTAGTATTGATAGGTTTTCAAATAAGTTACTTAAAATTTATCTAATCGAGTAAATTTAGCATTTTCGCACACTCTTTGAATTCTTGACGTAAGTCTTTGATGATATTTACATGTAGTTTAATCTCTCTCCTGATCATTATAGATTTTCGGCACTTAAATAGAATGTGTTTTATTACACGCATTACATTATAGAATTAGCACATGCTTGTATGTAGTTTGCTTCTGAAATGTTGTTGCGCGATTGGGGTATAGCCAATGCACAATCTAGTGATGATTGTTTTGTCTTGTCGACTAACTTTACTAGCAGGAATTGTTTCCTATATATTGTTACTAATGTCCTGTCGGCGAGTTCTTTGACTGTTTATACGAAATTCATTAATTTCTGATTAGTTTGATTTTCATTACTTTTTTAAGTCTTCGTAATCGAGTATTTGGTTTTTCCTAAGATAGTTCAGTCTACTTACAAGATTTGCCTTACTTCTGGATCTATTAGTTTACGGACATTATTTCTCCCTACTTTAATTTGAAGATTTATTTTAGAAGTTTCGATGAAGCATTATTTGCGCAAATCATTAAATTTTTGGATGGCTTGTCTTTTATAAATAATAAAAATTATTTGTCCTGTTGTTTTCATGAAGCCAAGTACTTAAAATATTGGTATAACTTTCGAAGTGTTTATATTATATGACTTTGGAAAATTATTAAGAAAGTTTCGCCGTTTTCGAGCAAGACTGCACTTTTTATCGTATTCCCGATGAATACATATCATTAACCTTGGATCTTTACTTTTTATCAAATTGAATTTCAATACGTGGTCGTTATGATTATTGATAAGTTTAGGAAATAAGTCCCATAGACAGAATACAGACTTTTTTGTGTGTTATTACTATTGATACTTTTATTTCGAGCATTTTCAAATGCTAGTTGTTTCTTATGCTGAAGGATTTTTTTTATACTTTTCTTCTCGAGAATTTGCAAAGTGGATAATTTAATTAACTGGTGGACCTGCTGATTATCTGGAAGTGGCAAAATTTTTATTGCACAATTAAAGACTATGTGGGATCTTATCTTCTGATGTATTGTTGAACTTTGTCCTGTGATGTATTAAAGTTGGACATTGCCATCAGCTATATTATACGGGAAATATAAGTAACATAACATAAGGTATACATAGTGTAACGATTCTTAATGATACGTTTGAGGACTCGATCCAATGTTCTCAATATATATTAACTTGCTGGACCCTAGAATAAACAGTGATAGTCTAGTTTGGTTTGGTCAAGGGCCGTGTTTGTATTAGTAATGATTGTTTGGTTTACTCCCCAACTTGTCGCCGATAGCAAAAGGAGGTCTTGTGACATGTCTTGATACATTCGAGTGGCACAGTTTGGCACATTTTATTGTATACACACACACACACACACACTTTCATATACTTATGCCAAACAATATTTTTGTTTAATAAAAGTTGCTAAGATTTTCAAATATATTTTGATGTACTTTAATAGAGTTTCGTATACGCTGATATCGAGTTTTCTATACTTCAAGAATCCGTAATGTATTCTGCTATGTTTCGATATTCGCTTGAATTTTGAAAGTATATCAAGATATACAACTGCATCAAAACTTATGAAAGAATTTCAAACCTTGTTCTTTAGCGCGTTTGTATATATGTCTTAATTCCATAGGTTTTCATCCATTTATGATTTCCACTAAAATAGTTAATATTATAATCCATAAGAAGAGTGCCTCGACTTTGAATCGCCGACTTTAATTAAATTTATTTATCTGAATTGTAACTGTCTATGTATTTGGAAGGCAATATAACTAAGCTAATCTAATTTAAAATATACTTAAATAATTCCTATCTAAGTAATTACTACTTGAATACTTCATTCACTGTTTTCTATCGATTTTTTGTCAGTTTTTTATTGATCTCAGTTTATCAACTTAAGTGTTTTTTCTTGTAAGTGAACTCATTGTAATATCATATGAACTATCTAAGCTGGTGGACATTCTAAATTCAGTAGAAATTGCTGCAATTTACGAGTATATCGCGATCGCAAAATAATTGATTTACGACAATTAAGTTAATATTCTCTTGATAATTAACAAATAAATATATCTCTACAAATCCACTATGTGTAAATTTATCTCTGAACGCTAAACCGAAAACATTAGAAAACATCATACATTTCGCTCCGCTCGACTCTACAGAATCTACCTATTAAAAGCATATATTAAAATTTTTGATGGTCGGAATAAGGTGACTCGCAGAAATTTACATTGATCATGTGTATCTTTTACAGACAAATTACGAAAAATAAAATACTCAATACTTAATTACCAAACCAGACTTTAAATTTTTCATTTTAACATTTATATTTTAAATATATTTCCAATTTGTCTGCCTTTTTTCAATTTAACAATCTATATCTGACCACAATCTCTATCTGGTCGTTTATGATAAATTTACTCTTTAATGTATTAATTTATTATTTCATGTATGCTTTTCAAGATTTTTGATAGTACTAGACGGCTGCAAACATTACTAACTCTTCTTTTGTGTGTGTGTGTGTGTGTGTGTGTGTGCCCGCGCGCACGCGAACGTATATTTATACTGAGTAAAATATTTCAAAAAATATATTTCTTGAATTCTATTCGTATAAAAAAAGATAATATTTATTCAAATTTAAGAAGTCCGAAATATTGTAAAACACATAGCTTTAAATGTGGCAAATGGATGATTTAAAATCATATTCAATTGATTAATTATTTACTTATTTTGAATACGATTTATTTAAATAAAATAAGTTAGGAATAATAAGTAAAAAAATCGATTTATTTAAAAGTATCAGCGAACATGAGTTGTATGTATATTGATTTGACTAAAATCAATAAACTAAAAAAAAATTCAATACTTGAATTACTTAGAATTCATAAATTAATTCAAAAAAGAAAAATATAGTTGAAACAATTAATTTTTTTAATCAAAATAATATATATATATATATATATAAACCGATTCTTAGCAAAAGGGAAATCTATTGTAATGAAGCAGCACTGTGAAATTTTCTATTTTTTAGACTGCCTGACTGCCTCGCGCCACGGACATACAGCAAAAGAGGGCCATTACTCCAAAATTGAAGAATGCCGCGAAAAATAAGGGAAACAACCTCCTCGTCCTCCAAGTCGTCGTCGCTGTCGTCCTCCCCCACAACCTCGTCTGCCCTGCTGGCGGGCTCGGCGCGCGCCGGGGCGCTGGCTGCCCTCGAGGAGTGCACCGACGCCCTGGCGATCTACCAGAGAGGCTTGATGACGGCGAGGCGCGTCTATCCGGCGGTCGATCGACGATCTGCGGCTCCGGGAACCAGGCGAGTATCCCCGCCCCCCAGCCTATCTCGCGCTTATCTTGCGAGAATGGTATTAGACGATTTCACGATGTTAGTAGCGAGATCGCCAGGCAGTGGAGCGAGTTTTTTTTTGAGTTAGAAACAATAAAACCCTTTCTTGTTACTCTTTCTTTTTTGTCTTTTCGGGAAACCGTATTCACCGTCGAACGAGTCGATATAGATTAAGATCGAATGTCGGTCACCGTTGAATATTCATCTTGTTTGAGAATAAGGGCGTGTTCTCTCTCTCTCTCTCTCTCTCTCTCTCTCTCTCTCTCTCTCCCTCCCTCTCTCTATCTCTCTCCCTCTCTGTCTCCCGACTGTTTAATAATGCATTGCGCTTACTTTACTTTTAGAAACTTCGGCGACCGAAGATTGTAAAATTTAATTTGAAAACTACATGCGGTCCGATCGTCGATCTGAAATCGGGGATTTAATTTAACGAATTACCGTATACAGAAGTCGGGCCTATATTACTTGTTTTCATAAGGTTCCGAGATGTAACGTAAGAACAAATATTATTCGTTTATTTCCTCACCGTGTAGCGTTCGAAGTTACCTCGTCACCATGAACGATCGAGCGGCTTTTCAAATGGGTAACGAGGAAGTAATGTTTCACAAATTACAACAGGATTGGTAAATAATACAAAATGATGATCACATTTTTATATTATAAAAAGTTTACGGTGTGTGTATGTATGCCATAAACATATAGGGATAAGCTGTCCTCATAAATAAAGGATCTACTATGTCTTTCTCCTCGCTCTCTCTCTGTAGTGTTATATAAAAAACACAGTCTATCTCAGATATGTTTATGGTCAAGACTTAATAAGCATAAAAAGTTGGTATTAGTTTCTAATCTATAACTTTGTACAATATAAATTAACATGGTTTTGCATTAATAATTAAATTGATTATTCTGTACAAGAACGCAATAATAATAAGTGTTCATTTTTGACTTACCTAGCATAATTTTAATTACATAAAAATCCATTTCGACGCCTTACGTCTTCTGCCTTTCATAATTTTCGTAGAATATTTTTATTTTAACTGCATGATAAAAGCTACATAACTAAAAAATGAATTGCTTTTAATCTTTGCACAGATTTGTTCATGTTCATTAAATCGCAATCAAAACACAGAGAGTAGACACTTGAGTTTCTCAAATTTTGTTATATTTTCATAGTAATTATAAACAAATTGTTAAAATATTACGTGACTTAAATAGTTAATCTACCGTATACAATTTAAATTTAATAAGTTACTGTATATGTCATTGTAATATTATGGACTACATCAGGAATACATAGCAAAGAACTAAGACTAAAACAAATAAGCTTCCAATAAGCTATACTTTAATTATTGTTATTTCCTAACATTGTACCTGTTATATTCTGTGACCCTGAAAAATTCAACTTTTTATACAGTTCAAACTAAAATCACACTAGGTCAACAGTGAAACAATCACTCACTTATCAGTAGCAATGTAATTTCCACTGATTCAACTTTATAGACAATATAGCTATAAACTATGTTAATCCTCCTGGACATTAGAATATCTTTACACACATCTTTATATATATATATATATATATATATATATATATATATATATATATTATTTATTTATTTATTCTTTATCAAATCATCAAAACGCCTATATAAGTATCCTTTCATAATAATTCATAATTTCATAATAATATGTATGTATGTATGTGTGTATGTTTATATTTATGTACTATGTAATATATATATATATATATATATATATATATCAACACATCTTCCCGTTCCTCCCTCCATCGCCATATAGCCACTGGTTGGAGGACCTGCTGCACGGGGCAAGACTGAGCCTCGCCACGGACGGCAGGCTCGACTGCCTCGTCGACGAGGTGGCGCGGCTCGCCGCCAACCGGGCCGAGGAGGACAAGCTGCTGCATGAGGCCCGCACGGCCGAGGCGGAGCTCGCGCGCACCCGTGAGGAGGCCGCGCTCAAGCGCCGCTGCCACGCCGAGGAGGAGAAGAAGCTGAGGACCGAACTGCTGGCAATGCGGGTATCCCACGCGTTTCTAATGCCATGCGCACGCATACATAGTGAGAGAGAGAGAGAGAGAGAGAGAGAGAGATTGAACTGAGGAGGGAGGGGTATGAAATGCTGGTAGACATTACGAGTATTGAATGTATTAGAGGAACTTTAATGCTGGCCGAACGGTTCGAACCCATCGAGGCCTAGAACAGTTGAAGCAGTTCGAATCTCGGTTCGAATTCTGGGATCTCTTAAATATTCATACATCAAATCATTCGAATAATTCATTTCCTTTACCTACATCCGTATCGTATGACGTTTGTGTAAAATTTATTTGTCCAAATATTGCTGGAAAATTCTTGCGCCTCATGTTAGATACGATTAATATAATATTATTGCTCCACGAAAATTTAACTGTTATTTTTATATTATTCCATACTTATACATATTAATATATTGAGCGCAAGCGAATGATATATTTTAAACGTATCGCGGACGGCTGTCCTACAGTGTTACAAAACCTATGACTTCCCGTGCAGAAATATACTCGGCATATCCCTAGTTTGGGCTAGATCCTAGTCAGTATTACTGATGATTTCCTCATGTAGGTAAATCTCGCCAGATCCGAGTTAGATTTACCTACGATCATCTAATAATCGTCATATATTATTATGCTGCACAAATCAGAGATGGATCGACTATACACGAGCTCGTAAACACATCTGACGACCGTCTTGGTCTTAGAGTACTATAACAACCTTCGATATTTATATGTTGAACTTGTACGTAACAATGAAATAATCCTGGAATATTCCCGTGCGTTATATTTCAGCGCTGCGAAGATCGCGGCAGTGTTATCCTGTGCCATTGCAATGATCGACATTGATTGACCATAAGTACGACGAGTAGCGTCATTCGGCTCCTACAAAGGCCTAGCACCGTGCTACAATTGAAACGAGGACAGGATTCGGTTCAACGTAAATAAGCAGCGACGTGGACTGGCCCCGAAATATAATTCCACTCGCCTACTGTTTTCGAACCAAAAGGTTCAATCGCGAAACAATAGCCGCCGAGCGCTTGATGACAAATAGTACACAACTCGCCGAGATCACTATTTATACCTTAAAAGGTATACAACGCGAGCCATGCTTACTTTCATCGGGCGCTCGACGAATCTGTAGTTTACGTGGAAAAATACGCCACTGGTGTTTTTTTTTTAATATTTACATTTGTTAATTACCCTTTATTCTACGAAAAAAGGGAAGGAAAAGAAGAAGATGTCGAATACGGACAGGAGAGGCGAACTTCCGAGCTTCGTCCCGTGTAGAAATTTCGTATTGAATCCATCGCGGATCGAGTTAGTAATTCCTATTTATAATTGAAATCTAGCAAGAAAACCTCGATAGATTCTATTGTGTGTATGTCTCATACTATTTAGGATATTAGTAGGAATATCCATATAAATCTAACTAATTAATATCTAAAGAATTCTATATAAAATCTATTCAAAACTTTTTTATTTCAACCCGAAATTTTATTCCATTCTGTCTTACAAATAATCGAAATATGAAGTAGAATTCGTATATGGAAAAATAAAATATGAAGAATATATTTAATCCAAGCCAAAATTAATTTAAATTAATAACGTACACATTTTCTTGTTTTTAATAAATAATTTAATTCTATTTTTTTGAAATATATATTTAAAATGAAAATTTTAATAATTTCTATTATTTTTCATTTAAATATTTAAATATTTTTTAAATTTTTACATTATTTCATCCATTATATTATAATAATTTTCGAAGATTTTTTTGTTATATAGATATACATACGAGATCATATTTTCATATACATATATATATATATATATATATATATATATATATATATATATATATATATATATATATATATCATTATTAATTGTCGACGTACATTACAATAAATAATTTTATTACGCTTAAAAAACGTCCGACCTGACTTGAACTCCAACCAATGACCCTCTGATTCGCATGTTAACGGATTATCCTCTATGTCACAGATTATATATGGCAATAACTCATAAATACATTGTAGAGGGCGAATGCAGGATGTCAAAACTTAACTAGAAATCAATACAATGTTCTTTTAATATAGTTTATTGATAAAATACAAACATACGTAAATACAAATGGCTACAATATTCGCGAGAGCTCGGCCTTATGCTACCGTCCACTTTCTCTACTCCGAACAAACTCTCCGCATTCGTACCTTTCACTCAGCTCATTAACGCATGATAGCCCTCCCCCGCATAATAATCACTGCCCGCGCAGGACAAGTTCCGCCTATTACTAGGCACGCACAACCTTGCTTCACGTAATTAGATCACCGGAATCCCTGCAATATATATATACAACAACTCAATTGTACATAAAACGCGGACCATGGGATATTATATTTCGATTCTAGCTAGAGAATCCAAACTTAACCCTATGTAAGTTGAAATCTTTAATACAAACGTCAACATACATATTCAAACTAGAGATTAAATGTTTATACATTGTAATATTTTCGATTTTTATTGATAATAACATTTATTCCTCTTCTTATTTAATGAATCTTCTGCACTAGTATTATGCTCTGCATTATACTTGAAGCACAATGTTTCCGTTCATTTGTACCTAATATACTGCTTAGTAACGACTAAAAATAAACAAATATGAAAAAAGAACAGAAGATAAAGTTAGATCGAACGGTCTGTCGGTCTTATTTATAGATAGCGTGCTGAATAAAGATATGGATAAGAATAAGTAACATGAACAGAAAGGGTGATGAAATTGAGGTGTCGAGATTCGACGAAAAACTCTTCCTTTTGCGGGCCTGATGTATTTATTGAGAGGTTTCACTGTTTAAGCGTGCACGACGACGCACATGCGCGTATTAATCTACACACACACACACACACACACACACACACACACACACACACCTATATATATCCTGTACATTTCCGAGACGTGTGATTAGAACGTGCAATGACCACGAATTACCTATGTTCATGACCACTGCGCGTTTCAATCATGCGAACCCTAAACATAATGGATTAAGTATAATTCATAAATTATGAATAAAAAAATTAAATTAAAATCTTATACCTGCGTATAGGTATATATAACGTTTTAACACTCGAAGGTTGGAACGATTAAAATGTCAAACGCTCGCGCAGATTCAAGAGCTTCAAGTTCAAATCTGCTCGTATCCATAATATTCTGGAAATCTGCTTCTGTAAATCCATAATATATATGATTCTCAGTTCTGTAATCTTATAAGAACGGTGACAGTCGTTATAACGGTACGTAACAGAATGCGCGGACATTCACGTCCCACTGTACACGTGTACAATCTGTCTATGGCGTCGATTAATAAGGTGGACGAGCATCAGACTCGCTGGACACAGGGTGATTTTGGAAAATAATCGATCATGAATATGTTCCGCGGGCTTATCTCTTCGTTGCTGAGTATCTGGGCCTCCTCGCCGTCCAGCGGGATGATGTCCTTTACGATGTTCAGATACTCGCTGATCGGGCAGAATTCCTGGAAGTCCTTTAATTTCAGCACGCTGAATTTGTCTCCGTGTCCAGGCCAAAACAGCAACTGCAACGAAGATCCAACGGTATACCTTCATTATTTCGTTTACGAGTGGCATAGCGAAGTCTTTTTTTTAACGAATTCAAAAGTTATCGGCTGTGTATATAATTATAATACATTTATGCACGGATTAATGTACTATTGGAGTAAAATCTGAATGTCCTAACGACGCGTAACGTGATTCAAATTTTGACTATTTTTTCTTATAATATAACAATATGTACACTTTAACTTATTGTCATGAGCAATACTCAATACTCAATGATTTACCCGATCGTGTTCGAAATAGTGAAAATTCCGACTGTAAATAGTAAAATTCGACTGGAGGTGGTGAGCATCGAGGGCAACGCGTTGATAAAAGCAGAGAAAACGATCAGAACACCTTTCCTTGTTTAGACGCGTCCCCCGACATCCGCCGCCTCGAGTCGAATTTCGCAACTCACGCGAAGGAAACGACTACGCGGGGCTGATAACAATTTTTAACCGCGCGTACATCATCTTACCCTGACGAATAGCTGATTCTCCTTATTCCTCAGCTTCTCCATAATTATCGCGCTGCCGTATCCGGGATACTCGGCGTCCTCGATGCCGTGGGCCCTGACGAATGCCGCTAGGTTCAATTCGTGACCGCTGTACAGGAAAATTTTTCTCGGATCGGCGGCCTCGTCGGCGACGTTCATGTTCTCGATTAACTGCTTGATCAGGAAGCCAGCGTTGATCTTTTGCATTTCCTTGGTGAAGGACAGCAGGTCCAAGAAGCGCGTGACGTGCGTCTGCAGGGTCTCGAACAATTCATCGGTGTACCAATCGGGAAGTCGCCCATTGGCCGCTTTCTAATGAAGGGGGATGTAGAACGATTATTTTACAAATATCTGTTAATAGTCCGAAATGAGAACTTTATATATATATACTCGAAACATTTTATACGTAAAATGGTAATCGCTTTAAATATACTTAACATGAGCAGCCAGAACATTATAAATTTGTATGCATCCAATGAACGTTTTTTCCTTTATTCCAAATATTCCCTTTTCCTCGAAGAAAGGGCTCAATTTCAAAACCTGCTTCTTCTCCTCCTCGATCTCGGGCGAAATCCATACGTCCATCAGAATCTGCCTGTATCTGCAACGTAACCATCGGGTATTACGAAAATTCTTACGAGTTATTAAGCCTATACTGCATCTGTTATATTACAGCGCGGCCGCGATTAATAACGATAAGAATATTAGTCGGGTGATAAATAATGTAGATAAAGTATAATTAGACAGATACTGGCATAATTGCACTTTTTTATAGTATACATTATACGCACAGTTTGCCATTTTTCTCTCCGTTTTTTCTATTCTTTCTTTTATTCTTAAAACACCTGTTAAAGAGAAAATCATTTCGGAATGATAAAAAATTAATTAAATCAAGCATATGGAGTTTTTCAGAGTGGTCTGAAACTGAATTTCCCGACAGCTATGCCAATGGTTAAGTCATTTGCAAGAAGTAAGTCATACAATGCATATCGGCGTCTTACATTTACAATTAAAGCGATCGGTTTGTCCAATATACATTGCACTTTTGTTTTATACATACTAAATTTGTACTTCGGATTTATTTTCTGTTCTTCGTTATTAATTAAACGTAGGTCTGAATTCCTTTTATTAACATTAATTGTACGAAATTTTTGAATATTACAATTGGCAAATTTTATCAATTAAACGCATACCAGCTAATAAAATCAATATGATCTCGAATTACGCAAACGTACTTAGTTTTTGCGAATCAAATTTTCAATTAGAATTAAAATTCAAAAATTAGAATTAAAAATTGAAATTTGAAAAATTAATAATTGAAAATTGAAAAATTGAAAAATCAAAAAAAAGATCTTTGGTCAAAAGAACGAAAAGCAATTCATTTGATTAATATTTGATTTATTTTAAGAAAAACATAGTTAATCAGTCTGTAAAATTATCATTTCTATAAACCCAATATTGTCAATTATTTTTTATTCTAGATATGGGCAAATTAAAGAATGTGAATGAATAGAATTTTGTTCAATTTCAAGTTTGAAAGAAGTTGACTAGAGAATAAAATTTCTAATTCATTCTCTATTTGAATGCATATTTCATGATTTTATTTAAGCACGTTCAACCAAATGCTCGTTGAATCTTCAATTAATTATATAAAATTATTGTATTTTATTAACTAATATCAATTATTTTAAAATTATACTTTTAACACAGAGTCAAAAGGATGGTAGTTTCCTTGATTACATCTCATTAAACGTATTGTCACGAACGATAAAAACTCAACGAAAATTGGGGAGACATAATTTTTATTGTTATTTATCAATCAAATTACTCATGGAATAGATACCTACGTACGTTGTATAAAAAAAAAATATCAAAATAATATTAAAAGTTTGTATTCGTGTATTTGGTGAGTTTGAATTCAAGCAAATGCATAAAATAAGTACATTTTAAAATAAATGGTATTGGTTATTGGATACAAAGCAACGCCAACTTGCGTAGCTTTGAGATTGTAGGTTCTTTTTTAAAACTGAAAATTTGCAAATTTTCAAAAACGCCTCTGCCCGTCGATGAATTTTCTTCGACAGTTTGGATTGTTGCGCCTTAAAGTAACAACTTTTTTACTCAGAACGATTTTTTTTCCGTCATTAGAACTGTTTTTAAAAAAACTGTATTAAAAACCAACAAAAAAAAAACACATTTGCAGTGTTACGAGGATATAACCGACCATAAATAAACAAATTCTTAAAATCATAACTCGTTTATAATTGTCGGGAAATTGTTGAACATGAACGCGCAATAATCGAAATTATCGAGGATAAAGAAAAAAAAATCCACTCACGCCCAGGTGCATTGCGGACGTTTACAAATTTTGGGCTTCAAGGAGTGATTGACGATACCAAGGTCGTGTAAGTTGAAGTTAAATTAACAAAAATTCTTCCTAGAAAAAAAAAAACAAAAAAAAAAAATACAAGAAAGAAAGAACGATGTACCCCTCGTACGTATCGCCACAGATCGCCTACCTCGGCTTGTCCATCCCCTTCAGCAGCAGGTCCCGCTCCTTGCTCTCGTAGCGGAACGGTATCGGCTGCCAGGGCAGCCGGGGATCCCAGACCTGCTCGCCCGTGGGCGGATAGAGGCCGGCCAGCACGAGCAGCAGCGACATCTTGGTGCGATCGTGATCGCTGCTGTAGGCGCTCAGCTCGTCGGGCCTGTAGGGCGCTTGCGCGCCCAAGTAGTCCTGGTAGCGGGCGCGCAGGAGGCAGCCGAAGCCGTGCATCTGCGCCTTTCCCGCCTGTGCGCGTGGGCCGGTTGGGGGGGGGGGAGGAAGAAAAACGATTATAATAAAAGCCAATACGCTGCGGGGACGAGCGATCCATAAATTACGCATTGTCGGTGACCAGCCCCATTCCCCAATTCCCCCAATCGTACGTAACTTTTGGCAAAATTATTTTCTGATAGTTCACATTAAATAATTAACAGATCACAGTTTTTGTGATTTTAAACAATTCATTGGAGAAGTTTTTAATTATTCAAATTACTTAAAGATCGAACCGTCTTTCAAATCGATTATTTTGCCCATAACGTCCCTGACGTTAATGTATATACATATATCTCTATAATGTATATATCTGTATATATATATATAATGTATGTCTGTGTGTGCGCGCGCGCGCGTGTGTGTGTGTTAAAGAATATTTTGTCAAATATCTGTTTATTTTGATCTTGAGGATTAAACAGCGGTATTAATTTTTAATTCGTTAATATAACCTCCAGAATATATTTAGTAAAAATGCAATAATATGATCACGGTAAACTAAATTGAATTATGTTAGAAAATTGATTATTTTATGATAAACTATCGTTTAAAAATAGTATTAGAAACACTGCAAGTTATCTTATTTCATTTTCTGAAATAATTCTATACATTTTATCGCGATCATAATAGATTCATTAAAATATTCTTTGCTTACTATGGATACAATACTAATTACAGTTAATGAATTAAATAAGCTTGCTTTTTTGATAAATTCTGATACAGTAATTAAAATATTTTTGCCGATCTTGAACGAGCAATGATTCATAAAAACCATGACGTTTCGATAGACTATATATATATTGACCTTGAGTTAAAAAAACTACTTACAATTACAAAGGCTTTCTTACAAAGTATATATCAATAATTATAGAAATGTTATCTAATTGATTATTATAAAATCATAAGATTATATAACAACATTTTTTTACTAATTGATATTCTTGAATATATTACTTTCAACATATCTTATAAAATATAATAATTTCATGTATTTTATGCATAATTATAAAAGCATGAACAATTTTCTAATATTATTTTATGAACTAATCTTTCAGTATATATAATATATTCCACACAATTTTATTATTAAATTTCGGAACATAATATATATATACTTAATGATTTATATTTATACCAGACTATATTATTAATTTATTTTCTTAAAATGTTGATTAAAGGCAACAATTTTAGTAAACTTCACACTCAATATTAAAATAAAAATACTTTGTCAACTTTTAAAAATTTACATGTAAATTCTATAGCTGAACTGTTTTATATTGTCGACGAAAACCAAACCTGTATAGAATAAATTTCAATTATCATTTTGTATCAATCATTGACACTACCCAAATCGTCAAAAATCTTTTTCATTCTTGTACCATAATGAATTCTATTTTACTTTAAATTATAATTCATGTATATATGATACGTGCGCACTATAAATATTATGAAAATTAAATGAAAGATAAAAAATTCTTGCGAAACACTAATTTTACTCCTCAGAAGTTACTTCCTACGTACGATTATTAGCAGCATATATTTAAGACCCACTGCATCGGTGTAAGAAAATGTTCAACCCCCGCTCCCTCCCCCCAACCGACCCCAAGGTCTGACATAATTTATGGACGATCCCTTATTAAAACAGTCGAGTATATAACGTAGCACGGTGAAATATAATTGGATGGTTTAAAATCGACGATATTGTATGTGTTTTTCTTTTTGCTCTTTTTACATTGGTCAATTGCTCGAAGCCATAGGTCTCGGTGAGCGTGCGGTCGATGAAATGCGGTAAAAACTGCGAGAGCTCCAGTTTACTGTTGGTCCTTGCCCCATGACGGAAGAGCTAAAAAAGATCAAGTGAAATAACGTATATTGGATAAATATCCAAAGTTTATATATATATATATATATATATATATATATATATATATATATATATATATTCGTGGACTTATAAATTACAGATCGAAAAAATCATGAATAATTTTCCATGTATGAATAAATATTAAAAATAAAAAAAAAATTATAAGAGTTACTTAATGAAAAATCTGGTTGTCATGTAAATCCAGAGTTATTTTGCATAAAAATAGAAGAATTTGATTGAGCATATAACTATACTTATATATAATTGTATGCAAAGGTTTATTTAAAAAAAATCTTTATCTAGATCATTCAAATGTGTGTAGCTGTATACAATTGACAATGTACATTTTAACTAATTGATGGACTATAATCGTATTCAAAGTTTAAATATAATCTTCTACCTAAAAAGAATATTCAATGAAACTCATTTATGATACAATGTACTGCACATATTCGAACTGCTGAAACGCTCGCACGAATTCGAAACAGAAGCTCGAAACTGTCTTAATCCAAGTGCTGAAAATAGATGATGAAAATTTAGCTGATTTTTTGCTTTCCATGAATTATTATTCAAAAGCTAATTGTTCCGAGTTTACACGCACAGACGCGAATGCATGGTTGCATACATACACGAGCATGTAGACACGAATACACACACACTCGCGCACATAAATAAAAATTCATAATGCTTAATGAATTAATAACTGATGTATATGGCAAAAAGATATAATATAATTAATTAATGAACGCTATTTGGCATGTTCACAAAAAAAATTTCATTATATGAAAAAAGAACGCAGTAAATGTTTAGAGCCTATAGAAATCTCTCTTCAAGCAAATGTAAATGTCAATCTATGATAATAATATAATAAACAAAAAAAATTCACAGGCTCCAAGAAACACGGTTTACAAATATTATATTATATATATATATATATATATATATATATATATATATATATATATATATAGCGGCAGCTATACAAGTAAAAATGTGCCAGAGATTAACAATATGAAACTTATACATTGGCTCTGTATATTAAATAAAAATTACATTGGATGCCTAAATTAATATTATTAAGAAATCCCTTATATATATATATATATATATATAGCTGAGCCGAGCAATATCAAGACCAATCTTGATATTGCTCGGTCTCGTATCGAAATTCAAGACAATACTAATACAAGATTGTATAAAAAAGTTTCAAGAAAAAACCAAGACCTGAAGCACAAGAATATTGACTTGACTTAAGTTTTTTATTTAGATTACAAATTAAGATTTTTTATTAAGATATTACAAGAATCTTAATCTTGATAACAATACATTTTTTTAAATCTGCCATACATTATTGGAAACTTAAAGGTTATTAGAGACGATTATTACGTGTCGAGTACGTATCCGCTTACTTTGTCATAATCAAATGCCTATTTTCTAGACAAAAAGAAAATTATAATATTTATTTACACGAAAAGAACTGATAAAAAAAGTTATTTAAGTTATATTTGTATTCATTGTTAAAATCATTGGTACTCTTCATTATATCAAATTACAAATAATGAATGTGTGTCGTAGATTAAATATTGTATGCATTTTAACACAAGCATACAGAGAACTGTCATTAATGAAGCGATTGCATAAGTCTTCCTAATTCTATTTTTTATGTTAAAAGATTCTTCTTCTTATTATTATTTTTACATACACTTTTATACAGGTATAATATATTTCCAAATACACTGAAGTCTTGAAAATAACACTTTGAAACAAGGAGTCAAGAACAACCAGGAAATGGTACTATTAACTACCTAATCAAATCGCAGCACGCCTGCAATATCTTTCTGTCACCAACAAGCACAAGAGTTTTAGCAGCTTTGTATATAGTATATAGATACTATGTAGAGGCGTTATTCGCGCGAGTGTCTAAGAACAAGACAGAGAGAAAGAGAGCTTGCTCTCTTAAAACAAAACACGCGAGGACAAGACTTCTATTGCAATTGCAGGGTTGAAAAGTAGTCATCATTATATTGTACAAAAAAGAGCCGCACAGGGAAGACTTTTCTAGTTGCTTTGTTTGAAATTCAAAAACTTGAGTGTGACTCGATTTGATGAACGATCTTTTTCAGGCGGAAGTATCTTAATGTCAAAGCGTAGGTGTTCGTTAAAAGACGAATCGATAAGAGCGGTATTATGCATTAATCAATGGATGAATAGTTTAAAAAATAATATTTGTACAAGTCTGTTATA
Source organism: Sycobia sp. Sy_11 (assembly GCA_018907035.1). Taxonomy (NCBI): domain Eukaryota; kingdom Metazoa; phylum Arthropoda; class Insecta; order Hymenoptera; family Epichrysomallidae; genus Sycobia; species Sycobia sp. Sy_11. Next base: position 201,362 of record JACCIC010000293.1, read on the forward strand.
ATAAAATTATTTTTATATCTTATCTTTTATTTACTTTTTCATAATTTTTCATAATTTTTCATAATTTTTTAATTAATTTGAAATAATTCCTTATAATAGTGTTGATATGGGAGATTATTATGCTTTAAAATATTTGTTTGGTCTTGCAATTGTCTTTATATTATATAAGTAAATGTGCTCCCAATTTTCAAAATTAAAATTAATATTTTCATGACAAGACCAAGACAATACAGACAACCTCAATACTGAAACAGCCAAGACAATATTCTAATTAATGATACTTTCGATATCAAGATAATATTTTTAATAAATCTCGTATTGTCTTGGTATTGTGAAGTTGTGTGTGTGTGTGTGTGTGTGTGTGTGTGTGTGTGTGTGTGTGTGTGTTTCACACTTTACTCTCATTATTTATATTTTTATTCACAATAGTCAACATTTACGTAAAACTCATATAGAATGCGCGACGATCTTACGGATGATTTTTTTTCTTCTCAAACATCAATCGGTCGATTTCATACTTTTCTTTCGCCAAAATGAAAAGACTAATGAGCTTGTTGTAATGCACGCGGTTGTTAATATAGATCAGTAGGGCGCTGGAATCCCCTTCAAAATGATCGTGCATTTTCGTTCAAAAGGATCGTGCATTGCAAGGATCAAACATTTTCTATATGTTGTAACATTTTTGTTAACATTTTTCTATATGTTAACAATTTCTATATTTTGTAGTTTTATACGAATATCGCTAATACGAGAAAATACACACAAAGATTTTAATATCGAGGATTTTTTTCAAAAGGTGCGTAATAGCCTTTGAATAGTAAAAATTCGAGAAGTATAATTTATATAATTTATAAATCCATTGTTTCACGACATCGTAACAAAATACAAAATTATTTTGTATTTCTTATACATTGAAGACTAATAATTCAACAGCCACTTGTGAATAATAAAGACCAATTAAACAACATATTTAACGTAATCGCACTTACCACCTGTACAAGTTCCAATTTATAATCCTCTAAATTAGTCATTGTAAGCTAAAACAGAAAGGTTAATTTACAAATTAAAATCGACGATACATTAATCAATTTTTTAAATACTTCTAATAACACTTCCAAATCAATGAAAACAATAAATATTTTAAAAAAATTTAATTCGCCAATGAAGAACTATACAAAATTCGCTTTTGTTTACCTGTTATATTACTTTTGTACAAACTATCCTCGACTGTAAATCAAGGGGGGGGGGAGTCGAACCGTCACGCGAGATTCAATCGCTTTTATCGGAGTACATTTAGATATACGCGTGTAGCGAGTAGAGAAGCGTATGGTGAACTCTTGCGCGCCGAAAGTAAAGCTAGAACGAGGAGGACATACTTCATATAGTTTTGTATCGTAAGCACTGCTTCCCTCTCTTAAAATACTCTGGTCTCCCTCTCTCTCTTCCTCTCCCCCCTTCTCCCGCACTCTCTCTCTCTCTCTCTCTCTCTCTCTCTCTCTCTCTCTCTCTCTCTCTCTCTCGCTCCCTCTCTCAATATAAGGCATTAGTAACCGATATTGGCATGACCATGTGTCACGCAGCAGTTGAACTGTTAATATTTTCTGCAATACAAAAACTACTTTTTACAGACAAATGTTCGTGTCTGAGCAACTTATTTTTATTGCTTATAAAACGAATTAATAACAAAGAATCAGATACTAGTAGTGAATTCTTTCCGCTTTCTTAATAATTTTATTACGCATTTTAAACGATTGAACAAATTTGCAGGAAAATTCGTTTTTTTTTTCAAAAGAAATCTTTTTGAACTACTGCTATCGAAAATTTTATCATAACTTGATAACACCAAGGAACAATTCAGATTAATTACTTCCTATACTATTTATTCTTATATAAACATATCAATATCATAATCATCATCTCTTCATTATCATCAATTATACAGGCTACGTCCACCTCATTATTATCAGCTATCTATGTATAATACCCATATATGTATATATATATATATATATATATATATATATATATATATATATAACCTATCTCACTAATCCCATTAACTACATATGCAACGACGCATCTTCGATGGGACCTGTCATCGCCGCCCTCAGAACGAGAAGGAACGGGCGGAGAAGAAGTCGAAGGCCGAGCTCGAGTACGTGAGGGCCTGGCTGAGCTCGCGCCGTGAGCAGCAGAGCCTGCGCGCCGCCACCACGCGTAACCAGCTGGCGAGGGATCTGAAACGGTGCGAGCAGCGCGAGAATCTGGAGCGCGACATCACCGCCAGGGTCGCCGAGTTCCTGCGCGGCAGCATTCGAGTACGTATCTGTGCGCGCGTACGCTTGGTACGCGAGGACAGGTGTTACGTATGTACAGGAAGGGCTGGCCAGGGGGTGTCGAAAAGTAACGGGGACCGAGTAAAGGGGGGGGGCGGGATAGATCGTAGGAGGAATCGAATCGGCCAATGGGGTGCGACTGTTGATCGATAATGGGATAAGTAAACGGTGGTAATACCGGCCGGGGTGTTTGCGCATGTATTAAGAACGTGCTGAGGGACTCCTGTTTCTTGTCACTGCATTTGTTCGTCAATGGAATTATGATGTTTTTTTTTTTTTTTTTTTTATCTTTAGCAAAACGACTGTACCGCCGTCAATTGGTCAATAGTCGGGAGCAACACCGCGCTGGAACTCTTATCGCGCTCGAGACGCGTGTCTGTTTGTACCGCCGGGTTTCGGCGTTCATCAATGACGAGATATCGATTGAAAATTAGCCGCGTTCCGCGTATCCCGCAACTTCGCGAATGGACGACAAAGCGTAAAAAATCGGCGCACTTGTTCGCGAATACCGTCGCCGGGCCGTTGGTCGGCGTTTTCCGAATACCTAAATTGCCTCGCGTCTATCCGAAAAGGGCTTCAGACGAATTTTTTCTTCGCCTTCGCATTCTCATTGATGATCGATGCATTAGTCAATTTCGTGCCTTTTTTTACAGCTGCACAATCAATTATTAATATCGGAAACGACGATGAATCCTGCCGTTATGAACACGCTATCCGAAAATAATGTAGTAGTCAAACCAAGGGAAGAAAAGCTCGTTCGTTTCCACGCCGAAAAAAATATGTACAAAAAAGTATAAAAATAAAAAAAGTATGTCGTATCCGGCATACCCGACGATGACACCGATCAAGACAATGCCCATTTCTTTCTACAATTGCAGAAATTTTAGGCAGGTGGGATTTTTTTATTCTCGCTTCGTCCGAGCCAAACGGTTAGCCTATACAATGCTGTTTGGAAGTTTTATGAGAATGCTAAAGGAGGATGCGAATCAAAAGGGAATCTCTTGCACGCGGAGCAATTTGTTCTCCTATAACAAGCAGTTTCGGGCGAAAAACGGCACGGCACCAATTCTTCACTTTCACTGTTTACCTGATCTCGCGCTTTCAATTTAATAAAATGAATCGTAATTCTATAAAAAAAAAACCAATTCGAAATTATGAGATTAGAATTTCGAATTACAAAGTAAAAATTGTTCTGTTTTTGTTACACCAACTGTGCGGAGTCTGTACTATATCACCTGGTTAGTATCGAAGCAATATTCGAGTTAGTCTTCTATAGGTTTCACTTCGATATTGTGCAAGTACAATTAATAGCGATCAATAGTATATAATGATAAAGGAGATCTGGGAGCCTAAATAAGTCTGAACGTCTTTTCATATAAAGAAGTTAATAGAAGGTAAGGAACATAATAAAAACTGTTTCAGACTATCGAAGAAATTTGATGCGAAAACTTCTATTAGATAAAAATTCTAACAAAATTCTCGTTACTTTTCGATCTTACTGTGCATAATCATATCTCCTATCGTAAAATTTTTTAATCTGTGTGTGTTTGGGTGTGTGTGGGTGTATGCAGTACAATGTATAAAATTATAATGTTTTTGTAATATTGAACTTAGCCAATATGCGAAAAAATATTTTAAAAAATAAATAGATGAACACGATTCTTACACGTAGAAACACGTAATACGTTATCAGGACGATAAATCTTAAAAATGAAAAAAAAATCTAAGAATGAAACATAGCTAAAATATCCAAGTACAAGGTAAGCGTTTCAAAATGTAACGGAAGGTATATGCGAGTTATGAAAAATTAAGCCCAAAACAATAATAAAGAAGCAAAATTTTCTATACCAGAAATAATACAATGTGTGATATAATAATAACTTAAGAGAATAAAACAATTACCTAATAGAATTTCAATGAGAATATTTTAGTTCATTGTTATAATTTATTTTTGTTTTTTTTTTAATATTAATTACATTAATTACATTGTTTTGGGACATGTGTCGGTGAGGGAGGGGGACAAAAAATCAATTTCCAGGGAGAAGTTAAGTAAGTATACTAAGTTAATAATAAATTTTAAAATCATCAGGTATTTGTCGTTAAAAAGAAATCATTCCAAACAAATAATAAAGGGGAACATTTTTGAGATGTTTAATTATGCGAAGGCCCATGAACTCTGTAAAACATTCTTTACAATTAAATTTTTTCCTTTTTTTCACAAAGGATATAAAGTCTGGCATCTGAGTTAGGAAGGGTCGCCAATTACAAGGTGCTTATAAAATCTAGACGTTTCCATATATAAGATTCCTTGCTTTTGTACAATACAAGAAATCCAGTTTACGTATAATTATAGAGAATGCTTAAATTTTTTCGAAGAAAATTTTTTTTACATATTACTGTTTTCAACAATATTTTGAAATATCTGACAATATGTTTATCTGACTAATGTGAAAAAGAAATCGATCCAAAACTGATCGACAATGCCGTACAAAGTAAAAGTATGTATATTATATCTAAGACAAAAAAAAAGACATCCCACCCCACGATAAGAAAATTCAATCTGTGTATCGAACAAGAGACGCGTCGTGCCGTCCGAATCTTTTAATTTCCGGGAGCTTGGGGGGGGGGGTCTAATCGATCCGCGTATCGTACTTCGACAAATGTGCGCTGTATCGAAATAACGCATCTGACACCCCCAGCCCCATCCCTCTTACTCCTTTTTTAAAATCTCTTTACTTATTTTATATTTCACTGTGACCCGGCTTTATATATACATACATATATATATATATATATATATATATATATATATATATATATGTACACGTAGATGAACGAGGAGAAAGCCCTGATGTGGACCAAGCGACGGCGCGAGGAAACGAAGAGCTACGAGAGGGAAATTCATCGACTGCGCGGCGAGATCAACAAGAAGCAGGCCGCCCTCGACGAGCTTCAGCGCATGGTGAGCGGGGTTCGGTATTTTTATCGTTTTATTTTATTTATTTACTCATTGATTGATTCTGTTTATTTATTGATTTATTTATCATTTCCTTGCCGCGCATTTTAAAAACTAAAGAGGGTCTCGGCGACGTACAGCCGCGAGCTCCGGCTCGACAATGATGATTACTTCCGAAATATATATATAAATATATATATTTGTAACATAATTTATATGTAACACCAAGCGTCGTCGTCAGCGTTCATATACTCGACGAGCGTTAAACGACCGATAGGATGGGTTATATTAACGAGGTAGGCGATTTTCGGCGGCTTTCATAGCGCGTAATCTTCCATCCCTATACACACACACACACACACACACACACAATATATATATATATATATATATATATATATATCTGACATGATGCTGTGAGCCGATATAAATCTTTTTTTTCTAAAGAAGTTCATTTGCGACTCCGTAATTCACGAGCTACTTTAATGATAAGATATCTCATTTTCTTGAAAATTAAATAAATAATATACACTATCATACGTCAAGGTAGTTGAAGTCATAGCAATTTTGAATTTCGGATTCTACAGGGATGATGATAAACAAGCACAGGCCGATTGTCATTCTAATAGAACTGTAAGATTTATGAAAAGATTTGGCGATTTTAAAAAACAACAGTCGATATAGTTTTTTTTTTCGTTTTTAAGAATATATTATGTAGAATATCTCTAAAACCTCTAGACCCATTTCGAATGTCATCGGGATTGCCTCGCTGAATCCGGATAAAATCCGTCATCGAAATCCCGGGGCCTCTTCTTGTCAGTTCTTTGTCAGAATATGTAATTAATAATTTTCGCCTGTATGAACAAAAATGCGCAATATAAATTGATGCTCTATTTTAGAAATGTGATTGGCTAATGTGCATCGATCCCCATCTTCACATTATCATATAATGTATTCTCCCTGGCAGAGCAAATAAAATTATTTTGATCGGTACAGGCGTCCAAATATAACAAATATAAACATTTTGACTAAGAGAGGGTGTCAGAGAGAGAGATAAACGTATATATATATATATAATACAAAGTCGACATCGGAAATTAAGATTTAGAGATCGACTTCTGCTGTCCTCACGTCCTTTCTAAACTATTCATGAAAATGCACGAAGTCCATTTCGTATGAAATCGAACCTCTCGCCGCGTGTTCGATTGTCGACGGCCACAGAGTGAGAGCGCAAAGGTAGAGTCGCTTTGTCGTCCGTTCGAAGATGATATGTATAGAATCTTTTGTACTCTGAAGCTCCTTTTACATGCATATATACATACATACATACATACATACATGCATACATATATATAATATCCATAACTGATGCGTCCGTCTTGCATTCGCGCGCAGCTGTGAATATTCAGCTCAACGTCTTGTGTTACGGTGAGCTCTTATGCTGCCTGTATATATATATAGAAATCGTGCATATTTTCCGATGGCCAATCAGATAACGAGAATGCCTGGGATGAGATCCGCTTCAACGTCGTTCATATACAGCAAATGGAGAAGTGAGAGAGAAAGAGAAAAAGAAGCGGGGGAGAGAGATCGAGCGAGAGGGATGTGTATTTGTCAATACAAGTTTCGTACAAAAAAGGAGAGAAAGAGAGATATAGAGCTTTTTCGAATGTTCCGGTTCGAACGATATAATACACACATTTTCATAACACGCAAATATCTGTTTTTATATATAAGCTCTTCTGAAACGAAAGAGATTTTTAATAAATTTGTATGTTTTTTAAAAAAAAAAAAAACGACCATATTTGAGTGCACGAACACCCTGCAAACTGTATAAAATAGGAAATAAAATAATGAAAGTAAGAAGTGGAGGGAAGTACAGAAGAAGAGCGAAAAGGATGTGAAATTCCAAAAGAATAATAGGCAGATCTATAGAATTTTATATAATCGAGAATGCAATTCTAGATATATGTTTGATAGCTTCAGAAGGGCCCTACATAATAAAGTGATTTTTGTTTTAATATATTGCTGCACATTAGAGCCTCCTTGAACTTGGTTCTCGCACTTTATCATTAAGTTTCATCGTATTCCGTCCATAATTCACCGTTAATGATCCGTTGAATACCAAAAAATGTCGCTCTATCGGTTACCGATGAAGCACACCGTGATAAGCTAACTTGCACTAAAATTTACTGGCCATCCAATTATATAAAAATATGAGCGGGTGTATAATGTCTCGTTCTTATACCCAAAAAAAATCTTTCATAAATTTTTGTGTCTTCGTTTGCCGATAATTATCTGTGATCAAACGTCCCCCCCCCCCGCCGCTTCATTAAAGGATTTTTCGTTCAATTTCTTTTCCAGAAACCATAGTGATCAAATATAATTATATAAAAATGCGACCAAGCGGATAATTTTCCGTTCATTGTCATCAACATCTGTCTTTTCAAGTTTCGAAAGAAAAAAATTCACAGTATTTTTTGTGCTTTGGAAAATTGTAGAACTGAAATTTTAAAAAAAAATCTGTGGTATTAATTTCCTTTTATTATCCGATTATGATCCCCGGCAGAAAATAATTTACAGCTCTGCTTGTTCCCGGGAACACACCGCGGCAAGCTATCTTGTGTAAAGTATTTTTTGGCATTACCCTCCCCCCTCTCCAACAAGAAGCCATTAAATATAATTATACAAAAATCAACCCATGCGCAGGATTTGTCGTTCGCGAACTCTTATAAGATCCCCATATGAATAGTTCGAAAACAACATTTTTTTAATTTTTTCTAGGGGTAAAAATTGATATAACTCGAAAATAAAACAAAACCTGTAAATAAGTTCACTGAAGTTAGCTTAGCACGGTGCCCTCTGGAAAACCAATAGCGTGGAGAATTATATTATAGGGAGGGGGGAGTTAACCAGCCGATAATTGATGCAAAATAATACGACTAATGTTCTTGAATTTTTTAAAGTTACCATTTTGCAACCTCTAAAAATTTATATAGAAAATTGTTTGTTTGTTTTTTAAATTTTTGATCTGGACATTTTTCAGGATTATGAAACAGACAATTCGGCACCCGATCTCATTTTTATATAATTATATCTTTTATATTTTGGGAGTGCCAACCAACACTTTACACGAGACAACTTACTGCAGTGTCTTTATCTGAAAATGATGGAGCCGTAAATTATTTTAATCGTGAGATCGTCAACGGACAATTAACATTGAATTATGCCACAAGTTTTTTTTTCTTAATTATTGAGAGTTGCCATTCGTCAACCCCTAAAGATTTTTTTGAGCACTCCGGAAATATAAATACTTTAGGGATTGTCGAACGGCAACTTATGCGCTC
>JACCIC010000293.1:215000-486839 GCA_018907035.1 Sycobia sp. Sy_11
ATGCATGAATTAACCTGAAATATTGTATTTTTGTAGTAAATATTTTGTAATTATATTTTTTATGGTCATGATTATATAAAATATTAATAAAAATGGAATTTTTTTCTTTTTATATCTTGTTTTTTATCAATCTGTCAATTATAAGTACATCATGTAAAATCGTAGATTGTTAAATAGTATTATTTTAATTCTATGACTGACAATTCGTATATTAAACAATATCAATGAAGAGTAACATTTCATACAGCGTGCATAGCACGGTCATGGTTCATTTATCAACTGATTAAAGATTAATTCTTTGATTTTGAATATATAAACTGTTAATATTTAAATATTTCAATTTCTATCATCTTTTAAAAAATACCATCATCGAATTCCAAATGAAGTTTCATACATGCATATATTGTCTTATACATTATTTTCAATTATTTTAAGTCCATTTTAAACTATCAGAATGCAAACCTGTTTGATAAAAAAAAAGAAATACAAACTGCATAAACATTTAATTCAAGCTTATTTTGATCGATTTTTTCCAGCTAATTAATAAAATTTCACCTGACTGTTCTATTCCAGATATAATTGATAATACAAAGTTTCGTTACATAGTCCACCGCGATGTCCTTTGTCAAATATTGGAGTATCAAACATCCTTAAATAACTTAAGCGATTAAAGACCTTAACGAAATAATGTATCATGTATAATATACCTAATACCTTTCTGCAAACTTCTTAATGACGGATTCCAGTTTCCAATCGAAGCGCAACCTGCGGAAGATTTCGTGCATCCGGTACGACAAGTACTATCTAATGTGTACGGTTTATGTGCGAGTCGATTAAATAGGAAACTTTTCGCGCAACTCTAATAAACTGAGCACCGCGCCCCGAGCGATTCGTTTTCGTACGACGAAGTAATAACGCTCGGCTTGCAAGAACCATCCTGCATGGTGATGAACTTATATATATGTACATATATATTTAAACTTTAATGTACAGTTACATACTTATATCTTCTAAAGAAAAGAATAGAGAGGCTGTAAATCGATGGCCTAGTCGTATAAGTTATTACTTACATATACATATGTGCACGAATACACACACACACACACACACACACACACACACACACACACACACACACACACACACATGGTTACATTTCGCTAAAGATGCTATCGCTTTTGTTGATTCCAATAAAGGAGCTTTCCTTCTCGAGTGCGCGGGTTATGCTTCTTTTGTCACACGAAAGATGGAATCAATAGATATAGAAAAGGAGAGCAAGAAAACCGACGCTACAACGAGACAGATAAGTAATCATTTGTGCCTATATCTGCCTATATATCATAAGTAGAATGTACAATTTAATATTTCCTTGCCATGAGAACATAAATAATAAATGAATTTTTGTTCGATATGTAAAGATAAACGTATATTGATGTGCATGCGCTATGTTAATTTTCAAAATGACCGTAACGATTATTAAAAAAAACCTAATTGAGATCCAATTTCTAGGATACATTGGCAGATCCATAGCTAAGAATTTAAAGAAGAGGATAAATTAATAGCTAAGATCTTTATCTTGAAACACTGATTACCGTTCGTAGTTTGATGCTTATAACCCTCTCCAAGATCTTTAAAAAATTTCGAGCATAGAAAGCGGACCCAACCAATCGAATCCTCCAATTCACAGAGAAATTCTTAAGAATTGAAGGTTAATAGCATCATTAATAACATCTCTCTTTTCGCATGTATCGAGCAGTCATGGCTAGGTTTCAGGTATTTTTGAGCAACTATCTAACTGCATCATCTTATATCACTTACCTCAACCCAAGTCAAACAGGGCTTGAAGAACGAAATTTTGTTTTGTACGTATATCGATTTCACCAATCATCCAGATTGTCATTGCACTAGTCTTGTATTTAATTTTGCTTCGTGCGTGCAGGTTCCTGTACTCCTCACTGACAAGGATAATATCTTTATCATCTTGGAAAAGCTGAATCAAGAGTTTCTGGCTCATTTCGCATCGGTTCAAGCTTAATTGAAGAACTTTCGCCGTTATCGTTTGTTCTTTCAATTTCCTCTAAGATTTTTCTATCGTTGGCGTTTCATTTTTGGACTCTATTCCCCTACTTACTACCCTTAATCTTAGTCCTAATTTACTAAATCATCTATTTAAGCCTTCAATGCTCTATTGCCTTCAACTGTTCTATTTTCCATGGGTAATGCCCTATTGCATCAGTTATTGCTACCACGACTTTTTGTATTGAAAGAACTACATAATCCACCCAAGATAGTTATAAGCACCTTATAATACAGTGCAATAACTTCTGCTGACTTCTTCAAGATAAAAAGCTCACTGTCTTCTGTCATTTTTAAAGCTAACTCTAAGAGTAATTCCCTAGCTCGTGTCCACCTTAGTCTTCTGAACTTTCAGGGAATTCGCTTTCATTTGCTGTAGGATATCAGCAAAGACGAGATTATCGGATGCTCTATTTTTTATTGTTTTATCTTTATTTGTTTTTTGTCTCATCTGGCATCCCACGATTAGACCACTCAGGTTTCATTTGACTCACTCTTTGAGCCTCTATAGTTAATACATTATATTTCTTGTAGGCGTTTCTACACTATTATTACCCATTGGTAATACATTGACACTAGAAGCTGATGCGTTGTACTACCTCCATTTTATTTTTCTATCCGCGATATTTCGATGCAAATATAGTGCACATTTCGCTCATTCCATTGAGCAACTAATTGTGAGACAAAAAATGTATATCTATAACATAAAATCGGTTGTTGCATGATCAAGTTGCAATTATTGTATAATTCTTTTTTGTCTTTAACAAAAAAAGAGGAAAAAAACAAGTAAATTCATAACTGTTCCCAATTTGTATTCTTTATTTTTGTACATAGTTCTCCTATGTATCCTGGTGTATGCCTTAATTTTATAGGCGTACGAAGAGGCCGGTGGTTCGAACCATAGACGGTCGTAGTATTTGTCTTCTCAAATGAAAATGGATGGCTCTATTGTAAAAGAGGACAACTTTACCTTATCAAATGACATGGCCTTATAGGAGCTCCCTGCTGTGCATAATTGAATGCAGCTTTCATATACCAAAGCACGTATCTGTAAAGTATATAATCGAATGATTATATTAAATTGCTTTTATTGAAATATATGTCTAACTAAATTACAACGAAAAAATATATATTTAAGTTTATTTAATTTATTTATAGTTTATGTTAATTGTTATCTGAAAGGAAAACATATTTTTCTTGATATAGATTAAATTCTCTTAAATTAGCCCAGTAACTAAATGAATTTATGTCAGCGTTAATCTTCTATTCACTACTTTTTGCAATTGGTCTGATGTATTTTTACAACGTAGGCCAAAATTCAATATTGCCGTTTAGACGAGCTACCATAATGCTGGGTACACAGAGGATCAAATTACAAGTTTTTCAGCAATCAGTTTTTATCGATTAATGACTAATTGATTCTAAAGCTAAAAATAATTGTAAATTATTGTATAATATTAATTATTACTATCGATATTAATATCGATCAATATACATTTATCTTTGTTAGACTACTTTTAACGAAAATAAATTTCTAAACACGAATAAGTATATATTTCTCTTGCCGTATTATGTTAAGGATCAAAGAAATTATTGTTCACGATATATGAATCTTAAGAACAATTTAACATTGAAAAAATTAATGTTATAGACAACTGAATAATAAACCCTAATTTTCTTTGTCCAGAGGGGTTTAGAAAAATGTCTGCATAAATGAGCTATATATGGAAATCAACTGTAATTTACATTGAAATTATGAACCCAAACAAGCGATTCTTCCTTATACGAATTTTAAAATTTTTTATTATGTGACGGAAGACTACAAAATTGAACGCGAAAAGCGATCGTTTCTAACACAATTATCACGCGCTTAGTTTTAAGATTTGTTTACGCAAAATAGCAGAGCCAAAACTAAAGGACAAACGCGGCGATCGCAATATATGTAAATGAATTAGGTTCTTGTTAATAAATAAACGAGATATTAAGTATATCCTTATATTAATGAATAATTACAGGCTTAATATAATACTATAACAAATATGAGCATTTCGTGTGACAATATCGAACTTTTGTTATAAACTATGTCTCGCAGTATCGCTTGGATCGCGTACTAGTTTTGATCTATCCAATCCAAGGTTTTTCATGTCTACAAATGAGAAGGAAAAACTTGTATTGCAATCAAGCTCTAGTAGCGGTCGAATTTGTGTAGTAAAGACAAATTCACTCTCCCGTTGCTTCGAACCCGAATAAGGAATACGATATAACAATGATACTCACTTTCTGTTATGCTCAAAACATGCTTATATGCTCGATTTCTACGGGGGATATGGTATTTAGTTGATAGATAACGACGTCCAGGTATGAGGATATCAACTTCTATGGAAAGATTCGTGTTGGGACGGTAGAATACGATACTATGTCTTTTCGAACGAATTCTACGGGGAATATTATTTCTAGCTTTGTCGGGATGACTTCTACTGGGACTATCGTGTTTAGTTGGTAGGAAACGATGTTTAGGTATGTCGGGACAACTTCTACAGGGAGTTTCGTGTTCGGATGATAGAATGCGATTTCCAGATGATTTGGAACGACTTCCAGGGGGAGTGTCGTATATAGTTGGTGGGAAACAATGTCCAGGTATGTCAGTACGACTTCTATGAAGAGATTCGTATTCTATCAGTCGAACACGCACACTCCCAGTAAAAGTCGTCCCGGGATACCTAATACCAAATATCAAAATATCAACTTTTTGAAGAGGACGCTACATTGAAGCAGCTTTTTCTACAGAAGCGGTGATAGGTAAATTACGGTCAATGATTTATAGAAATATAGATTTTTATATATAGAGTACTTTGTATTTAGATAATATTGCATTGTTTATGAAATCGGTTAAATTATTATCTCGGGCGAAGCCGAGACGGGGGATGCTAGTGTGTATATATATATATATATATATATATATATATATATATATATATATATACGTATAGGTATATGCTTGTAAGTATTTATATGAAAAATAGAAAATAAATAGATTCATTATATATTTGATATAGATTCATTAAACATTTGTGCTCACTACATTTTCAACGTAATCCGTAACAATTAATCTACGGATCAGCTATCAAGCATAGATTAGCAAAACTGTTCGATGTCAACAAGTCAACAATATAAAAAAATACTTGTTAACGACCTAAGCATTTGAAGAAATTTGAATATGATTTTTTTCCCTTGAAATTATGAAAGCAAATTTCATTCTCAATTCATATCGATAATTAGTAAAATTTTTGAATTTAAGTAAAATTTTTTTCTTTTTAAAAAAATTTAAAAAGATAATATAAGGTAACATTTCGCTTTATGTGAACTCGCTCTGCTTCTCAGTACGATGACAGGTAATCTATTCCTAAATTGTGAAGAATTGTGAAGAATTTGATTAAACTTATAATTGAAACATGAATAATTTTCTTATGTATTAAAATTTTAAATAAAAAATATTGCTTATAATGGAAGTATTTCTGTATCCCTGAAATCAGTAAAATTATACTATCAATAAGCAATACAATTATTGTTCTGATAAAAATAAAAAATTCACATTATCTATCACAAGATATATCACATTATATATTCACATTATGTATCAAAACATAGCATTGTATTAGAATGCAGATAGATATTGTCGCAAAATTGATAAAGACATAAATCATACACGAATAATACGTCACTGCTTCCTTCTGCACATAAGAGTGATATTGGTGAAATTAGGTTCAGATCATTCATTGTCTGAAATCTGGACTAATATTGAGACATAGACAAACGGAATACTTCCAGCAACGCTTATAGCTTTGAGATAGATATAGTATAACTCGACCCCCGATTTCCATGAAAATTTGTACGCTTATTTTTTTGGAATGCTAATTGCGCTTATAAAAGTCGCCTTTATGAGAAATTGAATTTTCATAGCAAAATCCATAAAAAAATTATAAAAATCCTGGCTTTTCGAATAGATCTCGGAAAATAAGAAAATTTGAACAAAAAATGTTTCAAACAAGTTGTAGATATCATTAAAAAAAAACATATTTTTGCTTCTATATCTTTTTCGGTGCAAACAAAAATTTATCATTTCCGCCTCGAGACCCCCTAAGCATGAGTAGTGTGTGACTGAATTATCAACAAACCGAAACTCTTTATATATATTTATGCAATTTATTCCGAAAAGTTTGTAAATTGATTCAAATTGTATATATTTATTATTTACTAAATTTTTGTATTTCGCCATCCAATATCGATTTTTACCAAAACCCACTACGATA
Organism: Sycobia sp. Sy_11; assembly: GCA_018907035.1. NCBI lineage: Eukaryota > Metazoa > Arthropoda > Insecta > Hymenoptera > Epichrysomallidae > Sycobia > Sycobia sp. Sy_11. The sequence goes on from JACCIC010000293.1 coordinate 221,387, forward strand.
GTCATAATTAGAATTTCAAAAAATATAAATACATAATTTTTTGTGAAAATCAGAGGCGAGTGCTTTTCGGAAGCCTGTTTTTTCTAAATTAAAGCTTACGATTTAGTTTAACAACAGAGATTAAAGATGTATAATTTTAAAAAATTATATAAGAAATGAATGGCATCATAGACGAAAAAAAAATTAGCTTGTAAGATACAAGTCACCATACACTCAAAAATCTCAAAAGTTAAGAATATTTTTGAAGATACCTTTCTTCCTGTGTATATTTCTTTAATCTTTATTTCACATTAGAAATTTCGATAGAAATTGAGCTTTTATAATATCAATATAATTTATAATTATAATAGATTTATATCGGCTAAAATTATAGAGAAGTTCAAATACTCGTTTGAACGACTACATCTTCACTTGAATCATCCACCATTTCTCAACCTGACTACTCATAAATGAATACCTATACTTGATTTTAAAAACTGATATCTGTATCATGATCTCAAAATTTTTTAATAATTTTTCAACTATCGTAATAAACAGCGATAACTTCGTGTCTAACTTTTTATGATAATCCTATAAACAACGTTTATAAACAATGTGAATAAATTTAATTTAATCTTATTTTTTGTTGTCTTTCCTACATATGCTTCGCTTTAAACCGACTAGCATTGATATTGAATATCGCAAAATCAACACTTGTCATATTTTTTAAATGAAACACACATATATAGATTTAGACAAGCAGAAATAGTCGAAATTTCGTAAAAATCTTTTAAAAAACTCAATATGTGACAATATTTTTACTTCTTTTTCATCAAAATTTGATTACTTAAAGTTTTTGTCGATAAATTTCCGCAAAAAGTATCTCTTCAAAATTAAAACAAGAATGCATTCTATATATTTTGATTCTTAGATTATGAAAATTATACTTGAAATAACTGAAGACTTAACTTTCATTGTGTAAGCAATGAGAAACCAAGAAAAACTATAGTTTATGATATTTATCTTGAAAAATACGAAAAATACGAAAAACTTTACAAAATATTTAAAAAATATTGTAGATCACATCAAAATATACCATTTTGGCTCTATAGCTATAGCTGGAAAATTGATATTTTCTGATAAAAATCAGTTTAAAAAAAACGCCCTATTAGCAGTATATATAACATATTAGGCCATTCAGTATAAAAAAGCACATTGCTGTACCGTTTAATATCAGCTCAACAGAGTCTATCAAAGATATTCAATGATTATTGATATGATAATTTTCCAAAGTCTACACAGTATCGACAAAGATGTCGCATTTTACAAACAAAATATGTAAAATAAAAATAATTCAATTATTTTGACTATCACATAAAAAATGTACCTGTAAGTTTTATAAATTAATTAAAGTGCGTTATATACATTCTGTTTATGAAGCGCTTTCTTTTACATTGATTTTTCTAAAAAATAGCACTTTCTAGATAAACTATTTAGAATCAATATGTATTTTGATATGATCTACAATTTCCCTTTGAAATATTTTTTAAAAGTTTTCTATTTCCCGAGATAAATTCGATAAACCATAATTTTTATCGGGTTTTCATAGTTTTCAACATAAGTAGTATATCAACGATTATTTTGTATATATCATATTCGAAATTAGCTTGTTGAAAGTGCGTTCAAAAATGTTATTTTTAAAATATTTTTTATTTTTTTATAGAAATCTCAACTTATAAGAAAGATCTTAACAAAAACCTCAAATTTGACCTGAATGACTAATAAAATTATAATTTTTACGCGTAAGCATGGAAACCTTTATATCAGCAAGTTTGAAATCAAAACGTTTTAATTTATTTATGAGGTTTTTAAGAGTAATTATAAGAAATTAATAAAAAATTTATTGTAAATTATTGTTCTAAAAGAAATTTGAAATAATACCAAATTCAATACCATATTCTACTGACATTCAATAACATATACTATGAAAATGTTATAAACAAGTTTATTTATAAAATAAACCGTGAATTTTAATTAAATGATATTAATTAATTAATTATATGTTTATTAATTATTATTTCGAACAACTTTTTTATAATTTTTATTACCTTGCCCCAGTTCTTAATCAGATAATTACGCTGTTGCGCATTCCACAAAAATCACCTAACCTTACAATATATTTCGAAACCTGTAACTTTTCCTTTCATCCATCAGGTAGCGCAGCAATCGTTCGAAATTAAAGACATTTTTCGTTTTACTCTTTATCTAAAAAAAATGTGAAAACTCGTTCAAAAATATCGATGTTCCGAAATTTGAATTAGCCCATATTATAAAAAAAAAACCAGTAACTGTTGAACATTTTCTGTAAAAGAACTCAACGGAACTACTATTATGACTAGATGTAATGCAACAAACAAAACAGCACTTTGAAGTTTCAACAGAGAAATCAAGAATGGCGCCAAACAGTGCGGAGGCCATATTGTCCCGTGGTCTCGGTGGCCTGCGAATCTGCGATCCACGACGACGACGAGCTGTTGCCGTAAGATATTGCTTGTATTCTCAACCTGGCTTCTTCTAAAATTAACACAAAATATCAATTCAGACGGTTCAAACGTCCCATAGAACTTCAGGATTAACGATGAAAGTCAAGTAAGTAGCCTCCACCGCACTATCTCTTTCGGTCTCCACGTGGGTAAAGGAAGTCTTGTCGAGTTTAATGTGCGCGCGAGCAAAGACCGCGGAGGTACCTCGTGCTGAGACACTTCCGCTTCGTGTGCACGGTGCGCCGAAACAGGAACAGGAAGTTCTCTTGTCGGCGACGTAGCGCGCGCTGCCCTCGAATGTCTATGTATTTTTATATATGTTACACTGTGCGATGCACAGTAGTAAAAAATTAAAATGTACGTTTTTGCTCGTTTTTCGGGAACTCGAACAATGTTGGTCCATACGCGATCTTCGCACTTCGCCCTGGTCGATCAAGGACGAAGCTCGCTGGCAACAATGTCTAAGTGCAATAGAGATCTGTATTCAGTTTATGTTGTACAGGTGTTTTATTGTTTTTGTCCTTCTATAATGACAGATGAGGATTACATCAGGGGTATTTGGATTATTATTATTATCTAAAGTGATTTTGTTATTAACAATTATTTTAATATGCTTTAGAGTTTATTGCAAAAAGATGATAGTAATCAAATTACTAATGAATCCTTCAAAAATGTATACAAATTGCAAATTACTTGTGATTAATATTGTTTGATAATCTGAGAAAACTTTATTTAAGTTTGTTTTAAACATATAATCCACAGTTTCAATGAAATCTTGTAAGCGTATCTTCCTTTACAAATATTTCTTATGTATAATTAAATTTTTTCTTTATATTTAAGTAATCCAGATCTGAATAAAAATATTAATTTATCGAACAATATGTTAAATTATAATTGATTAAGATATACTTTGTACATAGCATAACTAGCATTTATCATTATATTGCTATCAAGTTTTTTTTTATATTAAGGTAAAACATTAGAGATTTATAAGTCTGTTATTTCTATACTTATCTTAATATTATTTCAAATTCTTATAATATTAAAAAAATGTTATTAATTAATTTCCATAGTTATATGCAACAAAGGTTTAGAGAGAAGATTTACAATTGAGAACCAAAAAAAATGCAAGCTGAAACAGAAGGTATATGCTCAATAAATGAATTTGATGCCACGCTTATACCAGTGGAAATTGTGCCTTGTGATGTCACACCAAGGACAAGAGGAGCAGATGCTTTATCTATTGTTGAGTTGGGAAAGCAATTATTGCACAGCGCTAAAAATGGGAACACAGATATGGTTCGAGATCTTATGTGCAGAGGTGCACCATTTACAACAGATTGGGTAAATAATTTTATTTAATATAAATAGTATTTTTTATATGTATACATCAATTTATATTTTTAATTTATTAGCTAGGAACAAGTGCTTTACATTTAGCTGCGCATAACAATCATATAGAAACAGCAGAAGTACTATTGAGAGCAGGGATTTCGAGAGATGCTAGAACGAAAGTTGATAGAACTCCATTGCACATGGCTGCTTATGAAGGGCATCATCTAATGGTTCAATTGCTTCTTAGTTATGGAGCTGAAGTTGATAGCAGGGATATGGTATATTTTTCAATTTTGATTTTCTAAAAGCTATATATTTAATTTTAATATATTGAATCATAAACAATTCTGACTTTACTGACAGTATGTTTGAGGTTATGCATAGTGTTATGTTTATTTTTACATAGAGTAAAAACTATATCTTTTAAATTTTATAAAATATTTACCATATCACCGTGATTTATATAAATATATTTATATTTAAGATACTTCATATTTTAATTTAACATTATCATTATCTATGATATATCGTTTCACCTACACTTATTTAATATATTGATTTGATTTAGTTAATAAAATAATGAAATATGATATAACAATATCTAAAGTATATTTAAAGTATGTAGAAAATAAATACATAAATACTGAATTTTACGATTTGTTTATTTTCAGCTAAAAATGACACCTTTGCACTGGGCTGTGGAACGAGAACATGCAGAGGTTATACTAGTATTATTAGAACATGGTGCAGATCCAAATGCTGCTAGTAAGTTTAGCAAAACTCCAATTAGTCTTGCTTTGGAACATGGTCGACTTGATATAGTTGAAACACTGCAGCAAGAGCGAGAAATAATTAATGTTCAACAAAATCAGCTTCAGTCAGCTGAAATTGAAGCTGCTACACAAAATTTGATGCAATTAGAGGCTGAGGAGCAAAAAGAAGAAGAACAGATCGATATAGAAGAGCAACAAAAACATAAACTAGCACAATGTAAAGTAAAATTATCATTTAAGTGATATAATAAGTATATAAAAAATAATATTTATTTTGAATAATTATGGTTTCAGTAGCAACAAATAAAAAACAAAGAATGGTGTTTCAAAAAATTAGAGTTCAATCAGTCAATGAAAGTGAAGAATTAAAAGAAGAATTACAAAGATTGGAAGAAAAAAATATTCATATAGGAACCAAAAAACAAAAGGATATTACAAATTTAACCGGAGTAGAACAACCACTTCGTCTTTTACAAGCTCATGGTATTACTATGATTCCAGTTGATAATGATACAACCATTGTTGAAAATGCTATGGAAAGTGGACAGACTGTAGTTCTTACAGGTATAATTATTTTCTCCTTTTTCCCTTCTTTTCATTCTGAGTTTATTATGTATATTACATATAATCTTTTTTATTACAATAGAAGCAGGAAAACTAGCATTAAATCTTACAAGGTCAAATTCTCATAATGCAACACCAATTAAACGATTACAAATGGCAAATAAAAAAGAAACATCAAGAAAAGTGATTACAATAAGGGCAGATCAAATATTAGGACAAAATCAATCATCTATTTCATCAAGGGCACCCAATATTTTGAAAAGATCTCATACTGATGGAAAAAATACAGGAAAGATTTTTCTCACGGCAATTGGTAATACAACAAATACCACTATTCCAAGAACTAAAAATACTGTATCTACAGTAAAGGTACGCTCTACAAGTTTTTATATTAAATATGAATATAAATTAAAACTATATTAGCTTTTATCTTAATTTATATTTACACACAGCAATACAATATATGTACACGAATATTATATATATATATATATATATATATATATATATATATATATATATATGTATAAAATACTTTAATTAAACTAGTTTTGTATTGATAGAAACAAACCGTAACACAGAAGGCCGAGCCTATACTTTTACATCTAGATGATGAAATTCAAGAAATATATGAAGATAATTCTGACAAAAAATCTATTATGGATGTCGCAGAACTAAATAGAAAATTGGCTGAAGTTCGAAGAGAAGCCGATGAGTATCGCAGACAACTACAAAAGAAAGAAGAAGAAGCTGAAATTTACAAACAACAATTAAAAAACATAGCTGCTCAAAAAGCTATGATGAAGTGATGTAAATAGTGCCTAATCTTTTAAAAGTGTAAAGTTTTAACATCTTAGTGAAGTTTGTGTATCAAAACAGTCAAATTTCATTATTTGAACTATTATATATTTCTTAGAAATTTGTTGTACACATTCAAGAGTCAGGCGGTGTGTTTTCTAACTGCATCAGCTGGCAACAAATTAGAAAAGATGCATTTTTGTAAACAATTGTCAACTGTGGCATGTACATACTTTAATTTGTTATAAATTATATATATATATATATATATATATATATATATATATATATATATTATAAATATTATATAGATGGATGATTAAAACAAAATATTGACTTTAACATTGAAAGTCAAATTTTTGTTCAAAATCCAACTTCTATGGCTTATTTACATAAATAAATTTATTTTTTTAATCGTGATTTTTCTTTCTCAGATAATTATAAGTCACATCTTAAAGTCTTATTCCAAATACTTCCTGCTGACTTTGTAATTACCATATTTTTGGAGCATTACATTTTACAGTATATTACTATAGTTATATAGAAAAGACAATAAAAAAAACTAACTTTCGTACTGTGAAATAGAATATAGTTAAAAATAGAGGTAAAATTAAATCTAAAAGAACAAAATGTCTCAATAATTTAAAAATTGTCATATAAAATGGTAGAAACTTTCTTTCAAAGCAATAAAATTGCGAAGTATTTCTGTAGTCCTTAGATGTTGTAAATAGATATAAAATACATATGAAATTTTTGATCATGTCAAAACTTGGAAATAAGTTCATTGATGAACTTCATATGAAACTGAAAAAACAAACTCTTTTATTTTTCGAGAAAGTTTATCTGTATCTTTTCTTTCTGCAAAACTAAAAAAATTTTTAGAATTTTACTATATAAAACAGTAATAAAGAATATAATGATATTCATAGAGAAAGAAAATATATTGACATATTTTGCTTAACCTTATGTAGTGATATAAATTTGGAAATTGACAACACTTAATTTCAAAATCACTGAATATATTAGTCGAAAAACTCTTTAATTCAAATACAGATAAATAAATTTACTAACAATAAAATTAAAGACTTAGATTGAAAAATATTACTTATTTTTTGAAATAAGAAAATAATTACAATGAAATAGTTCTATAAATTTTGTTTTTATTAATATGTTTTATTTTTCGAAAGAGACAGTACAAGGTAAGCCGTTTTCTAAATAGCTTTATTAATTCTAATCTTTTTTCTAAATAGATGTGAATAAGTTAACAGACTTAGCTACTTTTAATGTTCATTTAAGCACTTCTAATACTTTTCTATATGCAATCATATTTAAAAGATATTCCATTTCCTTTCTTGAGATGTTCTGAAGAAAAAACAACATTATGTATAATGAAATGTAGAGAATTTATTAATGTCAGATTTGAGATAAGTATTGAATCAAAAATTAGATTTAGAAGTTCTGAAAGTTATATTTATAATATTGTTGATCATTTTGGATAATTGTCATTGATAGCCTTAAATTTTAGTGTCAATTGATGTCGTATTGCATAATCCTCAGAACAATTTTTGAATTAATATTTATTATTCTAAAATAATTTTCATTTGCTTCAAATAATTTCGTCCATTACTCTACATACTGAAAGAAGTTTTTCTTTAAAAACTGTAGATTCTAAATTATATAAATAATGTTCTGTTTTCAAATTTTGCTTTATAATATCGCATCGATTCTATTACAGATATTTAAGCTTCTAAAATAAAATTATTTAACAATGTAAACGTTAAATTCTGGATATAATAATATTGAACTGATTAAAGACATAATCACAAAACACTTTGTATGAAAGAAATTATATTTAAGTATTTAGTAATAATTATATTTTCGTTGTAAAGGTAATTCTATTAATAGTAGTTTTAATATTATTAAACTAATTTTGTAATTATACTTTGTAAATAAAATAACTGCAATGTAAAAAATCTGTAATGTAAAAACAAACTTATTTTAAAATATTTTTACGGAAATGGTTATTAATAAAACATTATTCAAATATCATGTGTATTATTAGTTCTTTTAACAAATAATAACTAACAAACATTAATTATATTCATCCTGAAAAATGATTAAATTTATTACACTAAATTGTTTATAATTCATTAAAATTTTATATCTAAATAATAAAGTATTAATAGATTGCATTAATAGATTATATAAAATAAATGCTTTCAAAATATTAAAATGTATAACATTCTGCAATAATGATTGAATTAATTTGTAATATAAAATAATAATTTTAAAATCATTCAGGTAAAATAACTTAGTGAATCCAAACCAAATGTTTTTCCAATTATTTTGCAGCAGTGTTTCGGTAAATTAAAAAAAAAATATATATATATATATATATATATATATATATATAATAATAGTTATACATGCGACTTCGATTTTCATCGAAGTTTATCACAAGTGGATACGCGTATCAATGAGATGGAAAATCGTATAAAAAAGAATAATTTATGTATAATTGTCTAATAATGCACCCTCTAGTAGGTATGTAATATTATTTATATGTCATAGTACTTAAAATCTTGAGCATTATCATGAGAATTTATGTAATATGAGCCCATCACACGGCTTAGTTACCACTCAACTTGCAAGCTATACAGCTCACATATATACTCCATTTCACCTATTATGATTGTGTGTGTGTGTGTGTGTGTGTGTGTGTGTGTGTTGTATATGTATGAAAAGGATCTCGTATGATGTTAAGCTTGCAGGCGCGCTCTATATATTCATGCAGCTATTCGATATATACATTATATGCAATGTACAGGAGTATGTATATTGCTCTCCTCACATTGGTTGGGGAGAGACCGACAAAACAATCCATTCTGTGTCCTTATAATGCCAACTTTACACCTGTCAGTTATATTCCTACAACTATATGAGAGAAACTGCTTTTATTGTGATAATTTATTTAATCTAAAAATTCCTAAATCTTATTTATAATCGGGAACATTTAAGTTTCATTGCTTTATGACTTATAGTAATAAGTGATTTATATTATAAAAACAATATTCTTCAAAATATTTTTAATTTATACATATATCAAACAGTTTTTTCTATTATAACAATATATTTTCGAACATAATACAAAAAATTTTAATTTATAATTTCTATTTTAATTTATCATATCTCCTGCATATATATATATATATATATATATATATATATATATATATATATATATAATGTTTCTTAAAATATTATATATAATTAAAAATCCATATATCTGAAGATCGATTTATTATAATTTGTATGAGTTATAATTACAATTAAACTCATATATAGCGGTGTCCCTTACAAAATTTTTGGAGGAAATTGACTTTTAAATTAACTTTTAATTTTTTACCTTAAAAAATGTTTAAGGTTTAGCTTATAATATATTAGAGAAGTATTTAATTAAATTCCTTTACAAATTTTAAATCATAATCATACTAAATAATATTGACATAATATCTTGAATCAATTTTAATAAATTTTGTAACTTATAAAATATTATCTTAATATTTTAAGAAAATAAAGTATTGTAAATTGAACTGACTAATAAATAATTCGATTACTATATCTTTTTAGAACAATTTCGTTTATAATTATGAAATTTAAGAATTCTTAATTTTATAAATAAATGTCTGTATATACTATATGAAATATTTTATTTGACGTTTTATTTCCATTATGAATTTTCTTTATATACATAATTTTATTCAATCATCTACTGATAAATAAAATTTTGAAAGTGATTTTTAAATTCATATTATTAAGCTCGAAAAGGCTCCTCAGTAAATTTTCTCTTACATTACCTCATTACGATAATTACGAGAATAATTAAGTATAATCGGCATAATATGCTACATATAAATAAAAGCCAAGCATAATGTGTATATACATACATATATATATATATATATATATATATATATATATATATATATATATATATATATATTCGCCCCTGAGTTGCTGTTTGCAGTGTAGCGGTGATACAGCGTAATATGGAGATGGAGCTGATTTTACCACTACACTGTACTTCAAGCTCTCACGGCCAGCCGGCCAGAATATATATGTTTTGTTAGAGCCTACTATCTCTTCGTTATATAAAATAAACCCTATAATGAACAGAATAACATACATTATTCATATAATCATATTAAAAACCATAACAACAACAACACAATAATAATAAGTCAGATATATGTGTATAGCATATTCTCATTTCCAAAAACCAAGCGGCACCAAGTAGAATATAAACGTGTACATTCATAATAATTATATATATATATATATATATATATATATATATATATATATATATATATATATAGCTGATTTGTGCTCTTTTCCCTCTCACTTTTACAATTAATTCATGCATGACTCGTGCGCGGCTTATACAGGTGCATTACCAGGCATTACGTACGCCCTGCACGTATGTGTAGGAATTATATCTATGTATTCAATCATATCATCCAAGTATGGTATCGTTCATATTTTTTTGAAAAGTTAAAAAATGCATTAGCTTTCGAGTTCGAAGCGAACTGAAAAGTGATAGAAAAAGAGAGAAAAAATAGAGAGAGAGAGAGAGAGAGAGAGAGAGAGAGAGAGAGAGAAAGAGAGAGCGAGAAAATAGGAGTTATAGCATATTTATGTTGTAGGAGATATACGTTAAAACGCGCATGCGCGTCCTCTTCCCGCGGGACACCACCAAAAGTGAGAGAGGGAGAGGGCGGCGACGCTCTTCACGCTACACGAAACGACTATTCGTATGCGGTTGTGCACCGGTTGTGTAAACGCGCTTGCACACACACACACACACACACACACACACACACACATATATATATATATTATATATATATATATATATATATATATATATATATATATGCACACTGACACGTACACAAGTGAACTGGCATCATAAAGAGCAAGAGAGAGAAAAAAACGAAAAGTTCACGCACATCAGCAGAGTCCTCCGTACGCGCGGTGCGCGGAATATCTGTGCGGTGCCGAGGAGCCGCAGCAGGCTGATGGTGCTCCAAAAGTTTCAGTGCTAAGTGCGCGCACATATTATCAAATCTGAAAAGCTGTTGCGGCTCCGCAAGCAGCAACGGTAACAGTGGCCGCGTATATTATATATATATATATCTTCGTATTATCGTCCGTGCGCGCGAGCATCGATCAGGATTGCTGGCGAGCCGCGAGTTTAGTCGGGAGTGCGGTCGGTGTGTCGTGTAGCGCCTACAGGGCCAAGAATTACGAATTCGTATATATATATATATATATATATATATATATATATATATATATATATATATATACCTGTATAAGTTTTGTCAGAGCTAGCTATAACCGGGCATTATTTATAAACTTGGCGCGTTTCCGTGACCGAAACCCATCGCCGTCGTATACGTTGCGCGGCGCAGTGCGAGGAAAGGTGGGCGACATGTTGTTGTCGTTGTCGTCGTCGTCATCGCCGTCGTCGTGCGCGTCGTCGTCACCCTCGTCGGCGGCGCCGCGAATCCCACAGTCGTCGATACGACGACTTATAACCTAAAAAGAAGACAGGAGCATCCAAGAAGAGGAAACGGCGAACGTTCTCCTCTCGACACTTGCTCTTATCTCCTTCCATTTTCTCGGTTTTTGTTTTTTTTTGTTTTGTGTTCCGAATTTTTTACACGCACGCACACGTAGAGGTATATATAGTCGGCAAGGACCGCCATATATGTGTGTGTATATATATATATATATATATATATATATATATATATATATATATAGGTATATACATAAACGGGTTTGCAGAAAAAAGAGACGGGAAGAAGAAAGAGAGAGGAGGGACTGTACTCTGAAAAATTTGTTTGCTCTATCTCTCTCTTTGCAGCTTGCTCTGTCTTTCTTCATCTATCACAGACTTCATCACAGAACATGGTGTTAGTGTTTGCCCGCACACACGAAGAGTGCGCGCCCGCATTCACAAATGTGTGTACACAGACAAGAGTGTGTGTGTTAATGGTGCGCGTATATAATACAGTGTGATAGCTGTAAAACATATAATATAATATTCTGTCGTTCTTTTTTACTGGTGCTATTTTCCTCTAATTAAACGTTTCTAGTTTGACACGGGTTTTAGTATTTGGCGGCCGGCTGTTTCTGGATGTGGCTGAGTAAAAGTGAGATTTTTTGAAGATTATCAGTTTATGTACAGGTATAGTGTGTGAGGGAGTGATTCGCAATTCTGTCAGTATGCGAATGTGTTTTGTTTTGGTTTCACATCGTGATTAAAAATAATTCTCAAAACATTATTCCATAAACGAATAGAGAATTAGTTCTAGTTATCAAATTATTCATCTTTACCTATTAAACAATAAGAATTAGTTTTATAAAAAGCCTCATGGACTTCTAATATATTTTTGAGTCTAAATCACCAGCATATGAATGAACTAATATATGTAATAATGTGTAGAATACTAGACTCTGGCTAGTTTCTTATATCAGAAAATTGGAGCAACATAAGATTGGATCTCATTTTATTTTTATAAATATTTTATTAACATAACATAGTATCAAGGTATATATCTAGATTAAGTTTTCATTCATACGGGTATATAAAAATAAAAAAATTGAAAAATAAATACATCATTTACTTGAAGTTTCCCAAAACTTCTAATAAATAAATTTGTAATACTGTTTGAAATACAAAAAAAAAAATACAAATAGAATTCCAAAATGATCTGAAATTAAACAGCTATTTTATGTGTAAATTATACGTATCTTTTCTACAAAAAATTTAAAATATTGTTTAATCAAAGAAAATTCTAAATTAAACAAACAAATAAGATGAAGCGTTTAAAATGGAGTTGATATAAATTAAAATATTATCTGTTTAAAATTATCAATTCATCTATACTTTCTATTTGTTTATAGATAACTAACATTTTAAATTTTAGTTGGTTGAGTTATAAGAATTTAATCATCAAATTAGTGTGATTGATGAATTCATTTTTTCTTATATTCGCTCGTTATTTACGAAATTTTATGCAATAAAAACCGAAAAGGAACTGTGCATCAGGTGTATGTATAAGCCCCCATATACGTTTGCATGTGTATATGTGTCGGATTGCGAAATTCAGACTTTGTTAAATAACAGACGACAAATCAGGAGTCTCACTAATATAAATTTACTTTAATAACTTATTTATTTAAAGAGGCTCTTATTTAAAAATACAAAATTTACATGATATTAAAACTAACATATTTGCATACGGTAGAAAAAGAATTTATATTTTTTTTATAGTTACAATCGAGCTTCGCTCGTCCCAATCGCATTCCCATCCTGAAAAAACCGCGCCTAACACGCGGAGGAACGCGTTAAAAAAGGATTCCAAAGCGAAACCAGAACCCATCCCTATCTGTCAGTCTGAAATAAATCTAAAAAAACTTGATGGGTATACAGATGCAGTACCCACACATATACACACGCACGCAATTGAGAATTGGCCAATGAAGTGCACGGGACTGCTTCATAGTTTCGTGTAGATTTGCAAATAAACACACGACCACGTACAGCTCAAGCTTGCACCGTATATATATATATCTATATGCACATATACACAGATAAGCGAGAGCCAAAACAAAACTCATCACATAATAAAGTTACGATTCTGCGCGTAAACAGAAATGAATGAAATCACCGACGAATGATTGCCCTGCCGTTCCATCAACGATATATACTCCTCATTATATTTCGTTTTTCCTCTTTTTTTTCAAGATAAAAAGAAAGGCGCAAGAAGCGAAAACAAGAGGAAAAAACAGAATTATTGTTCGCCATACGTGTAACAGTCGCCAGGCCGCCTAGCGTAGTGATTCTCTCAGTCCAGTGCGTGCGGCGAGTTCGCGCGCGCGCGCGCACCCACCCGCGCGCGTCTCTGTGTTTGTGCGTGCGTACAGCGTGTGTGCGTGCGAGCAAAGTGGCGGCGGCGGCGGCGGTAGCGGCAGCGGTGGCGGCGGAGAGTAAAAATGGCGTCCGATAACGAAGCCTCCTGCGTGACTGACCCAAATTTCGCGGTGATCTGCTCGTTCCTCGAGTGCTTCGGCAAAAGCTGCGGTCTTGAGTACCCGGACAACGCTCGGCTTCAGGAGATGATCGAGGACGCCCAAGAAGGTCAGTTCCAAAGGCAACCGCTCGCTCGAGCTCCGTCCCTCACGCGCGCTTTCCCTCTCTGTCTCTCACTCTATCTCTCTCTCTCTCTCTCTCTCTCTCTCTCTCCGCTCACAGTACACCTCTCACTCTTTCTGTCTGTCTCTTTCTAGTGCTCCGTCTCTATTCCTCTTTCTCTATACATATTATGTCTCACCCGGACCCGATGCTCCGAACCCTCCTCCTCTCTCTATCTTGTGCTATAGCTTTTCTATTTTTTAGCTTTTACTTTTATTCGCTTTTCTCCAGCATATTTATTCTTATGCGCTTACTCTCCCTTAATGCCGATCTCTTTATCGCAACATTTTCTCTGCGAGTACATTCGCTCCTCTTCGTTTCTGTATTACATTTATATAGCGTATGCATATATGTATATATGCATTGCACGACGCGTAGTTTGCTGCTGCTCGCTGGCTATACAAGCTTACAAGCCCGTTGAGCGCTCTTCCTTTTTCTCTGCCACTCTCCTTCGTATGTTATATACCTACGTTTTTTCCTTCGCCAAGGAACTGCTTGTTGCTCTCCTCCCTCTTTTTCACACCCTGATTCCATTCTTTCAATTTTCGCCTGTTTCCCCATGTGTTGCCCCTTTCCTATGATCGCCCATTTGTTCCTAACAGGCGTCCGTAGATGCAGATACGTTCCAGGGCGGCGGCTTTTTTCTTATTTTCTAAAATGCACTTGGAAAATACGTGGAAGCAAAGAGGAAGATAATAAATCATAATTGGAAAAAATAGAATATATGCGAAAAAATGACAATAAACCTTTAAAATTAAATTTTAGGCTATTAAATATATATATATATATATATATATATATATATATATATATATATATATATATATATGACAGATGGCTCATAGTCCGTTTTTTGTTTTTGTTTGTTTTTACCATTGGCAATCTTTAAGTGTTGTTCTATCTCTATCTACAAATACTTCTCTCTCGTTTACTTTTTTCTTCTTCCATTTCTTTCGCGCGAATTCGTGTTGACTCCAGACGGAGACCGCAGCACGTGACAGTTCTGGAAACTCTCCAACAACTGCTCTTTTCTTTTTTTATATCTTACCTATAAATATAAACAGTTTTCAACAATTATGGTATTCAGTCATATTATACTAACTCAAATAAATACCAATATAGCATTATTACTTTATTTTGATTTGAAAATTTAAAAGTAATTTATGAATTAATTACAAAGTATTTATAATCTAATTCTAATCAGCTGATCAGTATTGTTTACATTATAAATTTATTGAGTATGTAATCTTTTATCAATAAACAATATGATATATATTATATATAATCTTAATTTATTAATACAAATATGTAAATTTCATAATTATTTACCAGTGTTTTAATAAATAATTAAGTATTTATAGGATAAAAATATAACATATTGATAACAATTTAATTTTTCTTAAATAAAGCCTGTTTAAATTGTTTTTTTAATACGCTTTTCAATAACTAATTAGTATGATATGAAATATAAATTCTTATTAAAAAAATATTTTGAATAATGTAATATTATTACATTGCTTAACATTCTAGATACTTGTAAATTAATATATTGTTTTGAATATTTTATTAATTATTACTTACATTCTTAAGTTTTGTATACTTTTTTATGTTTTCATGTAAAACTATACAGTCTATGAATGAAAATACTAATGTTATAAATGTTAATTGTCTATCATTTAAATAGAAATTCCGAAAAATAAATATTTGTATGGATAATCTTTTATTTAAAAAAGTCTTATTTAATAATATAATTAATTATAAATTTATAATTATGAATTTTCCAGTTGTAAGTTTTATTAAAAAGTTTGTTTGACCGTAAATGTACAACGTAGTATATCAAAAAAATTAAAAAATTTTATTTTTAAGTATAAATAATGATAGATATATATTGTATATTGCTGTATATTAGAAACAGTTGTGCTTATGTGCTTATTATTCAAATTATTCTCATTACATCTCAATATATTGCTTTCATAATATATATTTTTTTACTATAAATTAACTTTAACTTAATCTTATTATCAAATAGGTAGCAATCTGTTTTGCAACTTGATTACAAATAAAGCTTTACAGAACATTTTCTGTGTCTAATAAAACAATGAATTTGAATGTTATTATTTTCAGTGTCACAAGAATTAGTAGATTTACACATTAAACTTCTTCGAAAAGCAAGAAAAAGTGTCGCCCCAGAGAAATGGGAGAGAGCACTTATCAAATTTTGTCACACATATTCTAATCAAGATGGTTGGGAGCTCGAGAGAATAGGGTACAAAAAAGCTCGTGTAGCTGTCAAACTACGTCTTCTCAAGGTAAATTTCAAGTTTTATGTTATATAAGTTGGAAGTAAATATATTTAATAATCTTCGCTAACTGTTATAGGCACTTTTGGAAGCACAGTTTGATTTAAATCAAAAATTTAAAAATGAAGTAAATAAATTAACAGCCAGTGAATTGAGATTAGAACCATTAGGGCGTGATAAAGCTGGATTAACATATTGGTGCCAGTTAGATGAAGAATGTAACATTCGAGTCTACCGTGAAGATTTAGATGAAGAAAATTGGGAATTGATTGCTAAGTAAGATTTTATTATCTAACTATACAAAATCTTAAATACATAAATTAATTGTAAACTATAAATATAACTTATTAATAGTTATTATTATGTTTTTGCTTATGTTGAATGACTATTTAGACAAGTTGTTCATAATATTATTTTGATTGATATTTTAATAATCTTTTTGTATTCATTCTATATATACTATAAAATTTTCAGGACCCGAGATGAAGTAGTTTCTTTAATAAGCACTTTAACAGATGGAGAAATTGGTGCTATTCCAATTAGTGAGGACAGTAATAGTCTTGAAAAATCGGAAAAACCAACAATAGACACTGGTCAAGAAGAATTAGTTAATGCGGTAAATGGTGAAAATGTAGAATTAACAAATCTAGAAGAAATGAGGGATAATAATTGTAAAAAAGATGTTATTAATGAGGTACCAATAACACCAAAACTAGTTAAAGAAAATAATGTGGAACACACAGAAGATGATGAAGATGAGGAAGATGATGAAGAAGTAGAAGAAGAAGATGATGACGAGGAGGAAGAGGAGGAGGAAGAAGATGAAGAGGAAGAAGAGGAGGATGAGGAGGAAGAGGAGGAGGAAGAGGAGGAAGAGGAGGAGGAGGAGGAGGAAGAAGAAAATACGAGTAAAAACGACCAGAAGATCGAGAGTAATACGAAGCAGCATGTGGACCCCATCCCGAATATGCCAAAAAGTAAGAGTGAAAACGTAAATCAAGTGATCATTCAGAAAGTTGAAAAACCACCTGTCGTCTCTGAAATACCACCCGCTGTTTCACTGATTAAAAAAGAAGATGTAGAGATTGAGAAAAAGAACAATGTACTAGCTAGCCTAAAAAATGGCTCAGCATTAGAGATTACCCCTGTAGCACCAAAATCTATCGAAACGCCCGTAATCACAACATCCCCATTAAAGTTAGTCAACATCGCTGATCTCAAACACTCTCCTGAAAAGAAATTTGATATTACTGGTAAGAATCTTTTATTTCAATTAGAATTAAGTAATATATTTATCGCTTCCGAGGTCTACGATGGCTCGATTGTTAGAGCGAACGATTAGTAATTCAGTGATCCAAGTTCAAATCCTGGCCTCGGCCGATAGACACAAACACCACTATAAACCTTTACATGTACTTTGTTTACAAGCACATCGTAGATTTCCGTCGCTGATTAACACCGCTATTTTGAAACATGAATAAAACAACCATAAATAATATAAAAAACATTCCCTCTTTCCAATTCTTTTGTGTGCCTGTGTGCGTGTGCGTGCGTGCGTCTGCGTGCGTGTGTATGTAATAATAAGTAAAAGTAAACACATTATACTTTGGCTGTTGAATGAGAAATTAAATTTTTTATTTTTAATTGAAAAAATTAAATTTAAAATGAAATGAAAGAAACTGAATTGGAAATTAGTTGAAAATATAGTAGTTTATAATGTAATTTTTTACACTATAAGTTAAAATAGTAAAAAATAGTAGTTTTTTTATAGTATAAATAATAGTAAACGTTTTTTACTATTATAAAATTCATTTTATTTTACTCTCGTTATATATACACATATACGTATAAATAAGTTGAATCTTTACTTTATTGTTTTTCTTTTTTCTTAGGAAAAGTACCAGTAATAAACAACTTACCATATTCTACAACAATAGAGCCAAGTTCAGGTCACAATAAACTGCCCGTAAAACCGATTGATCAGCTCGCAGCGAATCTTGTGCGCATACAATCCGAAAAACTCGAAAAACCAAGCGGCAAACTCGAAAAGATTGCAGAAAACTTGGCCAAGGGTCAAGTAAGTATACACAGTGTAACCAGTTTACCAAATGGTGAAGAGGATTTGCGATTGCTACAGCAGCAAGATTTCAACAAGCGGTGTCATCGGGGCATGGATCTATCTACGTCTCCGCGTGGATGGGAAACGTCAGGTGCAAGCGATTTGAGCGCTAGTAGCAATAATAGACCAGTCGATTTTTCGGGAATGGATTTATCCAGTCGAAAAGTAAATAAGGAATTAACCCTAACAACTGGATACAGACCTCAAGACTTTCATCATCAGCAGCACAGAGAAATGGATCTAAGCACGAAAAAAAGTGCTAGCAAGTTACATCCGAATTTGGTAAAATATTTATTTATGAATTATAGTTTATAGAAAATACACTTGAATATTATTTAAAAGAATTTAAATGAGTATTTTTAAAATAAAATGAGGCGAAAAATAAATAAAAGATACTATAAATACTTAATTCATGTAGACGCAAATATCTTAGATATATTTATATTATTAATATTCAGTTCATTTAAATAAAAATTTAACATAATACTATTTAATGTAAAATTTGAATCTTATTGAATAATAATATAATAATTAACTGATAATTTTTTTTCAACAGACTGCTTACGATCCTTCTTACGACGCACGATCAGTAATGCTCCGTAATCATGCAATGGTCGCTGATCTTAGTAAACGGCAATTACCCTATTCTGCCTATGACCTTCCGCCAGCAGCAACTGCATACCATCCAGGGCGACACTCCAAGGATGTTGATCCTTCACAACAGCCACCTCAGCAACGACTACCGGGCTATGCGATGCTGCCTGATCCAAGCAAGCTCGCAGCTCTGCGAATGTCCGGCACATCATTGAAACGCACCCTAGATAACGATAGTTTACAAGCGGCCGATGCTATGCTAAAACGCATGCGTGCTGATGTCATACCTATACGAGGAAATTTGGACCCATCTAAACTACAACATCAGCAGAGGCACGACTGGAGGGATGAAATGGTTGGGGAAGCAATTGAGGAGCCGGTCATGATGGTTCATGGCGAAGGCTCAGGTAGTGATTGTGAGGTTGCTAATCCTCTTATTGGTGAAGCCATTGAGGAGCCTGTTATTTTCTTTTACGGCGAGGGGACAGGAGCCGAATGTGAAACTGGTAATCCCACTGATAAAACCTCCTCAACGTCTACTGTAGAAAGTCCAGAGGAGAGAAGTCGAAAAGAGGGGTTGGAAAGTGGCGATATGTGTAGCTCAGACGTAAAAAATATTAAACCTAAATTTAAATTGGGCGTGCAAGTGTTCGCGTCATCAGTGATTCCGAGTCCAACAAAAAGGACCTCAAGATGGGATGTTGGCGCACCTGATGAAAAAATAAGCATATCAGACCAAGAAAATGTTCAAGAAAAGAATGACACAACAAGCTCACCGCCAAAATTCTTTTTTGGGCCTAATTGCGTATCTTATGCCACGTCTAATAAGGTAAAAGATGCAATGGCATTGCAAGAAGAAGTTACTGCAAAAGATGAAGATAATATTGGAACAACCGCCTTAGAAAAAAATATTTCAGAAACAGTTGCGAGCGAAGACCCAATTCCTTTTAGTGAAAAAAGTAGTAATGCGAAAGAATTAGATAAAAGTAAGGATTTAGACGATTGTACAGTAACGAAAGAATTGGCGGAAAAAGAAACAGAGTCCTCGGAAAAATGTGATACAAGTGGAATACCGATGGAAATAGAAGAAGCTGATTCTTCCGAAGTTACATTGGAGACAAAGTCTCATAGTACTGACGAAATCGATAAAGTTAAAGATTCTGAAATACAAATAGAAAAGGAATTGACGCCACCTGCAGTAGGCGAGATTTTAGAAAAACCAAGTATCGAAAGTATGGAGTCCCAAGTAGAGGATAATGTGCAAATGAAAATAAATGATGAAGCTTTATTAGACACACAGTCTGTTGATCCGACTGAAAAGATGGAGGAGTTATCCACTGTAGGTGAACGACCAACTGTGGAAACTGAAGAAAAATGCACAAAGGAAAAAGAGGCGGTGGTAGAAGATGACTTTAAAAAGTCCGAAGAAATTACAGATGAATCTTTCGAAGAATTAACAGAAGAACAGAGTACTGAGCAAATAGGAGAGAGTGTAAAAGAATTAACGAAATTAACATTGGGCACGATGGATAAAGAAACTGGTGAAGTTGAAGATTTTTCAACAGAATCAAGGAATGCATCGTTTTCTAAAAAATTAGAAACTAGTAAATTAAATGAAGTCGTGCAAAGTTGCTCTCAAGGAGATGCATCAGAACATAAGCAGTCAGCCGACGCCGTTGATTTTGCACGCGCCTTGCACGAAGACAGCTTCTTAAAATCGCCCAAGCCGGACGATGATATTGATAAGCTAGGAGACGATTTCACGGAAGAACTGTTGCAAGATACAAAAGTAAAATCGGATAAAAAATATGACGTTTGTAAAGAAGATTATATCAGTGCAACAACAGATGTAAATAAGGATTGCCAAGAACTCACAGAGTCTTCAAAAGAGGCTCATCATTCGATGCATATGGATGTAAAAAAAAATGTTCAAGGCGAACTAATCCATATAGATAATAATAAAAACGAGACGGAAGAGTTAGAAGCTAAATTGGCAAATATGGGTGAAGGTACTGCTGTATCCAATAGTATAAATAACTTAAGTGATAATCTGGTAAAGATTGAAAGCTGTGATCTTAGTAAACCCCAAGAGAAAGATGACAAAAACAATCTTTTCGATAAGGAGGACTCTGAAAGTAGCGAACAATCAGATTCTATATCAAATCTTTTAACAACCTTGAGTAAAGATGATGAAATCGAAGCACGTGTAGAACGGAAGTTAACGTCTTCAGAAAATGTTTCATTACCTTTAGAAAAAGATTGCAATACTGAAACTGAGGAAAAGGCGGTAAAATCTCCTAATACACCAGATACTAATCTTTTAAAAGCTTTGGATGACGATGAAGATATTAAAGCAGAACCAAAATTAATAGAAAATTTAACGGAAGTCTCAACAAAAGAAGAAGGATACAATATGATACCTTCAATTGACCAGAAGACCGATTTGAAAGAACCAGAGCAAAAAGGTTTATCCGATACGTCTTCAAGAATAGAAGAGCCAAATATTTTAGAAGCATTGGAAAAAGATGACGATTTGAAAGAAACAGGTCATAAAATAGAAGATAAGTTAAACGAGGAATCTTCAGAAAATCTGGAATCAACTGTTTCTTTTCTGGAACAAGAACAAAAAATAAAAGAAAATCCTATTATCAATTCTCCAAAAACAGAAGAATCAAATGCTTTAGTAACATTCGATAAGCACGATGATTTTAGAGATAATGAAGAAGAAATAAATGAATGTTCGGTGGAAAAAGATTTAAAGAAAACAGAATCCAATGTTGCGCTAAATTTAGAGAATATATCTATTCCAAAGGAATCAGAACTAATATCAGACATGAGCTCGTCTAACGACGGTATCATGGAAGACGCTGAATCAGTGTCTCTGGGAAAGAATGATGATTTGGAAAATTTGGAACAAAAAATAGAAGAGAACTCATCGACTTTAAATAATACCGAATTAGAAGACTCAAATATTTCTAATATTTTGGATAAAGAATCCAATTTCGAATTAGAAGATACAGTTAAAATGGAAGAAACTTTTTCGATTGAAAATACATCTCGACTTAGAGAATCTATAAATTTATCCATTCTTCAAGGACATGATGGTACTTTTGAGACAGTGGAGAAAACTGATGAAAAGATTTCCATCGAAGAATCATTGGGATCACAAGCGAATCTAAGTTCAAATGATGAATTAAATAATGACCAAAAAGATAATAGTAATGAGGAAAGCACGATTGATACCAAACCATCCGAAACGGGAGATATTGCTGAATGTTCAGAACGTGATACAGTGACTAATCATTTTAATGCTCCAATAATCTCTGCATTAACGGAAAAAAATCTGAAAACAAAAAATGCAGAAGCTACACAAAGTATTATAGGATCCGATAATATGAATAATAAAAAACAAGAAGAAGATAAATCTGAAGTCTCTAGTTTAATAGTTGAATGTTCAAGTGTACCTGAAGATGACGATAGTTTAACGATGGAACCGCATGATTCCATGATAATGGATGATAAATCCTATGAATTGAATAAAGAAGAAGAATCTGAAACAGATTTTGATGTTCTAATGGAAGAAAAATTAGCAAATGAAAATAGTGAAGAGTTACAAAATGAATTACATGATGAACACACAAAAATAACTGAAAGTAATAATGAAAATCTACTTAAACATGATACTTCAAAGTTAGAGAAAGCACAAGATATTTTTGAAAACGAAAATGCTGTAGAAGGTGAAATTCCCGAAGAAAAAGAGGAAGGTGAACTTACCGATGAAAATTCTAAAGACACTATTTTGTCTGAGGTTAGAGAAGAAAAGGTAGATATTACTATAAAACACGATATTAAAGAAGACATTTTAAAACTAACAGAAAAAGAAGAAGTAAAAAAAGACCAGATAATGGAAGATTTAGAGAAAGATGAAGTAGTAGTAGAAGATTCGGAAAAAGACCAAATGATAAAAGATTTAGAAAAAGATGAAGTAGTAAAAGATCCGGGAACAGAACAAATCATAGAAGATTCAGAAAAAGACAAAGTAATAGAAGATTCTGCAAAAGACAAAATAGTAGAAGATTCAGAAATAGATGAAGTAATAGAAGATTCACAAAAAGACCAAATAATAGAAGTTTCAGAAAAAGAAAAATTAGTAGATTCAGCAAAAGGCCAAATAATAGAAGACACAGAAAAAAACGAGGTAATAGAAAACTCAGAAAAAGACCAAATAACAGAAGATTCAGAAAAAAGTATTGTAGAAAAAGAAAACTCACAAATTGATTCCTCCAAGACTTCTGATACAGAAATTGTTGAATTGCCAGAAATTGAAACTGATGCCGTTAAACAGTCGGAATGTACATCTTTAGTGGCTAATTATGATAGTGATTCTGATAATTTAGAGATTGAAGATAAATTAAAAAATGATACAAATCTTGATTTAGAGAACCTAGAAACTCCAATTATTAACGAATCATCATTTGAGAGGAAAGAAAAAGAAATTGATGAATCTGAAACTACACAAGCATCTACAGAAGGAGCTATTAGTAAAATTGTTGAACCTTTTGAAACTTCTGAATCAAAAGCTGTTGTTGAAGATGCAAACAACGTTTTAGAAAATGAAGTTAATGACAAGCCAGAAAGCGGCAGTAAGAGCAATAAAGAAGAACTTCAAGAAACGAAAGGTGAAGAGAAAATAGAAGATTCTTTATCGAAATTGGATGTTGAAAATGAAGATCAACTGCAAACAGATGATAAGAATAAAAATACTGCTTTAACAACGCGTTCTTATACAAAAACTGAATTAGACACTAATACAGAAAATGTACACGAAAAATTAGAATATTCTGATTTCTTCAAACCAACAGAAGAAAAAGAACATGTTAGCGATACAATATCTAAAAGTGAAATTGATCTTAAATTAAATCTCTCAAAGTATGAAAATGAAAAAAATATCTCAAACAAAATAGTAAATAATTTAGAATTTGTAGAAACAAAAAATATCGACTTCACAAAGAAAAAAATCGATAACAATGAAGTAGTGAATGAGGACGTGCAATTAAAAGCATCATTGTTCAGTAAACCAATTGATCAATTCGCAGAAGAAGAGGAAATTGAAAAATCGTATCGTGAAGATAAGATGAAAGTAAAATGCGAGAATGAAACTGAAATTGTACAAATTTCAAAAAAGCGAAGAGAAGATGCAATATTGGACAATACATTGTACGATAGTAAACAACATATTACAGAAATCAGACCCACGAATAAAACAGTATCGACATGTCAAATTAACATGCCGATACCTAATAATTCGATAATATTGGATAATAAATTCGACAGTTGCAAGTATAATGAGATGAAAAAATCTCCCACATATATGGAAGCAAATGAGTTTAAAACAGGAGAATTATTTACGAAAAGATTATCAAAGGAAGACAAATTCTCTACAGAATCAAATGTCTATGGTGAAACCAATTGTAATGATGATAGTATGAACAAAGATAATGAATTTAAAGGTGGGATGAAAAGATTATCTTCTGTTGAACCCGAAGATCTTCCGCCTGCTAAATTCAAACCCTCAGAGAGCAATGTAATTTTAACAGAAGCAATTCCTGAAACTTCTAAAACATTGTTGATGGAAACTGATTCTGAATTATCTACAAACATAAATGCTCAAGATACACATCCAGAAACTAAATTTATAAATGAAGAGCACGAAGAAAACGTGAGCGTAACTGATAAAAAAATTATCCAGGATTTTGGAGAAAATTCGGACACTAAAAAAGATTATGAGAATAAGTCTAGTGAAAGTGAATTACTGATCAATGAATTAAACTCGAGCGAAAATAAAATGGATACTGAGTTGACAACAGAACGTGATCAAGATCATAAAATCGCAGAAAAGATTGAAGATAACATATCTATAGAAAAACCAACTGAAAATATTGAACTGGGAGAACTTTCAACAGTAACAGAATTGAAGGAACCCGTCACAGAAGAATCAAATCTGACAGATCAACATGACGAACCAATCAACGAACCAGTCCCTGAACCAATGATAAGTAAGCAAGAAAATATCGGCAATGAGATAGCCTTAGAAAGTGTACAAGCTGAAATTGTACCTATAAGCGATGTAGAAAAATCAGTTGCAAAGATATTGATAGAGAAAAATAAAGAGCCTGAACCAAAGTTACAGCCAATGCTTGAAGAGACGCACGAAGTTCAAACTCCTTTCGTAGAAAACACTCAGTCTGAAACAGTTCAAAAAGAGTCAACAATTGAATCTTCTGCAGACATACCGTCGGAGCTCGAGGAAGACAAAATACAGACAATAGAACCAATAGATGACCAGTTAGTAACACCGGAAAAAGTCCAAGAGACTTTAATTGCCGTAGAACCCTCACCAATCGCAATACAGGTTTCTGAAAGAGATATTGAAAAACCTGTAGAATTTACAAAATCAATCGAAAAAGTCGATAAGCCATCGGAAGATGCAATCCAATCGACTGAAATATGCCCAGAAAAAGTAGAGGCAGTCGAATCTTCCGTGGTAAAAGAACTCGCGGAAGTATCGAAAAAAGTTCCTGCTCAAGAAGAATTACATTCGCAGGAATTTGAAACTGTTGCGGAACAAAAGGAGGACGAAGAACATTCGGACGACTCGATGGGCTGTGATAATGACGAGAGCATGTTTGATGCGCCTCCAATGGAAGAAACGGATCCTCTCGCCGAATCCGAGCCAGAAGCCGCGTCGTCGATCGAGAAATCGATCGCTGCAGAGCCTATGGGCATCAACGTCGGTAGTATCCGAGTCAAGACGGTATCCGAGCTAGTGGGCGTCGGCGGTGGCTGGAAGCTCGACTCAACTATGGAGCCACCGGTCGAACAGCCGCAGCTGGAGCCGAAGCTGGAGCCGAAGCCGGAGCCGCAGCCGGAGCCGCAGCCGGAGCCGCAACCGGAGCCACTACCACAGACACAACCGCAGCCGGAGTCGCAGCCGGAGCCACAGCCGGAGCCGCAGTCGCAACAACCACCGCAATCGGAACGGCAAGCCACGGCGATTCGCGTGACCCGTCAGTCTCGGAAACGACGAAACAGCGCTCAGGATTCGAATTCCGAGGACATGACCAGCGCGAAGAGGGCACAAACGGACGATGATGAGGCGACGGCTGGTAAGCGGATGAAGCTTCGTGGTAAAAGGCAACCAGACGTGCAGTTGAGGAAAAACGTGGAAAAGAACAGAAAGATCAGCGCAAGCTCGGAGGACGACAGTAAAAAGACACCGATGACTGTGCCAGTGGACGAAGTCTCGCAGGAAGAGACACCTAAAGAAGAGGGAGTCGAAACGGCGTCATCAGCTGCATCTAGGAAGGCCAGGGGTAGACCGAAAGGTCGCAAGAGGAAAGGAGGATTCTCAAAAGGTAATTACATTTCATTGGATTTTTTTTGTAAATTCGATTAAATACCAATGTTCTGTATTCGACAGTTTATTATTATTATTATTATTATTATTATTATTATTATTATTATTATTATTATTATTTTAGTTTTTAACAACATGATAAATATAGAAATTATGAATATGTAATTCTTTTATTATTAGTTCCATAAGGCCCTTGAAACTAGAATCCATTCTATAATAGTTCATTAATCTTTAATCCAACTTAATTAAGGCTTTAAATATCATTCTTATATACGCTTTGAATTAAAAATCTAAGAAAAAAATTAACTTCGATATTTTCTTTATATTCTATATTCAGGTAGTAAAATCGGTAAAAAGAAGAGTACCGAGCAAGCTGGCGATGAAGCTGCCGACGATGCGGCCGATGAATTTACCGAACCAAATGATCCAGCCACGGATGAACCTCTTTCCAAATCTGAAAAGCTCGACGACACATCTGAATTGGCCAAAGAGGCATTGGAAACGAGCGATAAAACTCCGTCCGATTCTAAAAAGAAACAGCGAAAGAAACGCAACATCTTGCTCGGTCTTGAAATTCCCGTCGATGCCCCGATGGATAATGATAATGAGCCACCTGTACGGGCGTCTCGTCGCATTGCCCAATTGAGAATCAAAAAAGAGGCAGACAAGAGTCGTATCGAGGAGGAGGCACAAGAGGTTCTAGAAAAGCAACACAAAAAGGACAAAAGTGCCAAGCATCACGACAAAACAGGACAGAGTGCGGCTACACCTGAGAAAAAGCGGAAGAAAAGAAAACAAGAAAGCGAAGAGGATGCTAAATTGATGAAGGTATGTCGATTTCATTTTATTAATAAGTTTTTCGCTGTTTTCAAATAAATTGCACATTCAGAAATCTATGAACATTTATGTTCATATTAAAATTTATGAACAATTGTAAAGTATTAAACATAAAATTTATACTTACTAAATGAAGAATCGAAAAACAATTATAAAATATTTTTTATTTGTAAAGGATTTGGAAAAAGAAACAGCGAAAGCTAAGAAAAAACGTCGAAGGCGTAAGAAAAAGAAGGCAGCAGCAAAATTCAATCAGGCTCATCCTTGGCAAAGCTCGTCAGGTTCATCGACTACTGATGAAAACGAACACGAAGAGGAAGAAGAAGAAATTGAAAGTGATGGTGAGCAGCTTATTTTCAAGAGCGATCACGAATTTTCACCCGAGAGCGATCTTGAAAAAGAAGATGAAGCCGAGCCCCTGCGTCGAGCAAGAACAGCTCAAAAATCAAAAAGCGACGACGAGCAGGTGGAGGCGACAGTCGATGAGTACGCTTGTCAAAAATGTAGCAAAGTTGATCACCCCGAGTGGATACTTCTGTGCGACGGTTGTGATAAAGGTTGGCATTGCTCGTGCCTTCGACCCGCTCTGATGCTTATACCCGAAGGTGATTGGTTCTGTCCGCCGTGTCAGCACAAGAGTCTCGTAATGAAGCTGCAAGAGAGTTTGAAAACCCTGGATGTGCTGACGAAGAAACACGAAAACGAGGTATTGCGAAAGAAAAGACTCGCGTACGTAGGTATTAGTTTGGATAATGTCCTTCAAAAGAACGAAGGAATGAGGAGCCATAGAGACTCAAGGGGCTCTAGTCAAGATGACGACGAAGAATCAAGCGCTGAAGGTTCGAGTACCGAGTCGAGTTCAGACGACAGTAGTAGCGACGAAAGTGAACCAGTCTATCAGCTTCGAGAGCGAAGATGTGCCAATACTTATAAGTTCAATGAATACGATGATATGATCAATGCTGCTATCCAGGACGAGGTTGAGGCTGTAAGAGTACGTCGCATTTCCATTATTTAGACTTGAGTTTATGCTTCTAAAATTGAATTTTTCACACTTTGAATGTATATTTATTCAAAAACAATCAAACATAAGAAAACGAAAAAAACTATTTACTTGCTACATACATATGTAACATATTCAATTTTTGAGACAAGTATTTCTGAAAGAAGTATAAATTGAAATTAGATAAAAACCAACTAGTGATTTTCTCTTTTAAAGATTCCGTTTGTATATATCAAAAACAAAATTATTTTAATGATTTATTTTTATCTTATTATTTTTCGTCTGCCTTTCAAATTTATTATTTTTTCCATCGAAAAAATATATTTTAATTGAAATTATTTCCTTGTCCATTGCTTTCAGGGCGCTGGTAATCAAGGCCGTGGCAAAGATATCACAACAATTGTTAATGCTGAGAAAGACGAGAAAGCCCAATCCGAAGCTTTTAAACATCTCAAAGAAGACGAGGATGAGGGTGAAGATCATAAATCTGAAAAAGAAAGCGATGAGGATTATAAGGTCGAAAAGGATGAGGATTATGATGAAGATAAGAACGACGATAGTGACCGAAATGCAAGAGCCGCAGCCAGACAAAAACTATTGTCGCGTAAAAAGCATCGCAAGCTCAACAGTCTTGACATTAGCAGTGAAGACGATCCTTATAGTGATGAGGACTTCAAAGGATCCAGTTCTGAAGAAGAGGAAGATCTCGATGAGCAACTAAGTTCGACAGACGATAGTGACTTGGGTGGAAGAAGACGTGGCCGAAAAGGTGATTCTAGGCCAGTCAGAAGATCAACTAGGGCTAGAATGACTCGATACGATGAAGACTTCAGTGAGTTCTATTCACTATATTTTATAAAATAATATAAACTATGTAAAGTCTTAAATATAATTAGCAATTTCGAGTTTCATACTAATTACTGAAGCATTAATATACTTTTTTTTTAATACACTGTTTATTTTTTCCAAGATGAACTTTTAGTAAGGCCCTTTTTAAATATATAAATGATCACTTTGAGTAACTATCTGTAGCATATAAGTATGCATCTATTAAATACTATTTTTAATAATTTATTACATTTTTGTATTAGTTGACGATGAGAGTGAAGACAGTGATCGACCAAAGAAAAAGAAATCAAGGGCGAGCTGGGGCGGAGACTCTGAAAGTGAAGAAAGTGACAACTCATGGAGACAGAAGAAAAAGAGGTAAAATATTTAAATTTGAATTTTTACACAAGTGAAATCTTATTCTCATATCTTTTTTAGCCGCCGTAGAACCACTTCAACGTCAAGACGGTCTGTACCGAAAGCAAAACCTAGTAAAAAGAAAAAGAAAAGAAAACGTATTATTACTAATGAAAGTGATAATGATGATGATGACGAACAGCAAATACAATATGATGAAGGTTTACAAGAAACAAATGAAAACAAAGAACAACAATCAGTACCAGAAACAGAACCAACATCTACGCCTGCACCAGCACCAGCACCAGCACCAGCACCAGCACGTGTGCCAGAACCGGAAACAATATTACAAGCACCTGAATCAATGCCACCAACACAACAACCAATATTGCCAGCACAACAACCAATATTACCAGTACAACAACCAATATTACCAATACAACAACCAATTTTAACAACACAACAACCAATATTAGCAGAACCAGCAGAATTAGTTTCAACACCAGTACCAGTGTCGATACCAGAACATGTGCCACAGCCAGTACCAGAGCTTATTAATCCACATATCGCTAATCCTATTCTACAAGATACACGAGATGTAGATATGTTTATTGATAATTCAACCCCAATGGAAGAAGAAATAAAACCACCAGAAGTAATTTCACCTCCTGTTGTAACTCATCAAGCACCAATTCATAATGAATATGTTTCGCCACCTATTCTTGAAGATGATGAGTTCAAAAAGAAGAAAGTTAGTTTCAAAACTTTCTTACTTTTGCTTCATAAACTAAAATATTATAAAATAACTAAAGAATATATTTTGTTTTTGTTTTTTCAGGAAACACCATCTAAACAAAAGAAAATCCGACGGAAGGTAATTAAACATTATAGAATCTTTATTTATTTATTAATTATTTTGGCTCAAAAATGTAAATTAAAATCTTGTTTATAGGTAATATATGGTCGAATTCGAGATGAAAATGAAATTGCTCAAGAAGAAATGACCTTAGGTAGACGCACACGAGGCAGAAAAATTAGTTATCTTGATGCTATGCCATCGGATAGTGATGAAGTAAAATTTTATTTATATCAATTTTAAAAAATATATAAATAGTATTATGCAATAATATTCATTGTATTTTTATTTATTTTTCTAGGAATTAAAGAAGGCTTTAAGGAAAACAGAAGAAACTGAAGAAGAATTTGTAGTTCATGCAAGTCAAGATGTACTTGAAGATGCTGAAAAAGACTCGGACTCAGGTAAGTTAATAATAATTATTTATATACTAATAAGTAAGTTATCAGTCAAAGAAAAATGTTAAGTTTTAAATAACTTTTAATCCAAAAATTGAAGATAAGGCAACATGAAATTTTAACTCTACCTTAAATAGATAAATAAATGAAGCCTATATCAAATTTACTGAATAATGAAAACTAAAAGAAAAGAAATATGAATAAAGAATATATAAAAATTAATTATTTTCATAAAATAAATGGATGGAAAATATAATTTTGTTTTTTATTTAATACTTAAGGAGATGTTTACTCTCCAAAACACCAATCCCTAAGGGCGAAAAATAAGTCGCCTAAAATGCGTCGGGGTAAAAAAAGTCCTGGAGCAAAGAGAAAATCTATATCAGAGGACGGAACGCCCAAGCAACGTAAAAAACCTGGGCCTAAACCTGGTAGTAAGAACAAGCCACGATTGAATAAATCCGGCGATGATCTATCAGGTATCGATCCAAACATCATCAATGATGCAGATATGCTAAGTGGCATGCAAATCGATGATCCAGTACAAGGCGTCATAGCTGGTACCGTTACTGGCGAAGGTAATTTATTTTTTAATTAATTTCTACTTCTCTATCAAAATAACGAATTTGTAATATTTTCATAGTCAAAAGGATTTTTTATGTTACTATGAACAGAATCGTTCAAAACTGAAAATTTTGAAAACTTCGCAGACAATTTCTATACTTTTACATTCCAAATCTTTTAAGTTTTATAATTTAATGTAGAAATATTATTTCCTGTACTGATAATATTATAAATAATTAAGAGATGATGGTTCTTGTTGAATCTGTTAAGGCTCCATGTAAATATAATTTTTTGTTGTTTTGTTTCAACACATTACATTAAAAGCATTAAATACAATAAGAATAATAATAAACAAGCTGTCAATAATCAAAACAAAATAAAATATGTACATAATCTTAATTAGGATTGCATCAATATTTTAGATTTATAAAATAATTTAAAAAAAATCACGTTATTGTAAATGTTACATACTCAGCAACAGATAAAAAATACTATCAATAAAAAATAACCACACTTAATGTTCAGAAAAATATACTATGATATTATTTCCTATTTGTAACTTGTTGACATTGGTATTTGTATTTACTTTGTGCGACTAATACGGTAATTATATTATAAGACATTGACCAGGTGTCCTTTTAAATGTCTTTAGTCTGGCTAAGAACGCCTCAGTGTTCGGTTGATATTATAATTTAAATTGTATATTTTGAAAATTGTTTTTGAAAATTTATTTATATCTGTATTATTTTAATTTAACGTGTTAATGTAAACGTGTATTCTTTTTTTAATTAAAACACCTAAAAGAGCAAACGAACCTTTCCGATTGAACGTTATTTTTAAGAAAAAAAACAAGTTTTATCTATACCTAGCCCAAATAAATAGAGCTATCATCTATTTTTTATTTATAACATAATCTTTAAAACTATACTCCATATTATTCTTTTAAAATTCAGTAAAAAAATATAATTTATTCACATCGCGTTTAAAATAAATTAGATTGTTAAATCAAAAGAATTAAAAGAAATAATTCATAACTTTTAAATAGTAATTATTCAAATACTTAATGTTACTACGATTGAAAGTAATCATAGTAATGTTATAAAATGTAAGCAAAACATTGTGCAAAATTCTTAAAAGTTGTTATAACCACGGTAATAATAGAGAAATTTTATTACTCCTTTAGGATCCTTAGCGAGTCTGGGCCCATCGGAACTTGAAGGTCTCGATGAGGAACAGTTCGAGCAGATGATGATGGAGGATGAGGAGTACGGCAGACGTCAACTCGAACTAGCCGCCATCGAGATCGCTAAGAAAAAGAAGAAGGAGGAACGCGAGGCGAAAAAGCTCGAGAAGGCTCGACTGAAAGCCTTGGAGATTTTAGCCGCGGAGCGCCAAGAGAGCATGAATATGGAGGGAACGGACGGTGAAATTCCAAAGAAGAAGAAGCGCGGCAGACGTAGCAAGGCTGAAATTCTCGCGGAGCAGATGCGCCGTGAATCGGCGGGTTTGCCGCCGGAAATGATACCCTCGACCCTCGTTAGTGGGCCGCCGCCGCCGCCACCCCCATCCGGAACGGAAATTATGGCGGCCGCGGTACCGAGTATCCCGAGCATACCAAGCATACCGAGCATACCGAATATACCAGGAGTACCGGGTGTACCAGTTATGGAACCTGGATGTGATCAACGGATGCTTGATAACAGCATGATACCTATGCTGACGCCTCAGGTATATTCTTTATACGTTGAAATTCAATAACGAAAGCCAAGCAAGTTAATAGAGAAAAACGCAAACAGTAATTTACTATTAAATTTGTAAGTTTCATATAATGGTCATTTGCGTGTTCCATTTTTGAAATGAATATTCTTTTGTCATTCTTTTCAAAAACCTGAAAAAGTTGTCAGTGCCGTTGATCGAACAACAATGGTTGTTTTTATTACCACTTCGTTCATACAGATTAAAATAATGAAATATTTATATTTTTGTTGCATATTTATTAACAATTATTCGTAAGATTTCATAGTTACAATATAGAGTAATTTTAATTATAGTGAAAAGAATACACTCTAGTGTATCTATAACGAATCGGTTCAAAATCCTTTTCGCATTATTACAGATGATGGATAATCAGCAGCCGATGTTCAGCCCCGATGGCAGCCCTATGAAGCCGAAGCGTCGCGGCCGGGGCAAGGGCAAGAAGACACTGGCGATGGAGGCGGCGCGAGCCGCCGAAGCCGCGGCCAAGGCGGCGGCCGAGGCCGGCCTGCTGGGCATGCCGACCGACGCGAACTCCGAGCTCGCCAAGCTGGAGGAGATGCAGAGCGGCATAATGCCGACGCCGGGCAGCAGCACCTCGGGCTCGGCGCCCTCGACGCCGCCGGCGAGCGTCGCCGCGCAGCAGCAGGGCGTCCCACCTCCTGGCCAGCCGGCTAATCCGCAGGCGGTTTACCCGTCGCTAGCGTCCCAGCAGCAGCAGCAGCAGCAGTCCTCCGTGATCACGAGAATGTTGCAGTCACAGCCCGTGGGCAGCAGTCCGCAGTCGTTCACGGCGGCCGCCGCGGCAATGGGCCATAAGTACTTCGGCGGGCCCAACGCGGCTGGGCAGATGATGGGCGGACCCAGACCAGGATACGACATGCAGAATAGAGGTGAGCTTTCAGAGATCTGAAAACGTTCGAGCTTTGGATTTTTAAAGATTAGGAGGGTATAGGGGGTTTTAAATCATGAGTAGATAATAATTTTGAAGCTATGTGTAATTAAATTCAAGATCAGCACAAGTTTTGTCTCTTGATATTTGTCAACTCACAGTCTATTATAATTCATTTGCAACCTTGATGGTAAAGATGGCTCTTTAAAATTGTTTTTTTTAAGATATTTATTAATTTTTTGATTTTATAATGTTTTCCTATCAAATAACAGTAATAACAGTAACGCTCTCTTTAAAAAAATAATGTATAAGAGTTGTTGGATAAAAATTGTAATTATTATGATTGTTAATCTTCTTCTTTTGCTTCTTCTTCTTCTTCTTCTTCTTCTTCTTCTTCTTCTTCTTCTTCATATTTCGTCTTCATATAACCATTATTTTTATAGAAATTTCACCAAAAAAATTAAAAAGCTTGGGATGTAATTATATCATAATAATTAATATTTTTTAATTATATTCATTTTTCCAAACGTTCAGAATTTGCATACAAAATAAATATAAAAGACAAATATATTATATATACGATTCTCGCTGCTAGCCTAAAATGATAATAGCAATAGCATACATCATATAGTACTAAATCTGTTTGAATTATATATGAAATATTGCTCACCTAATATGCATGAATGAATAGATAATCTTACTTACTATCTCAACAAATATTATACGTCAGTTATCTGAAGTTAATTTATTGGTGCTGAGTGTCTCTGTTACATACACAAACATTTGAATTTTAAATTAAAAATATATTTAAAGTTTCAATTGGAAACTAGACTTTAATTCTTATGCTGATGTATATAGCATTAACAATTTAAAAAAGCATCCGTAGCCTCCGTGGCGCAATCGGCTAGCGCGTTCGGCTGTTAACCGAAAGGTTGGTGGTTCGAGCCCACCCGGGGGCGTATTTTTTATTTTTTTTGGTATTAATTACATATATCAATTGATTTTATATTGTGAAAAAAATTAATTTAAAAAATATGTCATTTTAATGTTCTCATATGTTTAATTTTGTTAATATAGTATTGACTCAATCTGCGCTTATCAGCAATAGTTTCTCTAAATTTTCTAAAATATTCAAATTTCCAAACTAATATATAGTTTAGTAAAAACAATAACAGATATAATAAATCAATTTTCATATAGTATCAACATAATTCAGATTAGATTTGAAAAATATTTTTATAATTTTAATAGAGTAATTGTGATTGAAGAAAGCTAATTCATACATATAATCGTAAGATTATGGTACACGAAAAAAAATTCATCAAGATAGCAGTGTTATTAAAATAAGAAAATATTTTCTAGATTTAAGACGAATTAATTTTCTTAAACATTCTTTACGACAAACGAAGATTTTCTTGATTAAAAAAAAAAAACTTTACTTGCTGCAAAAAATCTACTTGATAATAAAAAAATTTTCAGATTAAAATGTTTGGCTTCTATTATAAAGTTCATTATAATGCTTAAAGAACAACAAACAATCATTTATTACTAAATACTTTTCATCTTTCAGGCCGAATACCCTCGCCGTACAGGCAACCGGGTCAACAGGCAATGCCGCCGCACTTCGCGGCCGTCCGCTCGGGCGCGCCGCCGGGCATGCGACTGCGCGTCCCCGGGCCGCAGATGTATCACACGCCCCACCACCCGATGGACCCCTCGCCCTCGGGCGGAGGCCCGATCTCGATCAACAATCGCGGCGGTGACCGCAGCTCGCCCCTGGGCCCCGGCGCCCCGGGCCCACCCATGATACCGCCATCCGCGGGCAGCCCGCTGGCCAAGGGCGGCCCGACGCCGCCGCCGCCCTACGTGAGGGGGATGCCGCGCTACGCCGACGCCTCGGGCCAGATGAACCCGCGACACCCGCTGCCGCCCTTCGCCAACGCCTCGCCCGGCGTCGTCAATCACGGAATGCAGCAGCCCTCGCCGCCGACCAATCGGGCCGCGGCCGCCGGCAACTTCTCCCCCTATCACCCGCCCCCACCGCCCAACTATCATTACGGCGCCTATCCGCCACCGCCGCCGATGTCGACGGCCGACGACGCGGCCGCCTATCAGACCTCGCCATACTCGGCGTCCGCGGAGCAGCATTTCTCGTCGCCGGGACCGGACGGCCAGTCGTCCATCCAGGGCCAGGCTCCGCCGCCGCCGCAGCAGCAGCAGCAGCAGCAATCCCAGGCGCCCCCTCCGCAGCCACAAGGCCCACCGCCGCCGCCTCCTCAGCAGCAGCAACAGCAGCAGGGACCCGCCGGCCCCGGGCCCCATCCTCACGGGCCGCCGCATCCCGGGCATCCGGTCCACCCGGACGGGCATCCCCAGGGACATCCGCAGCAGCAGCAGCAGCACCCGACTGGCAAGTACGACGAAGAGGGTAGTGGTGAATTCGGTGGTTTGGTCTCGTACTTTAGCAGCCAGCGGGAGGACGATCTCGAGTCGTAGCATGAATGAGGCCTTGGCCAGTTGCGAGCGTATGATTACTCATTGGGTGATTGAAGGCATACTTCGTGTTTTTGTCCGGTTTGCTGTGTGACGATGACTCTTCTCTGTTTTTTCTTCTGAATTAAAGCTAATAATATCTTTTTTGAGCGCGTGCAAGATGTAAAACTTCTCTCAACGCTCGAAGCGTTTCTCCTTAAAATATAATACTGATGGTATTTTGATATATGTAGGACGTATACTCTATATATTCGATAGAACTGTTCTTAGTCTGGTAAGACTGAATAGCACTTTTAATGTGATGAAAACACTAGATGTTCTCAAAAAAAACTCTTGCTTTTGCATTTTTATAATAATGGAATATAAGATTTAAAAGCTGTTTTTTCCTCTTCTATTTCTACTACAATTTTGAATATAAAAAATACTGTGTCATTGGTAATTTTATACACATTTTTGATCAATACTGCATTTTGATTTTATTTGTGAGTCGAATCAAGTTATTTACAAAGTTAAATAATGAATGTTTTCACATCTCGCACTTTCTCAATAAAAGAACAATGTATGTGTAAATCCAGTTTTTAAGGAGGTACTATTTTATCCTATATCCTCGGTTACAATGAACATTTTATAATGCGCTTAATTATCGATGTTTAGCGAAGCATGCGAATCTTGTACTGATAGCCATTTTTTACAGGCTGTTAAAACTTTTTTTATCTTGCGAACGAAAGCGCGTTAATGAAGACGATGACTAGTGAGAAAAAAGCACATTAAAAATTTTATTGAGAAATAGCAGAGAGAAGAAAGCGGTCATCCGGGCAAAAGCTGCCAACTTTGAAAGTTCGTGTAGAATGAAGAATTTCTTCGTGCGAGACGGTTTAGTTTTTATACTTAAAAGATTTAAAAAGAGCTGGCAAATGAAATTCTTAGCAGATCTGACGCGAGTGTTTTTTATTTTCACTCTTTACTTCTTTATCATTGCTTTTTTCTTTTCTTTTATTTTAACAACTGTATGTAAATGGAAATAATGTATATTTTTTTAGTTGGATAGAAAAGAAATACCACGAGCGAATGGAAAGATGAGTACGAGTGATATAGAGATCTAAAGAGCTAAAAAACAAGTTGCTTCCAAAGCCTTCAAAAAAGAAATTACTATAGAGGGAAGTTGCCTAGTAAATCTTTTACCAATTAACGCGGTTTCCTTTGTAAAGGGTATGTAATATCATCGTTGTATCAAAAAGATAATGAAAATCGAAGAAATTCTTCGACGAGGCGCCGTTTGTTTTTTAACTTTTTTTTAAGCGCTTGTATATATGTACATACAATGCAGTAAGTCCTCTAGATTATATATTATGTATATGTATTGTATACATGCAGTCAAGCAAGATAAAAAAGGTATTTGTTAAGGAAATAACAAAAATTATCGTATAATGCGTCATAGTGCAACGGGCACAAATGTAATATTTAAATGAAAGAAAAGTGAACGTTAAATGAAAAAGACTTTTTGAAAAGAGGGCCGATAATGAGCATGATGTCGTGATCATGATGGTGTTAAATAATGACGATGATAATTATTATTATAAATATAATATTATGAATTAACAAAAAATGGTGTGAAGACTACTACTATACGATAATTATTTATAAAGAAACAAAAATGAAGATTTCAGAATTTATAATAGCCGATAGTTTATTGTATTTTACAAATTTTACTTGATATACTACGAAGAAACGTAAACACCGTACGAAGATGGTGAATATAAAACATTAATGATTAAGCTTATAAAACTTCTAAGGCAGGATCTACAAAAAAAGAGAGCGAGAGCGAAAGAGAGAGAGAGAGAGAGAGAGAGAGAGAGAGAGAGAGAGAGAGAGAGAGAGCGCGAGAGAGAGAGAGAGAGCGAGAGAGCGAGAGAGGGAGAGAGAGAAAGCGAAATATATAGATAAATAAATTTCAAGTCGAAGAGCACGAGGCTGCTCGTTGTGCAATATGCCGCTTTTAATGGTCTATCTGAAGTTCGCCTCTTCTCAACGACTAATCAATATTATATATTACGTGAAAAAGGTGTTTAAAGAGAGTTAATTTAAGTGTAATGTAAAAATTTTTATGCTCGATGTTAACCACGTAAGTCAGCAAATAAACATTTTTGATTACTCACGTGTTTTATTTAAAAGAATATTCTATTTATACAAATTCTTACTAGTGCGTGTAAAAGTTGCGTAAATAAAAATCAATTTCTAAAATTTTTACACTGTTTCATTAACCAATTTCATCATTTATATTTATAAACATTATAAACTAATCTCAAATGTTTTTTTGCTTATTTATATATAATACTACTGCGTCAAGAAGTATCTTACACTTGAAATAATTCTTTTCTAGGATGAGAAATGTATACCATTAAATCAAATGATAAAACCTGTATAGCTTGTGTAATATCGAAAAGTTATGAATAAAAAATAAAGACATCGTGAAAGGTTTCTTTATAAAGAAACATGAGGGAAAAAATGAAACTAAAATGTGCATGGCTCTCTCCTGATCTTCGACTGCCTATGAGCCGTCTTTTTTTTCATTTTTTTTTCGAATGAAAATCACCTGTATCGCGCCACAGAGGAATATTTAAAAAAAATCATGTGTCTGTTGAGTTATTTCACGCGTAAAAATGCATACCTAATATAAATAGAGATTATATTCATGTATAGGTATGTATGTACATTATATACATACATA
Organism: Sycobia sp. Sy_11; assembly: GCA_018907035.1. Classification (NCBI taxonomy): domain Eukaryota; kingdom Metazoa; phylum Arthropoda; class Insecta; order Hymenoptera; family Epichrysomallidae; genus Sycobia; species Sycobia sp. Sy_11. The sequence continues at coordinate 260,789 of JACCIC010000293.1, forward strand.
TGTATACATTTATATATTATATATATTATATATATGAATAAACAAGAAAGATATTACAATTATCTTAGGATTAGCGTTGCTTGGCATATAGTTTCTTTCCTTTTGGAATTTCGAATGTCGAAAGGAAGAAAGAAAAAAAAATTAAATGAATATAATTATAAGTGTGAGAATTTACGAGAGATAATGCGCGCGAAGGAAATATGATTTATTAGAGCTAATTTTATTATTTTTACACTTTATCCAACTATATTTTTGATTGTATGCATCTTAATGTACAATCCGTCTTCAACTTTTGTTTTTTTGTCTCGTAACCTTCCATATAAGATGGCGATTTCTTTCTTTTTTTCTTTATGGAAGGCTCGAGTTACACTTTGAGAAATTTCGAAATAAATGAACGCGATTGATCTCTTCCTTGAAATTTAAAATAAAATTTATTCTATAAATTTATTTTTAATTATATTTTTCATATATTTGACCAACGTTCCGATGCGTGAGTCTATAGCGGACTCACGTTTTCTCTAAATTTGTATTAAAAAAAAAAGAAGAAAAAAATAAAAGAAAAAGAAAAAATGAAAAACACTAATTTTGAGGAAACAATCGCGTTAAAAACAAATACTATTAGAAGCACGTTCGGAAGAGTTAATAAAATGATAAAATTAAAGAATAATTAAATTTTCACGTTTATACGATCTGTAATTTTTACTATACTTGCAAAAAGAACCAAAAATACACGTAGTTTTTAAACCGGAATCGCATTTTTAAAATGCGCTTTTCTCAAAGCGTTGCTCGTAATTATAATGCAATAGAAGGAAATCGCGGTACAGTTCATCAGCTTTCTATATTTTTTCTTCGTTTCGGTAAAGGTCTAGACCAGACGCAATCATTATATTACATGTTGTAGCCTAAACACGGACATTTTGTAATAAAAGTAAATATTACGGAATAATATTAGAGATTGTTGCATTATCTTTTATTTCTAACCCAATTGCAATTCTCATACCCCATTCGATTATGTTCTATAATAAATTATATTAGAATAAATATCAATTACTTTATAATCCTCTAGATTATTGTACAAGCACATCGGTGTCTATTTATTTAGATATTTATCATTTTTATTGAAAATTATTTTTACCACATCCACTGCATCAATATTAAGTTAATTTTTTAAATAAATGTATAAATTGATTTCCATATTTATGGATTTGATTACTTTTAATATTTTTGTACTTCTTTTTATTTTTTATATATTTTGTTATTAACAAATAACGCAAAAAAATTTTAACTCATTGCTTATATTTAAATAATTATAAACAAATTATTGACAAATATAATTCACAGAATTTCATATAAGTGTACGTAAAAAAGTTTGAACATTTTTTAAGAACCGCAAAAGTGATTTTTCAAGTTTCATTTTAAAATATAAGAAATTACATTCAGAAGTTTGTCGTGTAATGTGATTCCAAATTTTGTACCAAATACGGATTTAAAGCTGATTTTAAAAAATCTCGATAATCAAGAGTTTTTATGTAAGCGTACAAATATGAATGTCCTTCGCTAAATCATTTTTGGCCTCGAGTCCAAATTTGTTGCAGATTGGATCATATGTCTCTGATTTCGGTTCTTTGGCACAGTCTATTACGCAACCGATCCACAAATATCCCGAATCATTTTTACAATTTTTAATACTTCGCAGCGAGGACTGCCCCTGTTACCATTGGCCAGAACTAAAATTATAGTATAAAATAAAGAGGACGAAAATTGAAATCATAGGCTTGTTCAGCGGACCGTACACAGAATAAAGGTGTATCTTTGGGGCTGCCTCTCAAAGCAGGGTTCGACACTTGGCACCTCTTTATTGACAACATAAATGCCGAGAAAATGATAAAAATCTACAAAAAGGCTTTACTGCCATCTGTCAAACAATGATTCATCAGAAAAAATGAAGATTGGGTTCTGCAGGAGGACGAAGATCCGAAACCCCGCAGCAAGCTCTGTACTGAGTGGAAGACTCAATCTGGCATCGTTACCTTGGATTGGCCGTCGCAGTCGCCCGATGCAAACCCTATTGAAAATGTGTGGGCACTTTGAAGCAGTTGTCTTACCAAATTCGTCGGATCTAGAGATCGTTGCCACTAGAATGGACCGTCAAATTAATAGAAAGCATGCGTCGGAGATGCCAGGCAATTATTGACACCGGTGCTAACTGAACGCATTATTGACCGAATTGCATCATCGTTCGTAATGTGTACAATGTATATGTAAATATGAAAATTTCGTCAAATAAATTTTTTATTAATTAACACGACCCCGCTCTTACTTGACAGACTGTATATGCGCCGATATTTAGATTTGCTAGTTGAAACGCACGACGATAATTACTAGTATACCTGCCCACCAGACAATGACCGGGTTTTCCCTATACTTGTGTGTTCGGTATAATACAGTCTACAGCCTCTGCTACAGCTCGGCCACTCCGACAATACAGCCGTCCTCGGCTGATATATTATAATGCATACTACATACAAAACCCACAATATTAATAACATAGTCATCAATATATGATTGTCAGATAAATAATATAGAACTTATTTACAATGATTATTATTATATTCTCATACAATATCATTTATACAATGTATAATAGCCATGTGAGCTTTCATATTATCCGGCGATACAACACCATTATAGGGTATTTGAGTGACCTGAAACCATTTTATATCGGATATTATATATCGGTCGCGATCTAACATCTTCATTACCACATATGGACCTTTAATTTTGGGATTAATTTTTTTTTTTAATACCCATCGATATGTCTACATTTCTAATCATAACATAATAATCTGTTTTATATACAAGTGCATTTTTTCGCTTTTTATTATAATAACTTTCATTAATCGCTTGGCCTTTTACAATATTAGCCGCTGCTTTTTACACGAATTGCTTGAAGATTTTTATCGTACGATTCGTTTTTACTAAACAGCAATCGCATATTACCGCTGATAACGCCTAATTGATCCATTTCGAACAACAATTGACTTGGTGTCTGTTTTGTTGCGCGGTATACGGTATTATTTAAAGTAAACTTTACTTTCTCGAGGACTGTATTCTAATTTCGCGGTGATTCAACCAATTTTTCCATCATTTGTGTCATTATTCTATTTTCCCGCTTGATTTGCCTATTCGCACGAGGTGTACCAACGGCGATCAAAAGATGTTCAATTTTTCTGTTTTCTGTAAAATTTTTAAAAAATATTAGATGTAAAATCTGTTACTCTATCTAATATCCGTTTAGGTTTGCTGTATGATAGAAAATATTATTTTAAATGCTTAAGTGATTCCTCCGATTTTGTAGTCTTATACGGATACAATATTAAAAATTTTGTAAACGCTTCTATAACCGCAAGTAAATGCTTATGACCTTTTGACCTTTTTTCCAGTGGCCTTAAACGATCGATATGTATGGTCCGAAATGGTAAGTTTTTTATCAATTGCTGATATATTGTCATCATTCGGCCATACCCTCTCTTCGTTAACACAATATCCAAGGTAATTAACTTCGTTTGGTTAAAAAAAAAAACAAAAAACAAAAAACATTTATTTAACTTAAATGTAAGTTTATATTTTCCAGCTAATTCAAAAACTTCCTGCAAAATTTCCAAGTGTTCATCCAGGCCTTTAGTAGCTATTAAAAAGTCAAAAAAAACATTTTACTTTTCGGGTAAACTCTGCAAATATTTTTTGTATGAACCGTGCGAATACTTAGGAGTTACGTTAAACCAAATGGACAAAACATAAACTCGTATTGCACCTGCGGAGTTACGAAAGAAGTCAAAGGCATTGATTCTTCTGCCAGTTTAACAATGTAATAACTATCTTTTAAATCTAAAGTCATGAAATATGTTTTGCTTTTCAAACGATGCATATTATCGTCTATTAATTGATTCGGAAAATTATCTTTAATCGAAATTTCATTTAATTCCCGATAGTCGATACATAGATGCGTTTCCCCATTTTTTTCCTAATTAACACAATTGGACTAGCAGACGGTGATTCGCTTGGTCGAATAATTCTTCTAAACGACAAATCATCTATAATTATAGTTGTAACTTTTCTTAGCCTGCGTACGATAATCGCCGTGGTCGAAAGCTAACAATATCTTGTCTTTTTAGTAATATTTTTTCATTTCAAAATTATTTTCGCAATTGCTCTAATTTGTAATTGTTAAGTAACTATCATAATATAATTTCTTTATTTTATTTTTTGTTTAGTTATTAACGTCTGAATTTATTTGTAATTTATCTTTCATATTAGTCTGATATTCAAAATTATGAAACCGCGCTTTGCTATTCGCCATTTATAATCTTGGTTCCTTTTTGTTTTATTACTAACTTTCATTTTCCCCTATAAATTTTATAATATTTACTATATTATGAAAGAATAGGCTTAATTCACATATAAATTAATGATCTTTTGCAAAATCATGCCCAATATTACCATACTCTTCATTGTATGTTCCGGTAAAATATAAAATTTCAAATCGCTAACGAAATTTCCTCGATATTCAATTTATTTGCAAAAACTGCAAAAATATTCATAGGAGGCCCATTTTGTCGCTACATCCCAGATTATTTTTCGGTAACGCAAGTCGAACTTCTATTGGTACAAATCTTTCTTTTATAAAACTTATTGGAGAGCGTGAGTCTAATGTAGCACTTAGAGTAAAGTTACAATTTTCTAATCCGTGATACTATAACTCATGATCAGAAGGTACGGCGGCAGAAGAGTTCGCTAGAGGCTGTATGTGGTTGTTGTCGAGTTTTGTTCACTCCTATTTCCCTGATTGCTTCGCCCCGTAGATTTCCGTTGAAGACGCTTCTACTTTTTATGTGTTGGTGAACCGTAATCAAAACATGATCGAAATTGCCTCTTTTGTTTCACGCAGTCCAATAAGTATTGTCCTGTTTCTTAGCAATTGAAGCGCATCACTGGTTTTTACTTATATTCTCCTCTTACTGTCAAATCAATATTTTAGTATTAATATTAATATTTTATTCATATTAATATTTTCTCGATTATTTCTTTTCCCGTTGTTAAATGTTTTCCTGGAGTGAATGGTGATTTTTCCAAAAGCTTTTAGTAAAACGGAGTTTATAACAAATTGTATCATTCGAGCTTGATCGCGTAGTCAAGGATCTGCTACTCCATCGATTAAATATTCAATCAATTTCGTCTTGTGGTACAGGTGCTTGATTTGGAACTATTTTGTTATGCAAATATTCATAATATCCATATAATTATCTTTTCAATGATAATTTGCTCGATCGGTAGCCGTACATTTTTTTTAATTTCCTGCAATAATAATGTACAATCCATGCAGACCCTTTGAATTTCGAGCTAATCAAAATTTTTGCCCGCTTCTCGTCCAATTCATATGTATCAATGAGCAATCGGACATGTTGGTGCCATTTCCAAAAATTCTCGTTGCGACCGTCAAAGTCACTTAATAAATTACCCATTGTACGTATATTGTAGCTGTTGCACTGTGACACACATGCTTACGTTCTTATCGTAGCGAGTGACTGAAGATTTAGATTCATTTCACGTTGAAGAATTTCCACTTGTCTCCTCGGCAAATCTCTTACCTGTTTGATAATCTCAAGTTCCCTGGCTATCAAATTATTTTGTTAGTCCTGTTGTCTCTGCTGTTCATCGATATTTTGTTGTCGTTGTTGCTCTCTATATTATTCTCGCAAATGTTGATTCAATTTTTCCGCTTCAATTTCACTCCACATATTTTACTAAATTCTTCCAATCGCAAAATCAATTCATTTTTGTTCCCCACGATGGACAAATCTCTGGCACGCAAAAATTCTCTTAACTCTGTCACGGTGTATTCTGTCGGCAGCTTCACTAAGCCTCGAGAAAACTCAGCCACAAACGAATACTGGATATCCTAGTTCAATAGTTCTCAAAACAACATTGATGTCGCTCGCACAACGAATTTACAATGCGAGCAAAGAGAAAAGAGAAAAAAATATTTCGAATTTCAACTGCGTTTCGTGCTTGTTATTGCAAACACGTATATTTAGTTCTTTATCCCACTTCTGAATTGTAGGATGGAATTTCAGGATGAGGGTTGAAATAAGTACTACACAACAAATAGATAAAACTTAGTCTTAGAGTAGAATAAATAAGTAAATACAGGCGGAACATGCACTCAAAACCGTTTTACTCTTTTGTCGACCGTCTTCGCATGCATCGAAGCTGAATACTGGCAACTTGTTTTGCAAGGAATCTACCACATTAACTATGCTAACGGTATATTATATTATAATAAATAACACAAATGTATATATACGCCGATGCTTAGATCTGCAAGTTGAATCTGATAGTTCCTAGCATACCTGCCCTTCAGACAATGATCGGGGTTTTCCTAATATTACTTAAACACCTGCGTGTTCAGTATAATATAGTCTATACGATATAAAAGGCTGTATATACCAAGTTGGAACGTTAAAAAGTATACAAGGCTCACTGAATTAAAAAGAAATATCCATACGTCTGACAAATATTATCCAAAAAACTTTAATCTCTGAAGTGTTTTATTTGTTTGTGTTTCTTTAACTTCTTTAACTTTAATTTTTTCGACTTAAATTTTGTTCATATTTCATAAAATACATAAAACTTATTATATAATAATATAATAATTAATTATAATATAATATAAGATCTACCCGATTTTTTTCGATATTATGCATATAATATCAGCCTTGAAAAGTTGGAGGAAACGGTTATATTTATATCAATTTTTCACCAAATAAGATATGCGTTCTGTAAAAAATTGTATAAAAGAAAAAATGCGTATATTCATATGGTCCACAAAAAAAACAAAGGTTGCTCAGTTATGCTTTGTTATACATAAACATTCCCGTACGCATCTAGCTTTCGCTTTATCAGCCGGTTATGCTCCAAAACTTATCATTCTTGCTGAACTTTTCTTTTAGTTGCAGATCTGTACATCATTGCGACTTTGATGGACTTCCAGTTTATAGTGGGTTCCGAACCATTGTTTATTTGGTCAACAATATTTTTATTTGAAATTCTTTTTATATTTTCTGAGATAATTTTTTAAACATCGCCTATGTTTATGGGATTTCTCACGATTTTCAACATCTAACTTTTTTAGTCGACCATTTTGAATATGATATATTCAAAGGTCAAAATACGCAAAACGGTGTATTTATAATTTTCTCAATTTTTTTCGAATAGCCCATATATGGAGAACACTTTATTTGTTAGCTAATGTAGCCTGAAACCTGCATAATACAATCACTATACATCGCTGATCACTTCTCCATCGAGCAGCCGAGAGCGCATTACAAGCTCACATCTGTACCTAGCCTGTATGTACATACTTCGCAGTAATTTGGAGAATAGAAGAAATCGATTTGAAGAACGGCGATAATCGAGAAATAGAATTTATTTTCCGATAATTTACATCAAAACCTTAGCAAAAACACATTTAATGTGTACCATTTTAAACAGGAGCGGCAAGTTGAGTATGAAAGGGTCCGCAATTACCATACCCAACAAATTATTGGATATGTAATCAAATGGAATTCCATATAGGAAGAAATTTCAACAAAAAAACGGGTTTTTTTGTTGAAATTTTCCTAACCTTCCTTATACCCAAAATATACTCAATTTATTAAAGCACATTTTCCATCACTATAATATAAGTACAGCAGATCCTAAATAAGATTTTGAAATTATATATTCCACACGCGATCAGATTAAAAATATTAGAGAAAATAAATAATGTTTTTAATATAAAATTCGTGAATATGTGAAAGAATGCTTAGATAATGACATAGATGGCAAAATATTATGATAATAATATAGACATTAATAACATAAGGTATATTCAGGACGATAAATCTGTTCAGGAGATATTATTAATTTTATTAAAAAAAAAAAAATCATCTACGAATTAAAACAAGCTTAAATGTGAAAAGATAAACAAACCTTTGAAACGTATGTAAATTATTTTAAGCCCCATAAAATGATTATCAAGAAAAACGCGCTGTTACGCGTCGTGTTTCCAGCATTAATTAAATGTTTGTTAAATTATTATTAACAGTTCCCGGATTCTTTTGTACAGATCGACGCTCAATGTTATTTCTTGCCATTTTAAAATCTTTTATGCAAATGTGACCTAAGGTCCTTCACTTTTGCAAATTTCAGCTTAGTAAAATAAGAGAATGTATGTATAAACGACATTTTTTTTATTTACTTATTATCCAAATTAAGATTTTTATTTATTTTTTGGGAATATCTCGGAAAGAGAGGAGTTCGAAAATGTCAAGCCCTCTGTTTGAGATGGCATACGTATCGATGTGGGGGTGCGCAGTTGTTGTGCAGATGGTGTGCAGAAGTCTACGGTATGGGCCTCACTCACACCTTAGAGCGAATGGACTAAGGACACTACGCTCCCGACCATCGAACGTGTGAGAACCTTCGGTAGGAGAAATCGCGGTAGTTGCTTAAATCTACTCCGTTTATATTGTTTCGTGCATTTATTCATCCGTTGTGTAAAGCATTAGATTAAAGTCTACATTCACTCCTATCATCGCGTTTCATTAGAATATATTACGTGTGCATGTGGGTGTGTGTGCGCGCGATTAAGGACTGTTTGCGGGACAAGGCACTTGGCCTTGTGGTATCTACTGATCGTAGAAATCCGAGGAGCTTCCCAGCGGCGCACGGTGTTGTGCCCAGAGGCTGAGCTCAGCGGCAAGGGCTGTACCCGTTCCTGAGACGTCAGGGCTGCGGCTCAGAGCAGGAGGTCATCAGCGGAACGCTCCTTCACCAACGGACCTCACCCGCCGTGTAGGGTCGCGGCGGTATCGTCCTGCGCCGGAGTGCTTATACTCCTAAGAGTTGTGTGTGCGGTAAGCGAGTTTTATTCTGTAAGTCGCGTAAGTCTGGATTTCTCTATTAGAGCGCGTTTAGTCATTGTAAAATTTATTAAGATATACGTGTTTTATAAGATATATTTATTAAGGTATACCATTTAGAAACCATTGTACAACCGGCTTTTTTCTCCACTCATCGAGTGGAGGTTTTTTATGCCTCGTGCGCTTATAATAATAAATAGCTATTTAATATAAATTTTCATTTGTATGTTTCATTATTGCACCTGAAAATCCACTCCCATTAAACCCAATTCATACTCCATTGAACCGTACAACACCCTCAAATAGAAGAGGTGATTTGACACTCCTGATTTTAAATAATGTGTAATTATTCACGGATGAAACTCAAAGCGGAAGTTTATATATACTCAACAAATTCAGCTAGAAAATAGACTGAGAATTTGGCCTTAGTTTTTTAGTTTTTAGATAAATTATCATAAAACATTGCCTAAAATATAACAGTCTTTATAATAAAATATATAGGATCTGTAAATAAATAATACTTTTCCATTTGTCGCATCCATGATCCAATTTATGTATTATGTCAATGATAAAATAAGGACACACAGTATAATATATATATAGTCTTATAGCCTATACATTTTATTGTAAATATAAGGCTATTACATTTTAGACAATGTTTTATGATAATTAATCTAAAAAATAAGGCCAAATTTTCAGATGATTTACATACATAGATACATGCATATATATATATATCTAGTTAAGATAAATTAATTTTTCAAATATAAAAATACATAAATAAATAAATAAAAATAAAAATTTTCACTTACTATCAAATTGGGGTTGGCAAGAAATGAAAAAAATTAATAAATATTTTTATCGGTCTTACAGTCTTTATAATATCATATATTAATTAATAAATATTTTTTTATTGGTCTTACAGTCCAATCAATTCAATCTAAAAAAATAAAATAAAAATAAAAATAAAAAAATAAAAATAAAAATAAAAATAAAAATTAAATTAAAAATTAAATTAAAATTATAATGACAGTGAGACTGTCCTTGTTTACATTCACCCCCGTAGACTAATCTAAAAATAAAATATTAGCTGAAAAAATTCTTTGTTAGTAAAGTGCAGTCTGACTGTCCCCAACACCCTTACCTAATTGAAAGACTTGTCCAACGTTTCGAGCTCGCTACGGCTCCTCATCAAGGACTTAAATTAAATTGTTTTATATCATATATTAGCTTAAATAATGACAGTCAGACTGTCCTTGTTTATGATCACCCCAGTAGAATCTGAAATAGAACTTATTACTACAATAAATTATATTAGAAAAATAAAAATAAAAATAAAATAAAATTAATAATAAAATAAAAATAAAAGTACAATAATAAGTCAAAGAAAACAAAAATAATAAAAATACTTATTCTATGTTAGTAAAGGACAACCTGATTGCCTCCATCATCTTAAATTTAGGATCACCTTCTTGTCCGACGTTTCGAACCGCTACGGTTCATCCTCAGGAACTAAACTCCTGAAATGAAAAAGTTAGTTTTTCGACAATTTTTTAAAATGTTGTTATGTAATTTATCTGAGAAATTATACCGAATTCTTGGGTGATTTTTTACTAACGAAATTTTTCCCTTTTTAAACGAACGTTTTTCAACAAAGAAATTTTACCTTAATTTTTAACCCGTAACCTAATAAACAATAGTAATATAGAAATAGATAAACATCATCAGAACATAACAGACAGGGGATAATACATAATATAAGGCATAAATCTCCAATTTCTTTGGAGATGTCATGCGCACGATGCATAATATATCATGCAAAAATGTCTGACAAAAGCTGATATTATAAAGAATATATTTTTTAGGCTCCACAAATATAATAGATAAAAAATAATAAAAAATAAATATCTTAGCAGCCTTAGTAAAAAAAATTTTTCGAAAATGCAAATGCATAAAAAAATTACCATCAGACTGAAGATTTTCTTGATTTAAAAAAAAAAACTGAAAAAAATACGTGAGAATTCACATACTTATTGTATATATTACGATTTGCGAACTTACCTGCCGTAACTGTGAAATCAATTATATATGAATAGCGGGATTATTCTCGCAGGTGATTTTGCAGAAGAGTTCGCAGTCAATATTATCGATTTTATTAATTCGAATTTGTCTCATAAAATACGAAATAATTGAAACAAAAGTATTTTAGATTTTATCAAAGATACATTTTTTTTATATATTCGTTTTTATCTATACTGTGACAATGATATTTATGGAGAAAAATTTAATAATTATTTATTGGATTTTTATCAAAAGCTATTTTACAATATTCGTGATTAATAACACCCGAAAAAAGCATGAAGAATAATTTTCAGCAAAATCATACATGAGGTGTGGCTCAAACTTGTTAAGTAAATTTGCTGATTTGATCATAAACTATATTTAAAAAATATAGAATTTTGAATTACCTCCCAGATTATTGTATAATTAATTAGAATATTAAATTATATACATACACAAACACGCACATATACACATACATACCCACGCATGCATACACATATATACATACGCATTTATAAACATACATACCCACGCGTGCATGCACATATATGCATACGCATCTAGGCATACGCATCTAGGCATATGCATATATAAACATACATATATGCACATACATGCATATACATAAATGCATATACATAAATGCATATACATACATGAATACACATACATGCATATACATAAATGCATATACATACATGAATACACATACATGCATACACATACATGCATACACATACATGCATACACATACATGCATACACATACATGCATACACATACATGCATACACATACATGCATACACATGCATGACATACACATACATGCATACACATGCATGACATACACATGCATACACATGCATAACATACACATGCATTACATACAAAAGATAGAATCGAAACCTTGAAGAAACAGATAATAAATTATGTCATGTAATGTGTATGTATCATGTAATTCAGGTAATATGCATACCATACCAAGATCCAAGTTATAGAACCAGATAGAACCAGTAGAACCAAAAAAATAATTTTAACTAATATTTAGACATTTTATTAATAATTATAAAACAAAAGCTTCCACTATTATTTTTTAACAGTATAGAATGTCAGCATCCAAAAATTTCGTTCATTTGCTGAGTGGATATGATATGCCACTTGTTGGAAGTAAGTTATAACCTTAAAATATATTTATTTATTTATATTTTTTATAATTTTATTTAAAATTACAGTTTTGATAAATAACAAATAGTAAAAATATAAAACATTTTGAACAATAATGTATTTCTAGTTGGAACATATAGAATAAGCGGACGTGAAATTATAGAAAGAGTGATAAACGAAAGTTTAAATGTTGGGTTTAGATCAATTGGTAAATAATTGTAAAAAATTAATGTATTTTATAACAATTATAAAATGTATTTAAAATTATGTATGTATATTTTATACATTTACATTTAGATACTGCTGCTGTGTACAGAAATGAAGAAGATATAGGTTTAGCATTGCAAAAATTACTACCAAAATATAATCTAACTAGAGATGATATTTTTTTAACCAGTAAATTATGTATGTTTTTTTACTTAATATATTAATATTATAAAAGTTTATTATTATTTTTATCTAATTATGTAATATTTAAATATTTTGAAGCACCAAGTGATAATGGTAATCCAAACAGAATTCGTAAATCTGTAGAGAATTCATTAAAGGCTCTTAAAACATCGTATTTAAATCTTTATCTTATTCACTGGCCTGGAGCTTCTGGAATTCTCGAAAATTCACCTGATAACGCTAAACTGAGAATTAGTACTTGGACCACTTTAGTAGAACTACAAAAAGAAGGATTACTGAGATCAATTGGTGTTTCCAATTACACTGTTGAGCATTTAGAGCATTTAATAAAAAACTGTAATGGAATTAAACCTGATGTAAATCAAGTATGTTTTTAAGTATTTCAAAATCTTTCTTAAAAATATAATTAGTTAACACAAATTTAATTATATAGTTAGGAAAACTAATATCATTTTATTTTAAAAAGATACCAAATTCATAAAACTAAATTCGTTTTAGGTTGAGTGTCATCCTCACTACAACCAAAATGAACTAATTGAATATTGTTTAAACCAAGGAATACATGTGCAAGCTTATTCTTCTTTAGGTACAAGTGATACTACTAATTTATTACAAGATCCAGTGGTCAAAACAATTGCTTCACAATTAAATGTTTCACCTGCAAGAGTTTTACTCAAATGGGCATTGCAAAGAGGATTAGGTAATTCTAAATTATTATTCTCAGACTATATTTTTATTTACTAATTTAGTTTCATTGTTTTAAAATTATTATTTATTTCATTCTTTTTTAAATATATTTATATAAATTGCATAAATATTGTTTACCATAAACTATTTTTGTATTTATCCAAACGTTTAATAATTTGTTTATATACTATAGGAATCATACCAAAAGCTGTTAAACCGGAGCATATAAAGGATAATATTAAATTAGATTTTCTAATTAATGATTCCCAAATGATGTTGCTGTCAAATTTACCACAAACAAAATATGCCTGGAATCCAGTCAATGTATTTTAAAATTTTAATTCTACATTGTCTAGTTATTTACTATTATAAAATATTCTTGTATTAGTATGAATAATTTAGAAGATAAAATTGCAAAGTTGTGCCTAGATAAATATGCTTCGCTTAAAAAAACTGGTAAACCATTGGAAAATGAATGGACAGTTTTATCTGGTGTGGTGCTTCAAAAAAATACTAATGAACTATCTGTTCTAAGCTTGTGCACTGGAACTAAGTGCCTTAGTGGAATACAATTACGAAATATTAAATATGAAGAGCGTGGTAATAGATTAAGTGACTCTCATGCTGAAATACTTTCTCGTCGAGCATTTCTTAAATATCTGTATTATCAAATTGAATTAACAATTATACATCAAGAAAGTGATGTATTTTATTTAGAGGAAAATAACATTAAATTAAAAAATGTATACTTTCATTTTTTTACAAGTCAAACTCCATGCGGTGATTGCTCTATAATCCCCAAAATAAACAATTTTTGTGAAATAGTAAATCCTTGTAAGAAATTTAAAACAGAAAATGATTCAATAGTATCACAATTTGGTTTGGAAGTAATAGATATATACCGAACTGGAGCTAAATGTCTTGAAAATGAAATAAATCAAGATTCATATAATAAAGGTGTAAATTATCATACTGTTGGTCTTTTAAGAACCAAACCTGGACGAGGAGATCGGACTCTTAGTTTATCATGTTCTGATAAAATAGCAAAGTTTGTCCCATTCTTTTTAACAATTTAATAAAAAATTTTGATTATTTTGCTTTTATAAAAAGTTCTATATATGTTTATATGTATAAAATCATTAATTTAAATTTATTATACAAAATGGAATTAATTAATTATAAAAATAATACTGATAAAACACAATTAGTAGATTTAATTTTTAATTTGATTATTTAAGATGGATTATTATGGGCGTGCAAGGTACACTCTTATCTTTAATAATACCAACTATACAGTTTGAAACAATAATTATTGGTGGAGGTTGTCCGTACTCTTTAGAAGCAATGCAACGAGGACTTTACAAAAGATTTAATTCTAACATTGAAGGACCAAAAATTGTGCAGTCAACTTTAACATTCAAAGAAATTAAAGGAGATTTGAGAAATAAACCCTGCCCTTCTAGCATTGTTTGGTGTGCAGAAATGACAAAGTATTTTTGAATTCATAGATTAGTCAAATTTGTAATCAATTTAATTAAAAATTATTTCTTTTGTTTTATAGTAGAGTTGAAATTGCAGTAAATGGTTTGAAACAAGGAGCAACGAAGAAAATTAATAAATCATACAGTTTATCAATAAGTAGAAAAAGAATTTTTGAAAAATTTTTAAAAGTTTATAATATGTTATACAATTCTAAAAAATTTTCAACACATCCAAAGAAAATCACATATTATAATTGTAAATTATATTCATCTAGCTATCAACAGATGTGGAAGGATAATTTAAAAGTATTTTCAGTATGGCCTGTTAAACCTTTACATTTAAAAGAATGTCTAAGTTTTTAATGACAAACTCAGAAACTGAGTTCTATTCTTCATATAAGTAAATGTTTAGGATTTATATTTAAAAAAAATTAGTAATGTTAATATTAATATTTGAAAAACTGTCAAACAATTTATTTTTTAATATATTTTTCACGTTGTCATGCCCCTTCTGTCCAAAAATTTCAAAACTTCTCAAATGTCTAACAATTAAAAATGTTAAAAGTTTTTTTTAAAACATTTTTAACTTATAAAATCACTTTAGGTACATAGTTGCTCCAATTTTTGGAACCGAGTGGGCTTAATTAATGCAAAATGTTATTTATGTACATATACAATTATAATAACCATAAAGTTAATTTGTAATATAAATATAGATTGTCTTATTTTTGTATATTAACAATGTTTTTATAAAATTTATATTATGATCGTATATCTATACAAATTTATATAATTTAAATGAAATGTGTTGAGATAATTTATATTATATATGTAGGAAAAATATGTGTACTATACTTTTACATACAATAAAATAAAATTTCGATTACAAAACTCGCCTACTTATATTAGAGTATCCAATACCAACACAAGTTAACAATACTTGATTTTGATCTGGATTTGTTTCATCTTCGTTTGTAACATTTTCCAGTTTAAAAGTGATTCCAAAAAAGTCTTTTAAGTCTCGTAAAAATTGTATTCTGTAAAAATTAATTTTTTAAGTAAATATTAAATTTGTAAAATATATTATAATTTGTAATAATTACACAGCAGGAGTGAGAGGACCCATCACTACTTTTGATACATCTTTTTTTCCAAGGGCCATAAATAGTGTAGTCATAGTCTGGAATGGCGAGTCTATACAACCATTTCTAAAGGAAATACAAAATATTTTTCAAAGATAACATTTACAATTAAAAAGTATTTAAATGTTGTTACCAATAAAGTATTCATCTATTCTAATTATACTTTGAAATATTTTAAGTATTAATATTGTGTTATTAATAATTTTATAATTTAAATATTGCAAACCTGTAAATTTCATCCAAAAGTTTGAAAGCTGCTTCTTTACCTAAATCTTCTGGAATACAAGGTAAAGAATTTGCAGTCATCACAGGAGAAAATGCTTCTCCACTTAGAAAAATTTCAGTTGTGGACTCTGCAGTAAGACTAATACCAAATCCTATTTAATATGATTAAAATATTAATAAAAAAAATTAATGTCTTTTCAATTGTAGATTTAACATTCATTAATTGAATAAATCCTAACATAACTATCTCAAAAAATTAAATTACCTGGTGATTTTCCACTTGAGGCTCCTCTACTTGCATCTGTATGAATATAAATATCAGGTATAAATTTTAATAGAACACCTTTTGCTGATTCAACAAGACGGTTAGAAATTGCTGGGGAAACTCTTAAACTACAAGAAGTCCCTCTTATTCTTTTTATCATCCCACTATCTTGACACTAAAAATTATTTCTCTATTAGTAACAATTTTGTCTTAACTCTTAAATAAATAATAAAACATTGTTAAAGAAAAGAAAGTTTTAGTCTATAACCTGAATTGATTTAAGAAATTTACTAGCTGGACATTTAAAATAAACTTCACCTCCACCTAAAGGTGCTACACCTCTTTTATTAATAGTTAAAATAACTTCATTGTCTCCAGCTAGAAATCTTTTAAGAATAGGAACACCAGCTGTTTTTATTCTATCTACACTTGGATCTTCAAATAGAAAACAAATTATAATTTTAAAAAATAAGTAAATATAAAACTTAATAGAAACAAATTTTAAAATTGTGTAGAGTATAATAAATACCATCAGGACTGTTAGTAACTCCTTTCAATTTTAAGCTTAGGGCTGATTTACAGAAAGGTGCTAAAGACATAACAGCTTCAAGATAATATCCAATACCTCTCTGTAAACTACAATCATGATCTATTTCTCCTCCAGCTAATAATCCTGGATTATAATATAAACTTGTTCCTGTTTCATTCAGTTCAATTCTGGACCCATTGGTAATTTTATCAAGTAACCTTACAAAACTTATTTCATACTCTGTAATAGCAAAATATAAAATTTTAAATAATTTTTTATTTTCAAAAATAAATAATTGTTTACTACATTTTTAACTTTATTTTAGTTCACATCAAACCTTTTAGTCCTGGATCGTCATCAGTAGATCTTATATCAGTTATTTTCACAGGTTTCCCTGATAAAGTCGACAGTATTAACCTATATCTCAAATAATTACAACCCTCAAAGAGTAAAATATTATTTTTTACTTGTGCTGGCATATTTAAATATAACAATTATGCTAACATTACAATTTAGCATCAGTAACCTCTCGTCTCTGCTACGTTACTTTCGCCAGTTTCCACGCAGGTCTACGCAGATCCACGTGCTCCTTTCAAAATTCAAAACACGCCTGCTTGAAATTGAATAGTAAACCATAAGATAAACCTGGATAAACCCCATATAGTCTGGTCTATTCAGGTCTGGTCACCTGGTAAGGTAATACTAGTATAGTATCTGCTAGCATTGCCATTTACCAGGTATTGCGCTGGTATCGCCAGATATCGCTAGCTGTTTATATGATAAATATGATACTTGATATAAATGATATATATATATATCAGATGAATACCAATCTGATAACAGATGATACGGTTGTCTCATGTATGCATGTATCTTTCATGGATTAGTGGCTGGTCGACCAAGGGCACGAATTGTAGTCTGGCAGCTAGCTGCAGTGGCTGCTGTTATCAGCTGTTATGATATGTATTATTATTTGAATTTGATATAATGATTTTAGAGTACTCAGTTAAAAACTTCAAAGTGTAGCATAGAGAGAATAGCCACACATTACAGGTACATTTACAGCTGACCATACGTGCATAACGCACAGATCAGTGATGAAATATCATCGAACATTGTTAATGCAATAACATAAAAGAAAAGTAAGCTGATGAATATAAATACAATTTAAATAAATATAAATTGGATCAATTTCGAATTAGTTAACCTAAGTGGATATGGTAATAAAATGAATACGTACCTGTACGTACATACGTGTACGTACATATTAATTTATTAGGTTAAGTCATATTGTTAATATTGTAAAATTGAAAACTCACAAATTGTATAGTTTAAAAAATAATTCAGAATAAATTTTGGGCATATTTCAAATGAGGGTAAGTTTAAAAAATAATAAAATTAAATTACATATTTTCATACGATCGCGATACTAATATCTGCTAATATTGTATTAAACTGACCAGTATTATTTAAAAAGTGATAAATAGAAGCAGTTTTAAGTAATATTTAAAGCGTTTAACTAAATTAATTAAAAAAAATGAGTCAAAAATTGCCACCATCTAACGATTTGGAAAATAGTTCTACATCTGCAAATCTTGGCAGCTACTTTGACAGTAACACACCCACTATTTTTGATGAAATTGTTTCCACCAACAAGTCAGATCAATTTTCATCAAATAATATATCAAAATTGAGTGCACCTCTGGGAACACCTTCTGGAAATATTTTTTCAAATGATTCTTCATTTGAGGATCAGTCAAGTGAATCAGGAACCATTAATGATATTCATCATGATGCATGGATTCCATCAGAAAATACTAGAAAGATTCTACGCATAGTTGCTGCCTCTGCACATGGAGGAAATTGTCTAGATAGAGAAAACTTAACCATGCCAGGACTTGCTACATCTGATGAAATGAATGATCCTATTAAAGAAGCTACCATACATTTTTTTGGAGAAGAGGAAACTATAAATAGAAATATTTCAACGTTGTCAGATGTAACTCAGGTAAAATGTCTCATAATATCACAAATTATAAAATATTTAATACAAGTTCTGATACAAGCTATGGAATTTTATCAATTTAATTATTCTATGGTAGTGAAGTATTATTCATGATTTTAAAGTAAACTAAATTTTAAAAATCTAATTTTTTAACAAAATTACATAATTCAATAAGAGAAAAGATTTAAGAAATTAAATTTATTTAAAATAAAAAATAATTATGAAGTTTCATAAATTCAATATTTTTGTTTTATAATTAAAATTCAATTGTTAATATTGAAATTAGTAATATATACGATAAGTATAAAATAAAAAGAACTCTATTTAATTACTTAGCTATTGTTGAACTTTTATTATATCCTAGGATGAAAGAGGATTAAGAAGTTTAATTAAAGAAGGATGTTACAGAGCTGCTATAAATTTAACTGGTCAACTTCTTGCTGTATATGGCCAGGGTTATGGAAAAATAAACCATCCAAGTAAACATACACCACATTCTCTTCAACTATGGTTTACAAGATTATCTCTTTTAACTAAATTAAGACAAACAGATATTTTAGATACTGAATCGATTCCCTTTTATAATTTGGATAAACCAGATATGTATTTTTCTTTTTATCCAGAATTATATGGTCCAAGACCTGGTTCAATGGCATCTTTTGCATTTAGATTACTACTTGCAGAAATTCCATTGTATTGTAATAAAGGAAAACAAGCAATTGATAATTTATTTGCTCTTCTTGCAATAATTAAAAAAATGATTAAAAATTTAGAAAAAGGTCTATCTGAAGAAGGTAACATTGCCAACTTTGATGCAAATGAGAAAGAAGATTCTATTCAACTTTGGAAAGCAAGGAAAACAAGAACTTTAGTATCTATAGTAAATTGTGCTTTTTCTCTCAAAAATTATATCTTAGCAACAGAAGTAATGGAACAGCTTTTCGACTCAAATGAGTGGAATAACGAACAAACTAAAATCTTAAATTTAGCAATAGCTAGAATGTATTTAGCAGTGGGAGATATTCCAGCAACTGAAAAAAAATTAGCAATTATAAAAATAGATAATCCACAAAACAAAAGCATTAAAAATCTTACAGACAAAGCTCTTATGGCTGTTGCACAAAATGCTTTTCCAGAGGCATTAAATTTATTTAAAGCAGCACTAGAACTTGATAAAAATAACATAATGCTGTTAAATAACATTTCGGTATGTTATCTTTATACAGGACAGCTCCAAGCTGCAGTAGAATTGATGGAAAACATGGTTACAGTGCACAATCCTGTAAAAAGTTTACAAGAATCTGTACTTTTAAATTTATGTACATTGCATGAACTTCATACAACTCATAATAAACAATCAAAACTTCAGTTACTTAGACAATTAAACAGGTACAATGGAGATGCTACCAATATTCAATGTTTAAAACTTTCTATGTAAAAATTGTGAAAACCCAATATAGTCTTAATAAATTGTTTATTTAATTTGAGTTTTACACGTTTTTGCTCAAATCTCTTAAAAAGCAAAAAGAAAATAAAATAACAAATAAAACAAGTTTTTCATTTTTCACAGTGTAAATTTGTTTCCCAAAATTGATTTCCGTTACCTAATTATTCAAAAATTTATTTAGACGCTTACAGCGACTTTTATTTTTTTATTTTACTACATAAATTCAATGAATTACTAAACATTGTAATACAAAACCAAAGCTTTTTATAAAAAACTTGATTGTAATTTTGAATTTCGTCGACAAAGTATGAAGTTTAATGATAGAATCTACCTTATATTAAACATATAGTGTTACAAACACAATATTACAGCAGAACATCTGATTTTTTTTCTTGGATTCTCTATCTAGCGTAAATTTAGTCGCTTTCACATTAAAATTATTGTGCCTTTGTATCTAAATTTGCACTAGACATATACGGAGAACTTGTATGGTCAAATGTCATTTCAATGTCAATAAAGAGGGAAAAAAAATGAGACGTCATGAAGAATTACTATTATCATTAACTAATAAGCTACTTTCAGCAAAAAACAGCTTTATACCTTACACATAAAAATGTACGACAGTTGTCAACCATTTTCTAGGAATAAAACTTTTCAATTGCAATTTTTTAAATATAATTATTTTAAACAGATGAATGCATTTTTATAAATATAATGCAAATGCTTATGAAGTTACAACTTGAATATAATCCCATTTTCTCTTTCACTTTTAATTTTGAAGCTTATACAATTAAATAATGGAAAATAATTAAATCAAAGTAAAAACTATTTTCAGTTTTGGTGCAACATATATAATAAAACCAAAATTACTTTTCTACTAATGAATACAATTTAACTTAGTAATAAATTCCAATAAGACAAGCTCTAAAATATATTTAAAAAGCTCTTATAGAAAAAGTTTGATGAAAAATATTTGAATAAATTAATCCATAACAAATCAACATCAGAAAAAGCGTTTATTTTGTTTGACGTGATTAAAAAAATCAAAAATGGGTAGTATGTATATGTGTTTGGATAATACGAGATGAAAAATAGCTGTTGAGTGTTATTTTTTCCCGAGTAGAAATATCGTCTGTTAAGTCCTACAAGATTTTTATTATATCCTTTTTATTTTCTACACTTAATACATAATTATTCTTCAATAAAATGTTACTGTTTCTATATTAATTCAAAACATGCTTTAATTTGATTCAAAACTAGTAAGCTATATTTTAAACATTTACTGAGAACAATCCCAAATTTTTTTTGTCGAAGATTTTCAAATATACAGTCTAATAAAAATTAGTTAAAATACTATAAATTCCAAAAATACTAAATCCAAATTTTTATAAAAAATATTAAGTAATAATTTAATTAGAAATAACTTTTAATTACAAATCTATAATGTTTTTATAACAAATGACAATTTTTCTTTGATAATTAAAAAATATATTTTTTACTGCGAATAACGCATTATGTAGAAGGGTTAGATTAGCTAATTCAAAAATGAATTTTAAAAAAATTTTTTATTGAATACAAAAATTTGTTTTGCATAAACTCTGAAAAGTAACATTTATAGTTGAAAATACATAATACATGTAAAAAATTCTATAATGAAGCACAAATATCTAGTTTTGAATCTTACAAATAAAAAATATATCCAAATGACTATAAAACATCTTGCAAAAAACTATTTTAGAATTATCCTGAATTTTTAAATTAAAGATTTGTTTTCTCAAAATATAAGAAAATTAATTTTCAATCCTAGACACTCAGAAATATTCTGTCGGTAAGTGTTATGAGATAACCACATCGAAATTTCTACTCGGGTCCATTAAACAGCTAACATTTTCATGTTATAATCTGTAAACTCCTCATCATAATTCTTGCACGACGTAATAAAACGAGCGATATTGAAGACGTGGAAGAGATGAGGCTGTAACAGGCTTTGCCTGATTAATGCGAAGCGCATTGTACACGTGGAGGTACACCTTCATCCTCCTCATAAGCTTGACGCGCATCTCTCCTCCTTTCATATTCGGGGTCAATGTCCATAAGGTTATATTCCTCTGCTCCATCCGGTATGATAACATGGTCTCTTGGTGGTAGGCACTTTTCAAGTGTGGGAATGAGTGCAGGATCCATATTATTGGGGAAGTTGACAGAGAACTGAATAATTAAACGACCCTTGTTCATTGGATCTTTGTATGTAGGCATACCTTCGCCAGGAATGCATTTAAGATCGCCATGCTTTACAACTTCACCTGGAAGGGCTATTATCACAAGATCTCTTTGATCCAATGTTTGAACGACTTTTTGAAAGCCGCACAAAGCTTCAACTAGTTGAAGATTCATACGCATTATCAGATCATTACCCGATCGTCTGAAATAAAATAACATTTTCTTTACTTTACATTTGGGCAAAAATTTTACTTAACATTTATTTAAATAATTTTTACATTTGGGCAAAAATTATTTAAATAAATATTAAACTCTATTATGCAGAATCTTAAATTACTTTGATTACCTAATTGTATTTAAAATTTATACTCACTTGAAAACATCATGATCTTTCTCATCTAACACTACAACAATATCTCCAGGTCCTCTATTAGGATCTTGGTCTCCCTCCTCAGCAAAGACAATCTTCTGCCTGTGTGTCATACCTTTTTCAACATAAACCTCTAATATTTTCCTATCTCTGACAGTTTTCTTGCCTTGACACAGCTTACAGCGATCCTTGGGCTTAATCCGTTCACCAAAGCCTTTACATTCATTACAAGTACTGCGGACTTGCTGCACCATACCTGGACCCAAACGCTCAACTTGTATATAGCAACCACTGCCCTGACATGTTGAACATACTTCAACTGCATCTTTTTTGCCACCTATGCCATCACATTTGCTACAGATAACACTTTTTTGCAGTGCAAGTTTTCGTACAGTGCCTTTATAAAGATCTTCAAGGGAAACAGAAAGCTGATGTACAACATCTGGGCCTTTTCTTGCATTTGATCCTTTACGATCTCCAAAGAGCATTTCAAACAGATCCATAGGCGACGAGAAACTGCTTGAAGACATATTTCCTTCTTTCAAGGCTTGTTCACCTCCTTGGTCATAAATTTTCTTTTTCTCCGGGTTTGAAAGAACTTCATATGCTTGTGATATTTGCTTAAACTGTAAAGTGATTCATAAATTAATTTTTCTAATCAAAATTATATTAATTAAAATAATTTACATGTTGAAAATCATTCCTTCAGGTCTAGATTACTTTATACTATAATGATTACTTCAATTTTACATTCTAACACGGGAATGAATTATAATACTTTGTAATTATTTTTATAATACTTTAATCTATTTAAAAAAAAGCACGAAAAATGTACGATCTTTTGATTTTAATTAGCATGTCATCAATTAAAAAAAAATTATACAAAATATTATGAATGTATTTTATTCATAATATTTTATTCATTTCATTAGTTAATAATATATGATATGCACACAAGATTAATATATAATTCAGAAAATTTAGAGTAATTAAATTGATAGAAAACAAAAATGACTAATTTCACAAAAAAAGAAATTTCTTCAATTAACTATTTTATTTTTTTAATTTACAATTAAATGCAAACATGATTATAAATAATAAATATATTAATGAAGTTATTTAGTCATTTTGTACAACTAAATAAGTACAATATTTTTTACAAAAGTAAATTATATTGTACATTTTCTTTGAATTTCAATATATAACAAATACATATTCAGTCATAATATACAAAAGTTATGTTGCCCCTTGGCAAAATATTTAAAATAAACATCTACTAATGAAAATCACTACATGGAAAATCACTACATCTACTAACTGAAAATAAATTTTTTTCTTTTATATTTGATATTAATAAAATGTTAAAAGTAATTATTCAGTAAAGCGAAATACCATAAAATGCAACAATAAGTTTAGTAGCGATGTATTAAATTTATATAAGATTATTGTAACTTAATATAATTATTAGTATTATTAGATATGTAATACAAAACTAATACAAACACTTGAACAAATTTTTCTGAAATTCAATTTAACAAATATTTTATGTAATATTTCTTAAAAATTAAAAATTTTTGCAAAACAAAAATATAAAAGAAGGTTTAACTAATTTTATAGATGACATTAAATCAATTTCCATACCAATAATCAGCTATAATTCACAAAAAATTATAGATTCATTTAATTTCAAATCAACATAATAAAAAAACACTAACCCTTTCGCCTTCATCGGGATTTTTGTCAGGATGATATTTAAGAGCAAGTTTCCTATAAGCTTTCTTTAAATCATCTGGTGAACATCCAGGTTTAACACCTAAGATGTCATAGAATGTTGTCTCTTTCACCATGTTGTCTGAGTTATATTTTCTTCCGTCTTAATGTATAAAGTAACAATATATGTCACTTCAGTCAAAAGGCAAGTCTATTAAAAAAAAATTGCCCTGTAAATAAAATAGTAAGTCTTTTAATCATGTCTAAATATATTCATGCAAATTGAATTATTGCTAAAATGTAGTTATTTGCTTAAAAATACTATACTATACTATATTTAAGAATATATATATACTTAAAAATCTTATTTCATATTTGTTTACAATTACTAAATCATTTTGATCCCAAGTCTTTCAGTTATGATTTCGATTTGCTTTTATAAAAAATATATATACCCGATTTTCAAAACTACATGATATAAATAACATCCTGTGATAATTTCAAGTTTATAAAATATAAAACTAATGTCGATTGAGGAAGACTCATTATCATATTACCATCTAATTAATAATATTATTGTCTTTCATTCAAACGAGATATATTTATCACTTATAAGATATTTTTACTAGAAATAATTTTCCTGAAAACAAAGTTCCTTATATTTCAATAATTTTTAATCAGGAAATTTATTTACAAAGTGTAATTTATTTAATATTCAGTAAATTAAAATATTATTTATTTAAATCTTAAATGTTGTTAGGAATAAAAAACGTAATCGGAGAATTCACTTAACAATTTTTACAAAGGATTAAACGCATACATGAGACAATAATGTTGTTAAATAGATGGCGCTGCTGCAACTGCTCATCGTCAACCTCTTCTTCCAACAAGAGAACAAATTAAAGAAACACAAGCTCTCAACCATTAATAAATTAACTAAAATCCATTAAAATCCAATCTTCATTTGCATGACGCGCTGTAATTTGAATTTTCAAAAAGGAAATAATAAATCGATTAATAAGAAAACTTGTCAGCATTTCCGATTGGATTAAAATATCCCTGATTATTGCTGTGTCGCTAGATGTTGCTCGTATGTTAAATCTGAATACGAGTCAAGAAGAGCCAAATATCGATGAATAGGAAACCTAATTAATTAGATGCCAAAGAGTATGCAAAACTGGGCACGCGAACGAGACGGAGAAGCATAAGAACATGAAGTAAACTATAATTAAAAACATCAAAGGTGGAAAAAGAGAGAATATAGCGTAAGACCGTTTGGCATTGAATATGACAAAGCGACTAATGCCATGCATATGCACGACACGACCGATGAGAACACTTTACGTGATCATTTCAGACAATCACGATATATAAAAAAAAAATGCCGTGATTCCTACTATTTCCCTACCCTAACTTCGATTTAACTTTCGTCTTCGCGTGATTTTGCTACCGCTTCACGATTGCACGGGCTTCTTTAATTTCTACGTCGAGTTTTCAAGAACATGATGCGAGTAAGAAGTAAATCGACATTTTCTACATAGAACGGTGAAAAGCGTCAAATTTTTACCTATGTCTAAGACTCCATATTACTAATCCGACGTACACATAAGATTGAAATATAAACACAATTCCAATTTCCGAAGCACTCGCTCGTGTTCTAGCGACCGAAAATTAGATAAGATGCGTATTTTTTCCAACAGAATTTATAACAGAACACTTTCCTCGCAAAATTCGTATCTTTCAACATCGAACACCTCGTTGCCTTTGTAATGCAGTCACCTTTCGCCCACGAGGCCAGACCCGGAGAGATTATTAAACGATGTGTTCTTGTACCCTATCTATCTCTTTTATAAGTAAACTAGACTTCCGTTTTGCTCTCGCGCTCGTTCGGTCAATCGATCGAAAATGCGTTAGCTACGTTCTTTCGTATCTCTTTACTTTTTCCCTAAAATATAGCTTTGTAAACTAAGAATCCCCTGCTTTTTTTTTATATGATTATAAGTGTTATTATTCTGATAAAGTCGAAAATTCGTTTCACAGCATGAGTATTGTTACCTGTAATAGAGGAGACTAAATCGAGGACTAAATTCTTTTTAAAAATCCGTTCCTCTAATAAAAAGACAAAGAGAAAGAGTCCTGCAATAAAGGGTTGAAACTTTTATAAAATCACCTAGTGATTGCTGTTCGCGTAGTAGGTGAAATGAAAACTGACAAACTAGCCGATCACGCACGATGGTGGTCGCCGTTCGCTATGAAGATTACGGCTCGTGTGGTATTGCAGTTCCAATATGTTCGAGAAACTTCCGTCGGTCGACTAACACTGTTGTACAACTCGCACATGTGGTAAACATGCATATAAACTCAACACAATCGCAAGTTGAACAGCCAATAGGATTGATAATTCCCCTCTAACAGAGAGATTGACGCTCACTTGCCTATTTTTTGCAATTGATAGGTTAAAGGGAAATAGAAGCATGCTATTGGTTAGTTCTTCACTTATTAGAAAGCGTGGTTGCTCTAGACACTTTTGTCCATTTTTTAAATGCATTATTCTAAAATGTTCATGAAAGCATTTATATATATTTAAGCATCAATTCTTTAATTGAAAATCATAAAAAAATTATTATGAAATAAGATTTTATACTGATTCTTGACATTAGATAATATTACTGAATATTTTCAACATGAATGCGATTTACCGTTTTCATTTAAAATATAATTTTAAGAAATCTTATAAAATAGCATATATTATTTGTAAGTATATATTTACTGTACGGAAATACAATAATATTTGTAAATTGATTTTGCAATATGAAATGTCAAAAATAACTCAAGAAATAATCATGAATCTAAAATATACTAATTAGCGATTAATAATATTATTATCAGAATCATATAATTCGTTACATTTATATAGTTTTCAACAAATAATGAAAACAGAATTTGAAATTCAAAGACAAAAATTAAAGTCCATAAATAATTGAGTTCTATAGTTTAAATTAACTACTCCTGACGAAAAAAGAATAAATTATTCACAAAAAATAAATAAGTAAATAAAAATCTGAATTTTCAAGAACGGATACAAAATATTCAAAAACCGTTAAGATGATTTAAATTCTTTATAGATTAATTAAAACCATTTGATTCAATTAGTACTTAGAATAATTTATGTCATAGTTTTAAAAAAAATGTTATTCTTATCAATAATAAAAAAATTAATTAAAACGCATTCCTTTACCATATAAATTTATTGAAGAGTAACAAAATTAAAAAAGTAAATTATAAGAAATTAAAATCATATCAATAAGTGCTAAGAAATATATAACTGCTTGTATATTAAATAATTTTATTAAATGAAAGATATAAAAATATAAGCTTACATATAAAATATAGTTTCTTATAAAATACAGTACAAAAACTATTTATTCTAAAGAAGACATTTGAAATTGTATTAAATATTATTCTAAATAATAGTTCTAAAAATTTTGGAAATACAAAGTCAATTGAATACTAATTTTTGTAAACAGGTTTTCATCACTCATCAAACCTTTTTTCCAAGATCACATATTACTTTTGTTCAATTAAAATTTATTTTTTTTTTAGATCTTTTAGTATTATTTTTGCAAAATTTAACACAGTGCAAAAAATATTTTATTTATAATTATAATAGTTAATTAATATATTTTATAATTTAAAAGTAACGATCTGAACAGAAAACTTTACAATGGCTTTTTCAGTATCGCCTTTTACTTATTTTTGTTCATATATCATACAATAAAGTAATTATGACCATATTTCATCATCAAAGATTAACTATTTAATAATGTCTATTTGAAACAATTTTTTAATGTTCAATTGAACATCTATTACATTTATACAAATAATGATACATAAAAGATTAATAGAATAAGAAAATATAATTTCTAATTAGTTACATTATTCTATTTGATTAACTATCTCAGTTCAAATATAATTGCAAATGTGTTTCTATATATATCGTGCTCATAATAATCACTGCCACTAATTCAAATATAACAAACTGTTAAATTTTAATTTTACTTTACAAATAATTCATAGTATTTAAAGAACTTCTAAAATCTTAAAATTTTATTATAATTAGTAGTGATCATTAACTAAAATATATATTTATTTTGTTTTAAGAGTTAGATTCTTGATTTTGATTTAGATGTTTGTAAATGTTTTAATATATAGATATAGCTTCTTATTTATTGTGCAGATATTAATAAATAATAATATAAGAAATTTTTTTCAATATAAAATACATTTTAAAGAATGATTGTACGATATAGCCCTATATTTGTAAAGTAAAAGTAAAATGAAATTAATTTCATATAAACAATTTCTAAATAATTTATATAATATTTGAGCACATTTATAGACTCAAGAACGTTGTAATATAAACAGAATAGTTATGTTTACAGAATTTTTAATTATTCTAGTCATCTTACATTTGTATTTTAATCATACTTTTAAATATTTGTCGAATTAGGATAACGATTTTTTATTGCAACTCGTTCTCACACGTTATCCTACCCTTTGATTGTAATATATAATTTTACTTCGTTCTTTATCAGAATCAAAATTCATTCTCTATGAAATTAATAATTTTTCAATAAAAATTATATTATAACCTGCTCATGAAGAGAACATGATAATTTCATTCAATTTGAATGTTGTTATGCTTTATACTGCATTCAAAAAGTTGTCTTCTTTATATTACTTGTATTTATTTGAATGTATAACTTATGTTTATAAGTACTCATTGTTTTTTTTTGTTATTATATTTTTATATTATTTTTTTTCAACGATTTTTCTTTTTCATTAAACGAGCTGGACAACTGGACTTCTGAAATTTTAATTATTTTTAAGGTTTCTATTATTTCTATTGATAACATTTTAACAAAAACTACTTACTCTAATTCGTTTTAATTTTCTCATGATTGGTTTTGGTAAATCATAAGATTCTATTATTGGTAAAATGTTATTATTAAAGTATACTCTCATAGAATCTGGTGTCCTGTGTCTTAAAAACTGAAATGTGATTTGGTTTAAAAAAAAAAGATATTTCAATAAATAAATAATTCAATTCATACCATAAATATATAAGTAAATATAGAGCAAACTTACACCTTCAGAAAACATACGCTTGTACAAACTAGGACTTTTAACCATAAAAAACAGTTTATGGCAAATTATATAATCTAATATAAGTCGGCATTCCCAAGGTTCCCAGCCAGTTCTGCAAAATAAGTTATATCGAAAAGGAAATAAGAATCGAAAAAGAACCTAATCTACATATTTAGTACTCACTTTCTCTTTGGGTGCTTTGGATGAGGGTCATTACCTACATTACTAAAACATAAATACAAATCATGAATGCTCAAAATAGATTTTAAAATTAATATAAATTATCTGAAGCATTACCAATTATCAATTGTACATATATTTTTGGGATTTAATTTCTTGCTTATTACTATGTTTTTCTTTGCTTTAGTAGGTTTACAATCACCTTTTGGAGTATTTTTTACATCTGCAGATCTAAAATCATATTTTTCATATAAATGTAGGTTTGAAATAAGTATTCAGAAAAATTATTAAAACAATTCCAAAATATTCGATAATACTCTTAGAAAAATCAAGAATATTATAAAATATGTTCTTGATACAATAGGAAACATTCAAAGTTGTTCTAAGAGTAAACAATATTCCATTGACGCAAATTATGTAAAGATTTAATTGAATGAAACAATTTATAATTCCTATTATATGCAATAGGTTTAAACTGCACATGATATAAACAAATTTACATATAAATTATAGAGCACTTATTAAACATTGTATAATTCTTAGGAAACTTACTCCGTTGATTTCTGTTTTAATTTTCGTCTTTTCATTACTGGTACTTTACGTTTAAATGTTGGATCACATATTATACAAGCTTCTTCACCATTGTGAAAACTAAAATTGGAAAATATGTACAACTTTTTTCTAAATGGTATTTAAAATGTATTCAAAAGCTACAATTATTATAAATTTACTAACTTGTTACAGCATGGTTCAAAGTCACGATATTCCTTCTTTTGTACATACTTTGGTCCAAATCTGTAAAATATTTAGTGCTCATTCAATGAAATAAAATTAATTTATCAAATAATATTTATATTCTTAATATTACCTGTACTGTTCAATACTTAAACATCTATTAGCATCAACACTATCACGGATAAATGTTACATTATACAAGTTATGACTATGATCAATCAATGATTTATAATGTTCTTCAGTCGTAAATATATATTTTGCAAAATTGTCACATGTAGCTCCAATTTGCTAAAAGAAAATTGTATTTAAAATAATCATATTAAAAAGAAAAGCAATTTTTAAATACTTAAAAAAATAATCAATACTGTTTTCAAAAATATGAAAACAGTAATATAATAGTATAATTGTTAATTCACTGCAATTCTAATAGAATGTAATTTACAGTGATTAAAATAAAAAATATCAATAATAATACAATACAACAATGCATATAAAAAATAATATACGTTTAAAATTTCTGAATGAAAAAAGTAACAATAAAATTACCGTCACAATATTTTTCAAAATGTTTTCCTTTTCCGCGGAAAATCCAGTAAATGCAAACGATTTTCTTGCGAATAAATTGAGATTAAGAGTTTCATCGTCGCTCTCTGACCCCGAACACCATCCCGCCATTTTTGCAAACAACCGTCATATATCACTTTTCGTTTACTTTTCCACTGTACCTCAATTACTGAATGTATATCATCACAGAAATGGACATTAAATTAAATTTTTACAACAATATAAGTACTGTTTTTGTCTCCTTTTTTGGTCTGGTGATATTATATATACATATGTCTCCCACGCATTCTCCACTCCACTGATCCAGGCTCCAACAGCAGCCAGCTATAGTGTAGGCATCCAGCTCCAGAGTCCAATCAAGGCTCCGCTCCACAAGCTCTTTCCGCATTCCGCATACAAAATATAAAAAAGCGGCGGCGGCGGCCGTTTGTAACCTGCTCAGCCGGTAATTCAGTTTAAGTCGGATCTTTTGAATTCCATAAATTTTTATTTATTTATTTATATAATTTAAAGGAAATTAGAATAAGCAATAATACTTCCCATTGGCTTTCACTTAATAAAAATATTATTATAAAAGTTTGAAAGAAGGAAATTCACGAGGCAACTATAATGCACTAATTTAATATATAACGTACAATTTTTCACTAATAATACTATAATAAATTATAGTTTATCTATTACATGCGTAATACAAAATATTTATACCTTATTCAAGTCAATTATAATTTAGTTAGAAGTTATGCCAAATTAAGCAATTATAATTATATGTACATTTACAGGTGATAAAAAAGTTTTCCAAAATACCTGGATAATAATAAATAATACCAAATGTTTTAGAAAGTTTTCGTGCGCATATTTCCTATTAAAAAGCCTGAAAAAAGTTAAAATATTTATCCGTGTATGTATTCGAAGTTCAATAAGGACACGCTTTGAAACTACAACCGCGTGTATACATGAGTCGCATGAGATAATGCACGAGTAGCTTCAATCATACCAGCACACGAACTACGGGCACAAGCCCATCACAAGCCACGGCACAAACTGCCAGATGGCTATGCGCGCACTGGGCAGGCATACTGGGTATAAAGAGCCGGACGATTGTTGGATTATCGTGTAGGGCACAGCGCGCGAAGGGCTCGCAGGAGTACAGCGTGCAACACCCGTCTGACCCGTCGTAACACGTCATTCCAGGTCATTCTCTCCTCATGTCTCTATTACCAGATATTACTGCCCGTTTTACAAGCTTTTACCAGCTTTTTACCTGTTTTTACCTTTCCTTAACGTCATGTCATAATGACAAGGAATGACAAAGGTATAAATCAGAGCAGATCAGAGTATGGAGGGTAGAGAGGAGATCAGAGTATAAGCAGGTATAAGCTGGTATAAATACATAATTGGGATTTGAGAATCCTTTATTATTACAAGAATATATAAATGTAATCGCGAATAACTTGTTCGAATTAAATACTTTACATTTTTTTCCTCCCGACGATTGTAAATTAACAGAACGAAGATGCATTGTTTATTTTTATGAATTTATAATAAAATCTGTATAAAGATTATGTACTTAAATACATTGAAGACATTTTTTAGTCATTATTTTATGCTAAAATTGTAATAAGTATACACAAAAAAGAAATGAAACCCAATTAAGAAAAAATTTACGAAAATTTTAATATTGTAGGCAGTTATATAAATTAGAACTTTAAAATTTATTATAAAAAATATATATAATCAAAGATACTATTATTATTCTGTTGCAAAAGGATAATTTTTGCTAAAAATGAAAAATATTTCATTTTCAGGAAAATGTCATAAATTTAAACTCTATACTATTGTTTACTAGTATAGATATAAAATATTTCCAAATCTTTAATAAGCATCTTCAATTTTTTCAAGATATCAGGACAGAAATTCGAAGGTAAAAGAGGGAATTATCTCTTGCAAATGCATTATATTTCCATAAAAGTATATTAAATACTTTAACATAAAAAGCTTTTTGTTAAATAAATTTAATATTCTTACCAATATATTCTGACGATAAAATGCTTAAATATTAGATTATTAATTAGTAGGAATTATAACGTAACTTTATTAAAGTTACAAGTTTAGATAACTTACAAAATAATATAGTCCTTTATATATTACACTATAATTATACTTAAGTATAATTGTACTACGATTATACTTATAATTACACTAAATAAAATCTATTCGATCAATTATATAACTATTTACTATATAAATAATTCGTGATTTTTTTTGACTTAATTTTAATTATGGCATCGTTACGCAGATTAACGAAGTAGTTGATGAATAAATAGAACTATGTATGATGAGCTTGCTTTGTATTTCAGCAGTGCAGCAGTGTTCACACTGTTACAGTTCTGTTGTAAAAGAAAAACATTCATCCAGGTTCATGTTTTCGTCTGTGCTCATGTTGTCCGGATTTGCGTTAAAATGACAAGTCACGCAACCCGTCAAATTGAAAATAACGGAGGTGCAGTGCAAGTGCACGCGAGGCGCGAGTGCAAACCTGGTACAAGGCTGCAAAAAGGATGGATTCTACATGCTGCATGCACAAGCTGCTATTCGTGTGTTGTTTTGCCCCCTGCAAGAATGAACTCACTAGCACGATAGAGAGAGAGAGAGAGAGAGAGAGAGAGAGAGAGAGAGAGAGAGAGAGAGAGAGAGTGAGAGTGAGAGTGAGAGAGTAAACCAATAAAGGTAAGATCCGGCAAAAGCGAGGCAACGGGCCAACAAGGCATATTGCATATATCAGTATCGTCTCGAGTGATTCGAGTGGCGCGACACGGATATGATGACTGCGAGAGAAAGAAAGAGCAAGAGAGGGGGGGATATACACACATGAGGTGCTATGACCAGGGTGTTTAGGTACGTTAATGCATCTCCGATATAATATATACATATAATATCGACGTGTACTCCGATATATTGTCGGCGGTGAATGATAAAAGAAGAAGAAAAGACTCGATTCGTTAATCACACCCATCTGACGAACACTAGGTACACTACACACATCAGTCCGTAGCCAAACATATCATCACATTGCACATATAGTAATGCAGAACATCAGACTTGGCTGTTGCAGCACGCCGACATGCCATTCCAGAGTGCAGGCATAGCAGCAGTATAGTATTATAGTACTATAGGCTGCTATAGGTGTATGTATATATAGGGTTGATCTGCCGTCTGCTCTGCTCTTCTGCCCCCACCCCGCGCTACAGGGAGCGCGCGCGCGCACACACGGCCGCGCGTGACTCCAAATACATATACGAGCTCTGTATAAACGTATATGCAGATAAAATACTGTGTTGGCGCGGCGCTGCTGCGCTGATGCACGAGTTGAAAAGCGTATGCGCGCGCGCGCGACGAGTAACCGAGAACGGAGGATCGAGTGCGAGAGAAAGAGAGAGAGAGAGAGAGAGAGAGAGAGAGAGAGAGAGAGAGAGAGAGAGAGAGAGAGAGCGAGAGAGAGGAAGGAAGAGGCCAAACTCGCGCGCTCAAGAGAGAGTGAGAGGGAAAGAGGTTAGAGCGCGGCGGCAACGGCGGCGGCGCGAGGAGTGAGATTCTCTCTCGTTGAATGAGAGAGAGAGAGAGAGAGAGAAAGATAGTAAAAGAGGGAGTGAGACAGACAGACAGACGAGACGGCGCAGTTTTGAAGAAAATCAAGGCAGCCGAAGGAAGAAAGACAGTTAGTTACATTACAAGTCTCGTTGTCTCCTGTGGCGTGTGTGCGCTATAGTATACGCACATAAGTGCGGCCACTCTTTTCTGTATATTATATATATTATATATACATATATATATGTATGTACACGCTGCGCGGCATTACGCCGATCGAATACGGCGAGAGGGGGGGAATTGACGTTGCCCTCTCCTTCCTTCCATACACCAGTTCAGTTCGTTTTTTTCTCCAACTCTCTCGCGCAACTTATTACACGCGCGAGGCACGGCCGGCAGTCGCGGACGGAGCACCACCGTCTAAGCGCATATAATACACACCCGTGTGCATATTAAATATACCAGTGTGTCCCCGCGTGCTTGTGTATATATACGTGTGTGTGTTTCTGTGCTCTGTGTTTTCATCGTAAGAATAAACGGCGGACCTAATTGTTTTTTCTCTTCATTTCTACCAAATTGTCAATCGGTGACTCCGTTTCAGTTTTATCTTTCGTTTGTTGCAAAGTGTATGCCTATATTAATATACGTTTTGACAAACACGTATATTATACAACATATTATATATATATATATATATTTATATATATAAATATTTTTACACCTACCTAGTATATATGCATCGTGCAGTGAGTAGTATTTTTACGTATACCACGCAGAATTGTTGCGGAGAGAAAGAGAACGACAGCAGAGATAAATAAAAAGCCTAAAAAGAGAAAGAGAGAAAGAGAGAGAGAGAGAGAGAGAGAGAGAGAGAGTGGAAGTGAAAAGGAAGAAGAACGTTATAACAAAGTGGAGTGGTGCGGTTATAAGAGAGCGCGCTCGCGCCAGGTGTGTTTCCTTCGTAGCACTTTTTTGCCGATGCCCCTGGCGGCTCTCGCTCCGCGCGCCCGAGTGTGTACGCGTGTGTATATGTGTGCGCGCGCGCACGCCCGTGCGTGAGCGTATGTGTGCGCGCCTGGTGCGCGCTACTCTCCGGAGCGCACGTAATATTTAACCTCGCATAAGCTCCGCGCTCTTCGTCTTCCTGGGGGCACGTCGCGCATCGGGGGAAAGTAACAAGGTGGAACCGGCGCTGGTTCCATTTTGAAATATTATTCTGTCTCTACCGAATTTTCATCATCACCGGCAAGCCTAAGTGCATTTCTCGCGCAAAGTCCGCCCCGAGCAAGTGCGGAATTATCGCGACTCATCGTTTTTCTTAACCTAAAAATAAGTCGGAGGAGTAAGAGAGAAAGAGAGAGAGAGAGAGAGAGAGAGATAGAAAGAGAAGTTAGAAGAGGCGATATATATATATATATATATATATATATATATATATATATATATATATACAGAGAGAACGAGCGAGAGAGAAGAGCGGGATTTTTCCTATATTACCTATTCGTCTCGAGTGTGTGCTCTTTTGGTGATAATAATAATAACGTGAGTGCGCATAATATAATAGCGGCTGTTCGTTTTCTTTTTTGTTTGCCGTTAATTAAAAGCCAATTCCGACATAGTTAGAGGTGCGGTAATACAATGAGGGATGAATTAAGGATCTACGAGGAAGTGTTTTAAGATCATAGTGTGTGTTTTATTGTTTATTTATTTCAATCATGTTTCTTCATGCGATCGGATGGTAAAGGAAGAAGATCAGAAGTGGAAGTGCGCGTTTTACAGAGTCCGTGCTGGTGGTGTTCTTTTCTTTTTTAATCTTTTTTTTCTATTCTTTTTTTTTTTATAATCGTAAAATCGTTATTTCTTGATTAAGAAATAAAAAGAGAAAAAAATCCGGTTGTCACATCGTCGTCGTGTCGTAGTCGCGCGCGGTGCGGTGCGGTGCGCGCGCTTTTTAACGTCAATGGGATTCGCGACCCGCGTCGGATTCTGCACTTATGCATCCGAAGAGCAATCGAGGCCGCCACGTATCAGGTGAGAGTTTTTCCTTTTCATTTTCCCGCGTGCTTTTACATTTGACACACACGTACATGGAATTTGAGGGCGGTTAATTTTTTTTCTTTTGACCATCCGCTTTTGATAGATGTCAAAAACAGTTGTTTCGCGGAGTGTCCACAGTAGTAAACAAACCTTCTTTTCTTATTATCCAGCCGGTATAATGTAGTCTGCTGTAATGTTTGTAAACAAACGAGCGATGGGAAAAATTGAATCATGTAAACAAATAAGCGAGCGCGCGATACCCGAGGTATACGTATATATAGGTTAGGTTTCACTATTTTGAAAGAGAGAAAGAGATGGAAGGGGAAGTAGTAGTAGCAGCAGCAGAAGCAGTATTGTTTATATATAGCAAGTTTTAAAAACGATAAGGTGGTTTTCAAAAAACAGTGGAGAATCAAAATTGTACTTATTTCTTTAATAAGCATAACTATACTAACAATTTTTTAGAAAAGATAGGTCTTATTTAAAGAGGCACGATAAAAAATAAAAAATAAATTTTCTTTTAAAAAATAACCTCGCAGTCGAGTTTACTGTACTTTGGTGAAACGTAAAGCAATTTTTCAACGTTTTAATGCTTTTACAAATTATTTCTATTTCTTCTTTTTAACTACAATTAATCAAGTGCATAAATCGCTTATTTTCATAACATTTGCATTTTTTAAATCTTTTTTAATAAAAGTTTTAATTATCTTTTTAACGTGATTATATTCTAACTATTATATTTAATTTTCATCTTCAAGAATGATGAATATTTCACTATTTTTTCATTTAAAATTGTTATTTTAGATTGTAAGCATTGATTTTTTTAATACTTTTATAAATTCAATAATCATTATTGTTTGAAATTGATTTTTCACAATAGTTGCACTGTTTAATGTAAAAATTTTGTGCTTGCGAACGAGAATAAAATGTATCTTTACTTTAAAATACTTACATCTTTACTTTTAAATTTTTATGCACTGTGAAAAAATGTTCTGAAGCTTTTTGAAAAAACACCTAAGCAGCAATTATGCCAAAGTCATTGGGAACAAGGAGGTTGATCTGTCAAATGAGCAAAATCATTTTTTTTCTTCTAAATACGTCGGTTATGCATTGTGATCGAATACACTCTTGTTTTCATTTACTATACATAGTTCCATCTAGAGCAAGCTAAAAATAAAAGTTTGTTTATTACCGACAGCGTTACGCGCAAAAGTTTTTTTTTTCGTTAACATTTCAAGTTTCTAATTAAGTGCTGATACGCACAGGAAATTCAGCGTGCAAGTATAATCAACTAATATGAAAGTTTTCGTGGGGGGGGGGGGTGGAGGAGAGCTCGTCGCGCATAGAATAGATGTTATTGCGCGTTAATAATGATAATAATTTCTCGCTGATTGAAGGACAATCGGGCGGGGCGAGGGAGGGGGGCGGTCGGCTGATTAAATTCTAGGATAATAGTATTACTGGACAGGCGATGCAGCGCGCGCTGTCATTGTCATCGTACCATCATAATTGTGAACTTTTCTCATTATTATTATTATTATTATGATTATTGTTGTTATTATTCTTGCTACCGGCTATCATTATTATCATTATTACTTCCACTGGCTTTATTGTTCGCATTATGATTGTTATTCTCATGGCCGCTCGATCTGAATTTCTCCATTGTTATTTGAAGTTAATTAATCCTTTGACACATCGCCAAAGCCATTATTTTCAATCATCTTAATGCATCTCTTGAATTAAATAAATTTGATAATCCCCACTCTCAGCACAAAATAGTAAACTATTATTATATACTTGATATTAGAAAAACTCTTTATTTCAAGTAATACTTGTCATCTGCTGAATTATTTGAGAGCAAGTTCGTAATACTAACGTATTGAATGGAATAATATTATTTGGCATTATTAAAACTTTTTTAATTAATATTTTGAATTATAATCTTTTAACAATTAAAAATAACATTTTTACTTTATATCCTATTCTTTTCATTACTTTATTCGTCAAAGTAATTTGTGAGAAGCATTGCAATTAATGTGGAATAAAATTTTTTATTATAATTGACATTTAAAATTCACTCTTATCGATCATTTAATTAATTTTTTTTATAACAAAAGTTTTTATTGTCGTAAACGAATGTTTTTTTTTTCTGAAAATGATATTTTTTTATTCTAAAAGTGATATTAATTTTATTGATAGAGAAGAGGACAAATGATTCATAATGTCACACGCCATGCTTGACCTCATAAATAATTTAAACCTGCATATTGAAATTTTAATATTAATAAATTGCCTCAGCTATTTCTGCTTCTAAATCGCGCATATACATTTGTTATTGTACACGGTGAAACATTTTTTAATAATGAAAATTTAATAAATTTGATTAATTTAGATTAATAAATACATGTTAATAATAATAATAAAAAATCTAACAGTATGTATACAGTAACGCTTTATTATGTTTTGTAAAAATTTCTAAAATCAGTACAATTTCCATAAGAAATGTTTGCAATGAAAATTAGGATTTTTTAATTTTTTATAGTCTGGGATAAAATTACTAGGCCTTTTTGTCATTTTTGCTATAAAATTTTTTTCTGAATGGAGGGGGGGACAATTAGCTGTATAAAAAAGTAATAAATAATAGCACGCGAAC
This sequence comes from Sycobia sp. Sy_11, assembly GCA_018907035.1. Classification (NCBI taxonomy): domain Eukaryota; kingdom Metazoa; phylum Arthropoda; class Insecta; order Hymenoptera; family Epichrysomallidae; genus Sycobia; species Sycobia sp. Sy_11. Next base: position 300,374 of record JACCIC010000293.1, read on the forward strand.
TGCCACAATTCTGAAGAGCATATATACAAATCTCTATATTACACATTTGCTAACAGACTTCCTTATTTATAACAATGCATCTCATTTGTACCGATAAATCTCTCTCCCACTCTCACTCGCGGAATTTTCCTTCAGAGGATGCCGCAGGTGCTGTTAGCCTACGAGCTCCAGAGGCGGCAGCAGTGTGTGCCAGTGATGTCGGTGGCGAGGCAGCTTGCAGCCCTGCTGGACCTGGACCATGGCCGGCAAGCCTGAGCAGCCGGCCTCTCATTCAGGCCCTACCGCGCTACAGCAGCCGCAACAGCTGCCCTCGTCCCTCCTCGTGCAGCAACAGCAGCAGCAGCAGCAGCAGCAGCAGCAGCAGCAAACTCTCGAGGAACAGCAGGCCGCTCTGCAGAACAGCGTACTAGTCTACGTATCGGGCGACAATTTGGCCTACGCCAGCGCCATCGATCAGCAAAATGCCCTCGTCAACTTCCATCAACAGCAGCAGCAACAGCAGCAGCATCAGCAGCAGCACACGAATCAAAATCAACAGCAGCATCAGCAGCAGCAACAGCAGGTGGCCAGCGGCGTCGGCGGCTTCCTGCACCTGTCTCAGGTCTTCAGCGAGAAGTCGCCGTCGTCGGCGGCGGGCTACCTCCACCAGGCCGTCGACAAACAGCACGAGTTCGCGCTGCCGCCCGTCGTCGACGCCGAGATAGGCCCGCACCTTAATCATCATCATCATCATCAGCAGCAGCAGCAGCAGCAGCAGCAGCAGCAGCAGCAGGAAACGCTCCAGCAGCCCCAGCGGAGCTCCAGTCGCGGCAGCGACGACGACTCGGCGCGCTCCCTCGGCCCGGACGACGACGACCTCGGCGACGATGGGAGCTTCGTCGTGTCCCAGCTCGAGGCCGCCGTCGACGGCAGCGACATCATCTACCAGGAGGACGGCGGCGGCCCCGGGGGCATCGTCGTCGAGCAGGACGACGACTGCGTCGACAAGGACCAGCTCAAGCTGTTCAAGCTCTCCAAGGAGATGCTCGACGGCTGCAACGGCTACGCGGTCAACGGGGTCTTCGCGGCGGCCGCCTCCTCGCTCGGCTTCGCCCTCGACGAGAAGAGCCTGGGCGCCTTTGCGGCGAGCGCCGCCGAGCTCGAGGCCGCGGTGCAGGCGGCCGCGGGCCTCGGCGGCGGCGGCGGCAGCTGTGACGCCAACGGCAATCACCACCAGGTCACGTTCGTGAGGCAGAACGGCGGCCCGGCCAGCCTCGCCCTCTATCCCAACACGATAATCACCACGGAGGAGCAGCAGCGGCAGCAGGAGCGCGAGGAGCAGGAGCAGCAGCAGAGCCAGGCGGCCGGTGGAATCGTCCTCGGCGACGGGACGACGACCTCGGTAGTGAGCGCCGGCCAGGTGATAAAGCTCGTGGAGAACGCGGCGTTCGCCAATCTCGGGAGTTGCGACTCCGTCAGGTCGGACACGGCCGAGTCGACCTGCAGCAGTCTGAGCAGCCACGAGAGCCAGGAGGTGGCGCTTCAGCAGGCCGCGAGTTTCGTTGCGCAGCAGGCTGTGCGGAGCAGCAACGTCCAGCAGCAGCAGCAGCAGCAGCAGCAGCAGCAGCAGCATCAGCAAATTTTGGAGGTGCATCGGGTGCTAGATGACGCTATGAACGGTGCCGGTGTTTGTGGTGCGGTGCAACAGTTGCCGCAACAGGCGACGCAGCAGCAACAGCAGCTGAGGCAGCAGCAACAGGAGCAGGAAGTGCAGCAGCAACAGAGCATCGCGGTGCCCCAGGGCTGGAAGAGGATCTGCACGAATGGCGTCATCATTTATATCAGGTCGGTTTCATGCGTTATTTTTTCGCTCTCTCTCTGTCTCTTTACATACTCGACCATGTTCGATTAACAGTGATATTAAAATTGTTTTAAAAAACAACAAGAAACTTTCACGATTGAAGCATATAAAAATTCTTAATTCTCTTGTTTTTCACGTAAATCTCTTATGTAAGTGTTATTAACTATGCTGCATTTACACAAGCTACAGAATGCGATTAATTTTAATTGTAACTCATTGTTGTTAAAAATAACACCAATAATTTTATTATTGAATTATTTAAATTCAGAACCTGAAATGACGGATGATCTAATGTTCAAATAAAAAGCAAACAATATTTTTCAAACAACAAATCTAGAAAATATTGTAAGACACTGTGAATCTTGTGTGAAATCAAAGCAGATTCCAAACAAATCAAAAAGACTTATTTATAAATGCATTAACAATTATTAATACATAATAAAAATATCGATGTTAAAATATTGAAAATTAAAATACCTCAAAAAAATAAATTCATGACTTCTAGTTAGTTTAAACCAGTAAAAAAATAATAAATGTAAGAAATTTCAGATAAAATAAGCACGATTCTTGTTAAACAATATGCAGTCGTTACATTTGCATTCGGAACAAGAATACAAAAAGTAAAAGAATGGAGGAATTCACTGTTATCGTGTATATATATATATATATATATATATATATATATATATATATATATGTTATGATTTTGTAATATAATTACTTACTGTTGGTAAATGTGGCGTTAATCAAAGAAAATTTTATACTCTCTATGTTTGCTTGTTAAAGCGTAATTAACAGTACGCTTACAATGTATATACTACGAAAGCGCCAGTTTAATCGGGACACAAAAAAGAAATGGGGGGAGGGGAGTAACACGCGGGTGTTTTATTTCCAAACATCTCGTTTGCCGCCTTTGTTTTGCTTATCGACTTTTTATCATCGCGTATCAAATTTAAAACTATCCGTACATTATAGTCAAAACCTCGTAATACCTGCGAGGCGGTCTCGCGCTTGTCGTGGTGATACCAGGCGTATTATAGAATGGTGCGCGCAAAGAAAAAGAGTAACTGGATGGAGAAAAATCATGATAGAGCATCATAACGGATATCTACTGGGATATTAGCAAAAATTAGTTTCAATGCTCGCATCAGAGGATGAATTCAAATACTTGTTACTTACTCGTGAGAGGATATAAATATATATCATATTTGCTTTGACGTAACGGTTTCGATTGCGTCACGCAAATATATTAGCCTCCCCCCCCCCTCCACTCTCTCTCTCTCTCTCTCTCTCTTGCTGCTAATCGACATAATCAGAGAAGAGACGAAGAAGAAGAAGAAGAAGAAGAAAAAGAAAAAAAAGAAAGAGGGAAAAAACGAGGAGAGAAAAGAGATAAGTGTCGGCTTTACCGGAACACAATGGGCCAGTAGAATTTTTTTTAAAAGTCGTTTTTTTCTTCTGCGATTGCATAATCACTTTGTTGGTCGAGTTAAACGTTATAGACGCGTGTATTAAATTACAAGCACGCCATGTAAGATACGTATTTTGTTCCTGATTTTATGTGCTCTAGATGCTCGGTCTCTTACAAACGTTTTGTTATATAATCATATATACATATACTGTTAAAGCAAATAAAAAACTTCGCAAATGCATTGGCAATAATTTTTATTTACTCATTTGTTTTATATATAATGTTATTTTAGCGAAGAAAATAATATTTTAAAAATTAAAGAAAAATATTATTATTATTTAATCGAAGCATGTAGCATGTTATATAAAAATATTTTTCTTACAATTCTTCCTCACACAATACTTATTTTGATAAAAATGGTATAAACTAAGGTTGTTTTAAATTTTCAACAAATATTTGTTTTTATATTCACGTAGAATACTTCTTTGCTTCGCGTTCAAATTTATGAAAAAATTTGACTATATATAATAATGTCAAACGTAGACGTAACATGCGAAAGATTCTTTCGCAAATCATTCCCGATATAATCGTATTAAATTTCTTATTATATAAGCACGAAACGAATAATGCTCAATGACAACGAATAAACTGCAAGTGTATTAAAAAAAAAAAAAAAAAAAAAAAAATAAAAAGAAAGAAAGAAAGAAAGAAAGACCAGAATTATAATAAGACAGACGCTGATGAGAATTAAAACAATCCGTTTTCCAGAGCTGTTCTTTCTTCAACGTTACATAATCATCCCAAGACCCAAGAAACCCTCTGGTGGCTCTAGCAAAGTAGACCCATCGTGGAAACATATATGTATGCAGGTATAATATAGAGGAAATGGTTGATTAGTTGCGCGCCCTCTCGTCTCCTCTGCACATCTCCGTCAGCATCGGTGCTCGAGGCAAAAAAAAAAATTGAAAAACCGACGCGTACAAATATGCGTTAAGCGACAGAGTGCCTAACTGCATCGCGTATTTATCTAGTTTTAGAGTCTATTATATATATAAAATAGGCGGGAGAAAAAAAGGAAGAGACTCGGGGGGGGGAGGCTTTTCCGGGGCTTTTCTTTCTCTCATTTATAAAGGATGTTCGACCCAGAGCGAGTTCCTTTATGAGATATATTGTTATACGCAATGCGTCATGGAAAGAGCAGCAGCGGTGGCGGCGGCGGCGGCGGCGGCGGCAGCGTCAGTTCTTCTCTAAGCCTCAATAACAGAGTATAACATAAAATTTTAATAATACCGCGAAACGTTAATCCGCCATCACGTTGCGTAAACGCGCGCGGCCCAATTCATTTTGTATAGGCTGTGTGTGTAATGTGTATATATATATATATATATATATATATATATATATATATATATATATATATATATTCCTAAACTTGGCATCGCACGCACGCAGGCAAGCGCGCGCTTCGGTAATTTCCTGGCTTTTCGCGCGACCGCCCTAATATTTGCTAGAGGCCATTGTTTTTCCGATTGCTTTATACATTATATACAGTAGATAGAGACGGGTGGTGGGGAAGGGAGGGGGTTGCAAGCGATATGGAGAGGGAGGAGGGAAAAGGGGCCTTTGTACACGGCGAGATTATCCATTCCGTTCGCGGAATGATGGCATGGGCGGGGTGAGGTAGGGAGGGAGGGAAAAAGGAAGGAAGGGAGGATGAACCGATGTTCCTATATGCCAAGCTGATGTTTGCAGTTTGCGCGTAGCGCGCAATTGTGCGGTCCTCGATATTGAATTTGGGAGGCCCGTTCACGGTCTGCTGTATGTAATACAGTGTTTCGTGCACATATAAACAGACCGTGCGCGCGTGTGTGGTTTGTCTATTTTTTTTAATTTTTAATTTCCTTAATGTGAGAGAGATGATTTGGAAGAAGTTAAAAAAACTCATTTTCATGAATTCATTACATTTTGATTTAATTATAATATAATATATATATATATATATATATATATATATATATATATATATATATATATATAATGTAATATAATATAATATATAACTTTAATCGGCTGCGTTCAACAAAATTTTTACCCAAAATCTATATATTTTCATCCGAAAATTTACATATGGATTAGTATGGATTAGTATGTATGATTCTCTATTCCATATATCCAGATAAAATTAAACTGTATAAATCTGTGCTACTTTTCATCAAGTTTTTACGTAATTCTGCCGAATTATTCCGTTGTATTCAAAAGATGCCAGCTTCATTATTTCATATATTTATTTATTGAGCCCAACATATGGCATAAATTTACTAAAAATTTATTTTAACGGTTATTGACGAAATCAAAAATTTGTGTATTTCTTCATTGTAGCCTTTAAAGTCAAGGATGTTTTTATTTCATTCGAAAATTTCATAGCTTAGCGCACACACACACACACACACACACACACACTTCCCTTTTTTAGTTGTAAGAATCGCGGCAAAAATGTTTGCATAATCTTTTTTGACGATCGATTCAGTCGACAGTAAATAGTTGGTAATATATCTTAATAGAAACTAAACCGGTCCGATCTCTGACAAGATATATATATATATATATATATATATATATATATATATATATATATATATATAAAATAATGTAGTATAGTTAAAGACTAGCTATAATTAAACGCTATATATCTAGTCGAAATCAAAACTTAGAGACAGTTATAATTTATTCGATTTTATTCACAAAGGGAATTAATTATACGCTAGAGAGCTGAGGAGCACTCGTTCATAATATATAATATATAAAATCTTTTTGTTTCTGTATAAGCTTTCTCGTTCCAAGAGAGAGAGAGAGAGAGAGAGAGAGAGACGCCAAACTTTCACTTTCACTATATTATACGTATATATGTATTCGTAAGAGAAGAAGGTAGAAAAATAGCAAATGTTGTAAGGTCATCGAACTTTTATTTTTCGAGCACCGTTGACGGTACGAAGGTTCGAGGGGGGGGGGAGTTTCGAAGCTTTCTATTTGCATTTTCTCAAAGTATTGCCACGAGAACAGCGGGGGGAGGGGCAGAGGCAAGGTAGAACAGACTTTTCCTTCGACCACTGCCGGACACGTCCACATAAATGCGGAGACACGAAATTCCTTGCCATCGGTGGCCGCTTTTGCTGTCCTTGGGAGGATGGGAAATGAGTGTGTGTGGCGGGCGGTGAGCGGGGGGCGAGGGTCACACAACTACTTCCATACTATATATATATATATATATATATATATATATATATATATAATGGGCTCAATGCCGTCAAACTTTTTTTACGGCTGCTCGATTCTCGTACTTGTTTGTGCAAGTATTTTTCTCCTCAATTTATTGGGAATATATCAAGATTGAATCGAGCGAGGTTGTGCCATGTTTTATACGAAATATTACAGATTTTATTATATCGAACAAAGCATGAGATAAGCAACTCGTGATTTTACCAGTATTTCATATATGTGTGTGTGTGTGTGTGTGTGTGTATTTATATTTATTTATTAAATATAATAGATTCATTTTTTAAAATTAATATAGGATGTTCGACATGAATGATAATATATTTGTTCTTTAAATTCTTGGCATAAAAATAAAATCTGTAAAAAGAGCGCAAGGCTCAGATACTTAATATCAATAAATGTCAAAAATTGTACTCCGATGGTAATATACCTTAAATAACAAAACTGGGATCTTGCGTACAGCAAGGCTATTATTTATTATCCTCATTACATAACGACGCTTTAAAATAATTATTTTCGTCGGTATTTTAGACAGACTTTAGATGTGAATGTGTGTGTATGTATGTATGTATGTATGTATGTATGTATGTATGTATATGTTTTGTGAGATTCAAAATTAGGCAAATTAATTCACGTAACTCTGGCTCGCTGAATTATCCTCCACATAATAATTTCTTCATTTTATAAATGCTATATATATAACCTGGTTCCTTCAGAGCGATGAAAGAAATTCATTAAAATTAATAGCTACTAGGAAATTTTAAAAATAACCCCGTCTATTCTTCGAAATTACGTTAAATATCTCTCCTAATGACGTGTATTTTCGATTCTACAACATGATGTTACGTAATTGCTTTATTATTCTACTGCAAAGTCGCTGATCCATTCGTAACGTCTCTTTTTTTTTGAGACTTGATTCTTGTGCGAGTACAAATTCATTAAAAAAAGTATGAATCTCAAAATCTGTCGTGTACGTTCTTTTTTTTTCAGAGAAAATCTGCGAAAAAGTATAAAGAAACAATTCCTCATCGAGTTTATAATAAATTAAGGCATTTTAAGAGACAAAAAAAACGAAGCGTCGAGTGTACAAGACTCGACGGCAAAATTTCCAATTTTATTCACATTCGTCGAATCGCCACTGGCTTTTGGGTAATTACTGTTAAGCGTCAAGCAAACTCGTGATGTCGTAGTCTCGTTACGGCATCGATTAGTCGGTGCGGACCGATGATATACCGATGCACAACCTGATGTATGTACCTTTGCTCGACCCCCCTTTCCCACCCATAAACTCACTGTTTTCTTCTGTGCCTCGAATTAAAAAAAAAAAAAAAAAAAGAGATGATGTCAAACAGATAAACGCGTATTTTCCGTGGTTCATATAATAATAGAAGAAAAAAAAAGATTCATCCGACATTACGAAATTTAATGCATTATATATGTAGCCGAATCGGTGTTGCAAGCGCGTAAGATAATTATATAATTCATCGGAAGCTAATGAAATGCCATCTTTTAATTAAAACGGTACATATACATACGAGTATATAAGAGGATCGTTTCTCTTATTATTTCCGCACAAACTGTACATGTAGTGGTATGTATAAGTTGTAAAATCGGCGAGCAGTCCGTTTATAATGCTCGAATAATACCACGACGAATGGAGCCCAACATGCACGACAATCCATACACGCGCGCGCGCGCGCGCACGCAAACATGCATGCATACATATATATTGAAAGCGGTAGCAATGATGTACACGCGAGTACGTAACTGTTGCGGACGTGTATGCATGTGTATCTGCGTGTATATATATATATATATATATATATATATATATATATATACGTATTGCGGTGCCTGGCATATTTATCGAATGGCGCAGTAGTGGATTTGGACGTGACCTTGAATGCTGCACGCGATTACCCGTCGGGGAGAAAGAGTGGGATGGCGGCGGGAGAGGGGGTGGAGGGGGGCCATTGCTTCCTTACAAAGGGAAAAATTTTCTCATATTTTTTGTGTGTCTCGAGACGACGGCTATTTATATGGATATTATATGTGTATACGACCTGGAATATTTGCATGCATTAGAAAATGTGAACATTTCTTCTTCTTTTTCTTTGCGAATTCTGAAGGAAAGTTATAATATAATGTTAAAGTCGCCTTTTTTTTCTTCATTTAGATTATAGCTGAGTTACCGGATTGTTATAAAATTAATAATCTTCTATTAATATAGTATACGTAACTAAGCATCCAATTAGCGCTACGAGATTGACTGATTTATCCAGTTTATTTACTGATTCTATCGTGTCACATTGCATTGCGCTTCCGTTTGAAAAACTTTTTGCACTGTTTTGATTTTCTTTCGTTCGATTATCTGGCAATTTTTCAAACGACAATTGCAGAAATCTTTTTCCGAAACTTTTTACCAATTCGCGCAATTCGGGAAATGAAGCTGAAAAAGAACGGATGCTTACGTGATCTGACTTCGAGACAAAAACAGTGTGAAAATAGACGAAGTAGCCGACGATTGTTCAACTCTGATAGAATTCGCGATGGCCCTTATTCGAGCTTGAAGTTTGTACAGATCAATATCCAATTATTAACACCAAAATTAGTTCCGGACATTGTCAACTTGTAAAGTATATAATGACGCTTTTAAAGGCAAAGAATAGGTTTTTATTTTATATGGACGATAAATTTACGTTTTGTTCAATAATATCAATTTGAACCAGACAATTTCTGGAAGTGAAACCGTTGAAGTCAATATATTTAAAATATTCCAAAAATTCTATAAATTTTTTCAATTTATCGATAAAACCTACCTCAACTGTTCCGTTATAATTTGAGATCTTATACATTCTATACTGACAACAAAGTCATCAAGAATCTCGGACCTTTATATCTGGTAATCCTTGTAAAATAAGAAATATTTTAGAAAAATTTTTTTTGGACAATTTCAAATGATACAAGTAAAATGATAATAAATCCGATTCGGCCAATAAACGAATTTCTTACCGTTTTCGCGCATAATGACAAGTGTTAATTACTTTTACTAGCTATTACATTTACGCTATTGCGCTCGCTATTCCCTGTAAATGTAGAAGTTCTCTAATTATTGTTGATAAGGTTATTGCGCGACGAAGTAAGAAAATAACCATTTTCCAGTATACACGATATAACGTGAAAACGTACACGTGCTATTTCATATTTAAGTATTTGAACAAAATCTAAATAATAATCAGTAATCAATAAGTACATTATGTATCAATTTTTTCTCTCTAAAATTATCCGTACACAACGTATTTATAAAAGTTTATTTAGCAATAAATTAAGAATATTGTTTCAAATAGCTTTTTATTCCATCACTATTATATACTAATGCATTATTTTATTACATAGACCATTATTCAAAAATATTACAACAGGATTTAGATATAATCATACTTGCAAATACAGTCATTTTTCATTTTTGTAAAAAACTTATTCGAAGAAAGAAGAAAAATACAAATAATAATTACAAAATAAATTATATTTATGTGTGCTATAACTGACCAAATAAATAATATTCCAATAAAAGGATAAATATCCTCGTACGATTAAAAAAAAAAAATTATTCGCCAATCACGAAGATTGGCTACCAAGATGCTGATAATGACTATATATAACTGCTACTATAACCATTAAATATAAAGAGCTCATCATATTTTCTGATGCATTTATATTTCCTGAATAATATATATAAAGTATATATATAAAGTAAAATAAAGTACAGACTTTATTAAAAAAAATTGCAGCTATAAAAGTTATATAAAGTTTACACACACACACACACACACACACACACACACGCGCGCGCGCGCGCGCGCAGAAAGAGAGACAGACAGTCAGACAGACAGATACATTAATGTACGTATTTTGTGTCCTAATGCGGAGCAACCATTTTCAAATATAATTACGCTCTTCACACTCCTCGATTCCATTATTAAAGGACAATAGGCAAATGGTAGCTTTGTATGTCGCAGCCCGCAGCTTCCTTTGGCTATATATATATATATATATATGTCGACCGACAGCTCATCGAGTGATTTCGAGTGTCGTAGCGCGGCCTGATCGATTATATTTGAAAAGTAATGTATTGCATCTGGAAATTACCGAGACTCCAATATGTATAACCCCCCCCCCCCTTCCAGGAGCCACAAAGACACGAGCGGCAGCTCATCTATTCTTCGAACTTGCAGATGGCGCTGGTCGAACGATTTGCGCCTTTACGTTTTTGTCCTTCTCGCGATTGTTGCGGTTATTGTTATACTGGCTTCGTTGTGATGGAGCAGTCGAATTTTTCCCGATGCGTCGAGTTTAGCAGTATACTCGGAAGGTTCAAGATGGGCGATATTCTTCTTTACAGTTTAATGAATTTATTCGATGTTGCGCGGAGAGAAAAAATCCGTCAAAGTTTACGAGCAAGTTCTTATGATCGACGGGAGATTATAAGCAGCGAAATGGGTGTCGTATTGACTGCTCGAAGATCCACACGGTCGGTCACACAGAAGTAGAATATAATTCTCCATGAATTATACAGAAAATCCACAAAATCCGTACATGGGCATTGACGTTATTGTATTTATAACAGAAATTGTATTATTATATTGTATGTTAATATGTTTACGTGTATTAAATATGTTTTGAAGAACCAAATTATTCTTCTTTCTTATGAAATTATTATTATTATTATTATTATTATTATTAATATTATTATTATTACAATGATGTATACAAATGATGAAAGTCAAAAAAGGTAGAAGCAGATAATTGGACGATATTTATCTATATTCGTTATATTAGTCACGATACACTATACGTCTATAAGTGTCGATAAATAATCTAAGGATAACGTAAAAATAACTTAAAAAATAGATTAAAAATAATCTTAACAATTAAATTTAAAATAACTATATCCATGTTTTAGTCAGTAACGTCCACCACTAATCGACAGCTAATCTTACAACAATGCCTCAACTCGAAATTTGGCATGTGACATTATAGGCAGCAGAGCTCTTCTTGAAATTGGTCTTAACATTGCTTCGTACTACAGGATGGAGAAACCATCTGCAAAACTGTGTGTGTATGTGTGTGTGTCAATAATCGAATCGAGAGAAACGGTACATTGTTATTCTAGTCGTTACATTCCCTTTGTCTCTCTCTCTCTCTCTCTCTCTCTTTCTCAATTTCGCGGACACTGTCAAGACGTATCATCAGCAAGCTCGCGACACCAGATCGGAAAGTTGTATGCTTTGTTTTTTTTTTTTTTTAGATAAGCCTATATTCAGGCTACGTCAATAGTGCCGCCGCGAGCCAGAGGTAGGTAATTAGAGCTTGGGTGCGAGCTGTCCGTCCTTCAGCGTTTGCGCGAATTTGTGGCTATTGGATTCGATCTATATATATATATATATATATATATATATATATATATATATATATATACACACACACCTGCTCCTCATCTACCACCAGCGTGGAAGGGAAGAGAGAGAAAGAGAGGCGAGCGGCTCTCGGCGTTAAATTGCTCGGGTGATTTTAATTGCTTTTCCAGGGCTTATCAATCAAGGTTCTGCCGTCGCTCCTCCGCTAACCCCGACGAAACGCGACGTTACTCGGCACTTTTTATTATTTTTTTTTTTTATTTTTAATGTTTTTCAGGGAATGCAGAAGCAGCAGGAACAACACAGCGCGGCTCACAATCGAGAGGAACAAGGGTGGGGAAAGGGGTCGTAAAAAATATTTTTACGCTCCCGTTATCGCACCCGTTCTCCCCGTCTCTTATACGGTCGCCGCGCATTTTTTACAATCCAATTTTGGGGCTTTATTTGCAAAAAAAAGCGTCATTAACGAGCGAGTCAAGTGGGACTATTATATCGTTGACGGTAGTATAGTAACTTTTCTTGCAATCGCGTACACACACACACACATACACACACACGCACGCACAAAACACAGAGAGAGATAGAGTGAGAGGGGGGTGGGGGAATTTAACGCGAGTTTTTACAACCGTATATTAAAATAAAAACACAGGGATAAACGAAATTCAACGACTCTAATGAAAATCGGTCTACACTGTGAATCACTACCGTTCAATATATAGCGATTCAATTATTTTAAACTTAATTTAGATCTGGTTATATAGATTAAATTCGACTCAATTTCATTGGATCGGATATCATTAATCTGGAATATCGTGGAACACCTATATACCAGCTCCCGATGATTATATACCCGCTTATATATATATATATATATATATATATATATATATATATATATATATATATATATATATATATAGGTTTCGAATTGGCGAATCAACGCTACTATTTATACACGCGTGAGGAAGCTTTCCGCTTTCGCCGTATATACCATGTGTGCCCAGATATCTGGATATACAGAGTGGCCATGTTTTAACTGAAAAAGAATTGGTGACGTTTTAACAATTATGAGCGGTCAAGAAAAAAACGAAAGAGACTGATATTTCATGAAATAAAAGAGGCTATTCGAAAAATTGGCCCAATTTATGGCCCAATCATAAGGAGGTTTCCTGAGTACTTTTTTGGCTATAATTGGAATTCTGTATTTCAACATATCCAAACATATACCTGCGATCTTTTTAACGTCCTCTTCTGGTGCCATTTTCATTGTCGAACCGACGATGTATATGTAGAGATGAATTTTAATCCAAAAAGTGAACAGTTAGAGCACAAAAAACCCAGGAGACTGATCTGTAGGAGGAAGTGAGAGGAGTCAGCCAATTAACTGACGTAATTATGGGCCCAGAGTTTTAGTAAACTCCAGTGAGGCTTCAATTCTATTTTTGTTTTTTTTTCTTTTGATAAAGAATTTAATATTTGGTTGAAATTCGAATTTTTAGCGGTTTTAAATACATCCAGGCACGTGCCCAGCTTTTTTTGTAACTGCCTCCTTTCGTCCAATTTTTGAAAATCATATCCTCCGCAATCGGCTCAAAGTCACGATAATACTTCTTCAATGCTGCAGCATACATATACTCTTCCCATAATCCATCACAAATAGTTTTATCGCTGAACTTAACCTTGTCCTTGTCAAGGATATATAAATGGGCCTCCCAATGTGCAAATCAAAAATGCAACACTCTGTATACAATATTGTTATATATATATATATATATATATATATATATATATATATATATACGTGCGTAGTATACCATCAGTCCGTCGAGGGGCGCACTCTTTTTTGCCTGGCTATATATCGTATCTTCGTTATTTTCAACGGGGATACCAGGATGTAGGGTGGGGGGGGGGGACGCAATGAAATTCGCGCGCGAGGAAAAGTCAATAAAAACGCATTTTTTTCTCTTCGTTTTACGAGTGCGCGCGAAAAAAAAATAAAACACAACAAAAAAAAAGAACAGAGCATGAAAAAAAATGAGAGAGGGAGAGATCGAATCGTGCGTGCTTGTGTGTGCGCTCGCTGGCGCCGGCGTGTATGTAGACATTTGTATACATGTACACATATATAAAAAGTCCGAAAACCACAGAACGGGCGAACAATTTTAATTTTTTTTTCTCCCTCTTTCGTGTCCATATATGACACACAGACGCGCGCGCGCGCGCACGCGATTCGATCTCTCCCTCTTTCATTGTTTAAAGAGGCGCGGGTCGGGAAAAGTTACGGATGACCGAGAACACGCGCGAGTGGCGAAGAGAGAGAGAGAGAGAGAGAGGGGGGGAGGCTTTTTAAAAATATATCTACGAGAGGGGGTTGTTGCTGCCGCTTCTACTGCCGACGCCGTCCAATGTTCGTCGAAAATTCCGCAGCCGATGGCTTGAAATGTCGCCTGGACGTGGATGGAAGCGCACTCTGTGATTGCATGTATGTGTCGGGCCGCGAGGCTAGACGGCGGAGGCGCACCGAGGATGTGGATGCTGTGCATGAAATCGTTTTTTTTTCTTCTTTTAATTATTTTCTTTTTATGCTCATTTATGGCGAAAACCAAATTTACAATGATTATAAACAACTACTAAGAGATTAGGCCAAGGTGAATTTATCGCCTTACTAGTGTAAGGGCAAGAATAATATTTTTGTAACAATGAAAAACGATTTAAATCTGTGCGGCTTAATCTATGAGTATACGACATTATAGATTTTCAATAATTCTCATTCGATATGGCAGGCTCGAGATGGCGGTGCACAATTTTCCGCACTTACATCGATGATTTTGTGGAATTTTGCGTACGGAAATTTGTGGGGACGCTTATAAAACAGTCGCATTTTAAAAATTATTCATCCGTAAGGCTTGCGAACGAATCGATCGGGAGCATCTGTCGAACTGACTAAGCAAACAATTCTTTGCCGCCATCATAAATCCAACATTTTGAGTATTGAGGAATTTCTGAAATATAACTTTGGAATTTTAGAAATATAGCGTCAGTGGACACTTTATTTAGTTGATTTATAAAAAAAATAAAAGTAAAAATCACATCAAAAATAGATTTCTTGGAAAAAATCACTATTTTCAGTGGTTGTTAGTTCAGAATGCAATTACAGCAAATCTTGCCAATCTCTGAATAATTTTTCTAATGCCTATGATACAAGAACGTCTCAACTGTATCAACAAAATTCTAAACACTGAACAGAAATTCGTTAAAATAAAAAAGTAATGAATTTTAATTTATACTATATATATGTATATATATATATATGTGTATATACATACATACATACATACATATAGATATATATATATATATATATATATATATATATATATATATATATATATACAGTCTGAATCTTTTATGCTAGCTAATCCATATTAATTTTATCCATTATAAAATATCATTCGTTTCCTCGTTTCCCTATACTCGCAAAATTCGTATAATTGCACAATTCGACAAAATTCATTTCGAAGCAGAATCAATTCGAATTTTATACGAAAGAAAGGCATATTATTCAAATTTTATTCATTAATTGAATTCCACGTATCGTTCGCGTATATGATTCATACTTTACAATCGCGATAAAAAGTAGATTATTTCAGGAACTTATCGAAACAAACTTTCAAGAGAAACTCGAGTCATTGAGAGATTTCAAATGAAAAGAAAAAAAAATAGAAGAAACCCACAAAAGTTCTCGAAAGTTCCGTAAAGTTTTAACCGCACCAAGAATTGAAATCACAATCTTTCGAAACTACCACCCTTATAAATAAATTTCACCCCTGCCCTGCCCCCCACTTGTGGAAGAAATAAATTCCGAAAAGCATATATATATGCTCTCTCTCTCTCTCTCTATCTCTCTCTGTCTTTCCTAAATATATCACGTTTTATTGCATACGCGTGAAAGTATATTATATATATATATATATATATATATATATATATATATATATATATATATATAATCTCGGATCATGATTAAAGTTAATTTTGCCGAAAATGTGAAAATACGATTAGCAAACACCGAGGAAGAAAAAAGGGGAAGGAATGAAATTGAAAAAGAAAAATTCCAAGAAAATTCCAAGCTTTTCACGTACCTACGCGCGCACGGGCAGAGGGAAACTCGGCGGCGTTGGAAGGGGTGGCAGAAATTTTTTTCTCCTCCCCCCCCCCGGAATTGGTCGAGAGTGCGGCTACTGTATATGGACGACGACGCGGCGCGAATGTGTAAAAGGGAACGAGCGCGCAAAGTGCACCTCAGAGGGGGCGGCGGGAGGGCGAGGGAGAACGAAATGGGATTATGAAAGGAAAAGATGGGCGGAAAAGAGAACGTCCGCTCGCTTTTCAAACAGCGCGAGGGTGTGACTCTATTCATTGTGCATCGAACTCGCGCGCCCGTAACCAACGTCTATATTATCATGGAATGGATTTTTTCTTTTTGTTACTCGTGTTTGTTCTATCTCCATTAAAGACGACGCAGTAAACTAATTTGATAAGAATTGTAGAAATTTGCGAGGGATCGTGCTTATCATTATGTTTAATTCTTACTTTTAAATATATTACCAAATTATTGGAAAATGGTAAATTCTATATCATCCGTTTTAATGCAATATTTTCCTTCCTAATTATTTTCAATAACTAATAATATTGTGATTTCTTAAGTTTACGATCGAGCACCGTGCGTTTAAGAATGGGCCACTTGCCATCTTACCGACGAGCCCTGCCAGCGGGTGGTCTAGATCGAAACGTACTTCGATTGTTGAAGCAGTTGATTGCAAGTTATTTCCATTACTTAATTTCCTCGATCCTTAAAAATTTTCGTCACATCTATACTTCTTATAACATAAAGTGTTCAAATTTCGCTTAATCGCCCAGAAGCGACGAGTCAATGTTGGCACATCCCTTTGTGGAACGTTCTCGAGTACTTTTTAAAATTAATTTCCTGATAATATATTCAATGCCCGCTTGATGCTAATGAAAATTATCGGTATAAGAGCATTAAGCGCGTGCGCGCAAGGATTATATTCAAGGAAATTAAATCTCAAGTGGATATAATTGAAGCAACTTTGTATAAACGAAATGGTGTTTAAGATTCAAAGGTCAAACAGAAAAAGTTTACCTTTTCTAATGAAAATTGAAAATTAATTGAACTCTTTGTAAACGAATCGAAATTAAAACAATGTAAGTCTGCTCACGCGTACATTTTCCGATCTTCCTGCCCACATATATATGTATATATTATATAATGAAAATATGCAGTCGCACCGGGTCCGCGCGTCCGTTAAAACTCATTAAAAAAGAATCGTCGCGAAAGAGGAAAAGAGAAAGCAAACAAGAAGGAAGGATAATGATAATGAAAAAAACGGGGGGAGAAAAAAAGAAAAAGAAAGAAATTCACTCCGCACCTCTTTCTCTCTCTGTCTCTTTCTCTCTCTATCTCTCTATCTATCTATGTATCTATCTTTCTCTCTCGTGTGCTCTCGCACTCGGCGCTTGCGCGAGAAAATTTAATTTCTCCAGTCTCAGCGCACACAACTTCTACTACTACTACTATTAGTACAAATACTGCTACTACTACTACTACTACTACTACTACTACTACTTGTACTACCGCTGTTGCTGCTGCTGCCACTACTACTACTACTACTACTACTGCTACTACTACTACTACACTACTACTACTACTACTACTGGTGCTAATACTATTCAGCCGCACAGTCATCTTCGCTCCTCTCTACCTTGACTTTCGATCTCCCGCTATCGCATAAACGTGGGCGCGACAACGGAGTTTTAACGCATATTATACGTGTATATGTATACGTGTATATGTATATGTGTATATATATATATATATATATATATATATATATATATATAAAGAGAGAGAGAGAGAGAGGAGAGAGAGAGAGAGAGAGAGAGAGAGAGAGAGAGAGGCCAGACTAAAGAGGGAAAGAGGGATGGCAGAGTGGAGGAGGGAGCAATTAGAGTAGAAAAGTAACAAAACTTCTAGAAATATGAAGTGCGCAGGCGTTTATCGTACGATTGGCACATCACCCGTCCACTCTTTCTTATATATACATTTACACACACATATATACACATTAGTATTGCAGGATTTGCAGAAAGAAAGAAAATAAAAAAGAAGTAAAGCTTACAAAAGCGTAAATTAAAAAATTTTGAGAGCACAGGAATCGCAACTCTTCGGCTATAATATCCGTATTTGAAGTTTTTTATATCTCTGAAATTTTCAAGCGGATATCGTGACGAGATTAAATATATCATGCGATAAGCGGTGGGAATGCTTACTTATGCCGTAAAAATTAATTAGTCGCTGATATTGTTGTGATGGAAGAGCACTCGACGTTTATCTATATTATGCATTCGTTCGCCTGCTGACAATATTATTTATTACTGTTTTTATTTTAGTATGTTTATTTTAAATTGACCATTGTTTGCACTATAATATTGCACGTGTTAAAAGGTACGCATATTTAAAAAATACTTATATACAATTCCATGATAAACATGAAAATACAGTTGATATAGCAAGATGAAATTCAGCGTATAACAAATCACCTATCTATATATCTATATACATTTCGACCTCCATTCCCTTACTCCAGATTCGCCCGGATTGCAGGTGAAGCAAAAATAAAACCGAACCCTAAAATATACGCGTATATATTATAATAATATGCATGGTGTATATATATATATATATATATATATATATATATATACACACACGCATATCAACATAGGGAGAAAGAGACGGGGAGAGGCGCATCGGTAGGGAGTGCGAGGATTGGAGAGCATGAAGGGCGAGAGACAGAGAGAAAACTATATATTATATAGCTGCGCCAGGGTCGCGGATCGGGCGAGACTACGATAACGGGGCGTAGATATCGTCCGTCTCTCTTTCTCTCTCTCTCCCTCGCTTTCCCCTCCCTCCCTCTCAACCCTCCCACCACCCTTTCAAATTCAGCTCTCGCTATCCTCACGCTCGCCCACCCCCTCACCCGCGCGCGCGCGCGGGCGCACACACACACATACACACATGTATAGCTAAAAGGCTATATAGACGCGTATAAAGAGAGAAAGAGCGCTGCGCGCGATCAATATCAACTACCGTCGCTGCTACTACGCTGCTGCTGCTGCTATATATATATATATATATATATATATATATATATATATATATATATATATACACATATATATGTATGTATGTATATATACATATATATGTATGTATATTGCTCTAATGCCACACATGCACACGTACCAATACAAAACCGTATTCGCGCGCCACCACCATACCGCGACGTCATTGTGTCGTCGTCGTCGTCGTCGTCGTCCTCGTCCTTGTATACAAACACACACACACACAATACATAGATACATTATAGTTGCAAAAGTGAGCGCGCGCCGATGCAACGCCCGGATTTCTGCCGCGTCGCCGCCGCCTGGCGGTGGGGTGCTGAGGTTCGCACTCTCTCGCTCTTTCTCTCTCTCTCGAGGAGAGGGGTTGCTTTTTTATATCACGTCGCTCTTACACTCTCGTACTATCTCTCTGCCTCGCTCTCATACTGGTATAAAACTGTATATATGCTCTCGTCGGGTGTTTTTATCCTCTTCTCCCTTTTTATACGTGGAGCGCGCGCGCGTACAGCAGGATGACTCGACTTTAGCCCTTATTGTCACCCCTCTGCGCGCCCTCTCTCTCTCTCTCTCTCTCTCTCTCTCTTTCCCTCCCCCCACAAGAACCTGACGCGTTCTTTGGAATTGTGGATGTAGCTCCATAGATCCCAGAGCGGATCAGATAGTTCTCCCCTGTCTCTTTCTCTCTCTCTCTCTCTCTCTCTCTCTCGCGCCCCGAGGCTCGTTCTGTCGCTCTTAATACCGGATCATTAGTAGGTTTAGCGCTCTCTGTACCCCACGAGCTTTGCCATTCCTTCCTTTTATATTATATATGTTTTTGTTGTTTTGCCGATTGCTTTTGAGCCGCTATTCGCGATTGCTCACGCCACGCGAACTTGCTTTCTCTCTTTCATGCCGCGTAGTATGCAATAAAAGTCGGTGCATCGAACTTGCTTTTATTCGAGTAGTCGCGGACAGTTTATGCTTTTCAACTTTGGAGTTATTCGTAGAATTTACCCGAGAGGGTTTTAGTTACCCCTGTATTATCGCTTCGTGCGAGTTCGGTAACGACATCTGGCGGTGTGAATAAAATTAAAATCCGAGAAAGATTACGCGGACTCGCGTAGCAATTTGATATTAAAAAACTTTCAATAAATTGAATTACGTAGAGTAATTTACCATTAGCTGCCATTTCGTACGGGTCAATCAAATTTCCTGATTTTTCTATGACAAAAGAACATTTCTAAATGAATTCCCTTACTTTATGTAATTAGCATGATTTTCCTTCTGCTTTGCGTGGTTAGAAGATGTTACTTGTCAGGTGTCTAATAAAATACTGCTCAATGGAAATTAATTCTCTAACATGGATTTTTTATTATTGTACAACGAACTTTTTTTTCCTGTATCACACAGATTACATTAATTAAAACGTCACTTTCGGAATATTTCTCTGTATTTATAAATATACAAAATGTCGCATTAATATGTAAAACTATACCGGGCGATTCTCGGATCAGTTTGATTACGTGTAAAAAGACGGAAATTTATTGGTCTTCAAAAATTTTTTACCGGCTAAGAGCGCGTCTCCGTCGATTCCTTATGTAGCAGAAAAATTTCATTAAAATTTCCTTCTCGACAAATATGTGTAAAAATAAGGCGTGTAATGATTAGACGTGTTATATATACAATTAATTTATGATATTATTGGTATATATAATTTTGTAATTAAATATAATTAAATTTATTTTAAAACTTCAATGAAGCATTTCAACGTTGTGTTATAATTCTGTAGTGCAAACCGCAAATGATTTATTGTATTAAGAACATAATTAATTTCCGTATACAGTGCGTCCAAAGCGCATACGGACAGCCTCTTTCATTTCCTGAATCCGTTAGACTGGTCAAACCTTATCATTACCCGGCCTCTTACTATGTCGTGAACCCAAAAGTTGATAAATTATTCCAAAATATAACCTTTGACTTCTTGAGGCACTTTTCTCTTCAGTCTTTGCCCCCTTATAAATTCTATACCTTTTTTTTTGGTTATTCTCGTACTACATTATCGTGCGATTGCAATTCGATAACGAAAACGGATTCGAAGGCGGCTATGAGAACAATTTGGATACTTGTCCTGGATGTATTTTTAATCGTAGAATTTCAATATCGAACAAAAATTGAGGGTTCCTATTAAAAAATAGACTGAAACTTCCTCGAACGTCACTAAAGCTCTGGGCCCATGATTGTCTAAATTAATTTCAAACCTACTGTAGCTCACCTATTTATTATTCTTCGCCACGTATTATATTCAATTTAGACTATACGATAAATACAGAGGACTTTTATATAATACGCATACTGCATTAACAATTCCTTGAAGCGCTGTACATTCAATGAATCGATTAGTAATTTGTAGTATAGCACGTTCGTATCTCATTTCAAGCAAACTTTAATATTATCGTATATTTGTTAATAATTTAACGTTTACGCTTGAATTCAATCTTTCGCCTGGAAATTTCCTCATACCTTCTTTATCGTCGGAACAGCGATCGAAAAATATACTCGACGAGAAATTTCTCGGCTATATATTTTAATATTTTATACATTTTATATCCTTTTCGCACTTTCGAAACTAATAGGACTTCGGAAAATCCTCACGCCTCCTCTATGCACGCGCACGAGGCTTTTGTCTATTTTTCTTTTGCCACACGCGTGTTTTTTTTCTTCTTCTCCCCTTTGATTTAATTTATGTATATACGCCGCGTGTACGAGAAAGTTAATATTGGAGATTTCTTTTTGTGCAGATTTGATGCAGAATGTCCTATCGACTTTTAAACGGATGACGTATTTTATCTCCCTGTTTTTTTTTTTTTTTTTTTTTTTTTGTTTGTTTGTTATACCCGTGTTTCGTGTCCGAACCGACGACGGTATAAAGCAATTTCGAATATTGACGGAAGATTTTCGTTTTACATATATGAAACGTTGGATTGAACGTCGAAATGGAAGAAGAAAAGACTGCAGATTCTCGTTGCAACGCGTTATATTTTTGTTGATTCGTGAATATAAAGGAATGATAAAGTTTTCTAATAATCTACCTAAGTAAAGTTTAATAACAATCTATAGAATTTACATATCGAGAAAGATATTAATATAATAAAAAAGTTATTTTGTTCGTCAGTTGCGAGATTCGCTTAATCGAAACTTGAGCGTAAAAGTCTTGTTTCTGTAAAAGTTATTAATATACACTTATCTTGTACTTTGTATATTTGTTCTCGCATTATTCATCAAAATATTAATTTGCATTTATCCCGCATGTATAACAATATGCGCGTGTAGAATATATAAAGCGAACGTAAGAAAAAACGTAATATAACTGCTAAGCCGATAATGCGCTATCGAGATACAATAGAAATTGAATAAGACCTTCCGATCTAATATTCAGAAAAAAAGAGAAAAAAAAAGAAAGAAAGAAAGAAAGAAAGAAAAAAAGCGAGATGATATTTTGAATACAAGATTAAAAAAAAAAACGAGTAGGAGAGAGGATACCTTTATATACATATAGAGTCTTAATAAGGATATAAGGATCTTATGTATTTTTCATTACTCCTCAAAGACTTATCCGACCACAAGAAAAAAAAAAGTTGACAGAGCCGTACGTACAATATGTATACGCAAAAGGGAAAGAGAGAAGAAGGGGAGGAGGTGGAAGAAAAGCTTCGCAACCCCCGGATTGAATATCGAGGATCCGGCTTAACCTCACCGGCACAAAATAAGTATATTGGCCATCCCTCGCGTCACCTCTTCGGTCCTGCATCATATATATATATATTATAGAGTAGCGCATTCACGAAACTCAGCGTGGATATATACATCAAAGTTACATGCTTCGATGCGTGTGTCCTGGGCGAGAGTGAAAGAGAGAGAGAGAGAGAGAGAGAGAGAGAGAGAGAGAGAGCGCAGAGCAGCCAAGCCAAAAGCTGCGAATTATCTTCTCTGGCAAACTCATTACGTCGCGAAGCGTCATCGTTGCTGTCCCCGCCGCCCTTGCGCCCCCTCGTACCCCTTGTCAGTCCTTAGCCGCCCCCCTCCGCCCCTCCTTCCCGCCCGCGTCGTCGTCGCCGTTGACGCGCCTCTGCGCCAGCCACTAATTATAAACGTCAGCTTAATTATTAATGAGGGCACAAACGATCGTATTACTTGCTTCCGCGCGTAATTAGAGTCGACGACCCCCCCCCCCGCCCCCCCCGCGCGCGCACTCCCCCGGCACTCCCGACCTCCCTCGCGTTCCGCTGGATCATCCTCTCCTCGCCCATCAAACGAATCACCGTCAAGTGGTACGCCGGCATCCCGGATTTTCTGCGCGTATGCGCACGAGAGCCGGCGCGTGGATGACGCGCGCGCGTAGAGCAGGATGTATATTAGCGTAGCCGTACAAATTCGTCCATCTACCTACCTACCTCCCTCCCTCTCTCGCTCTCTCTCTCACTCTCTCTCTCTCCTCTCTCCGTTCTAATGCCGCTTTTGAAATGAGAGATCCGAGCGCTGGACTTTTTATGTACAGCTTGATTTTCGCCGCCGGGTCTGAAAGCCGCTATTTGCGGCTATACCGCTGTCTTGGGCTAAATTCGAATGGTCCGCAGAGGTAATGAATCCTTCGCTTCACTTTACGCTTATAGTATTTCTGCTAATTAGTAGAACGACTATTTTTCTTCTTCTTTTTTCTTTTTTTTTTTTTTCTTTTCTTCGTAAAACTTGGAATGCGATTATTTCGTTCGTTCGCGCGCTGAATTCGAGCTGCATTAACGTAAAACATTCGTTGGATTATATATTTAAAACATTGTAGCGCAGGGTTTAAAAATAAATAAAGTTCTATTATTATTTTTATCGGGTGGGGGGAAAATAGATTATTTAGGAAATTTAATCAAATTTATAATAATGAATTTTCTATGAAAAGTTTCGGGGGTATATATTGAATCAAGATCAAATAATATTATATTGGAAAACTTTCTTAAAAGCAATATTTAATAATATTGTATACACTTATGAAAATCTAAATTCGATGCCATGCGGCTTAATTTATGAGAAAAGAAAATACGTAAAACGAAAGTAGATTTTTACAAAAAAAGAAATTAAATAAATAAATAAAGTCGGGAAATGGTACGGAACATGGACTACTATTTAATTAAATCACATTTGGAAAACGTAAGAATTAACTCAAGTGAGATAAGTCGAGTGGCAAAATTCGAGAGAAAGTAATCAGAGCGTAAGATTACGCGATTAATGATAACGCGCAAAGTTAAATATTTTCCTGTTTTCTACCGAGTAAATTATTTTCTTAAATTGATAAATTATCTTCGTAAATGAAGGAAGGATTTACCTGATGAAAGAAGAGCCAAGTTAAATCAAACCACGTCGTCTTAAATCTAGTGAATATTTTCTTAATTTATGAAAATGATCTACTTGGCTTACAAAAAAGGAAAATATCTACTCGATATCGGAAAATTTTTTTTTTTCAGTGTAGTACAGTTTCTTAATTAGAATATGCTCCAAATGCTCGGATCAACGAAAGAAATGCGCGACTACAGACTCGCTAAAAGGTGTAATTTGGTAGAAATCGATGGTTTTTCTCGTACCAAGAATAGGCCAATTGACGGCAATGAAAATTACTGGATCAAAACTAGCAGCTGCTGGGCATTTGTGCCCATTGACAATGGTTAAAATGTAGTTTGGCCCCCTTTTAATCAGCATGCGTAGCAGCATTCGACCAGTAGCAATCGGGATTAATTTGACCTTCATTATAATTAAAAAAAAAAATTGTGATTTCTACCGGTGTAGTGAATATCCAAATAGAAATCAAGTTTTTTCATAACTCGACGAAAATTAAATAAGCAAGAAAATTATCTAATTATAAATAAAACTTATATAGTCATAATGTTATAGTACATAACAAGTTATCCTTAACTGAAATCTGATTTATAATATCACGTATACGTAATAATATAATATTGTTGCTATTTTAAAAATACAATAGCTGAATTCGATCGTGAGTAAATGAGGGAAATCCGTCTATAAATAATATAAATGTCAAAAACAGGAATCTAGATTTGGATTTCAATGACGTTAAAATTGGAATAAATGTTGGTATATTTTGTTTTATTTTAATATGTTTTTTTTTTTTTTTTTTTATAAATTAAGTAATTAAGTATTGGAAATATATTCATTTGAACATCATAATACCGGATTATTAATATGTACATGTTATTATTCTCATCTCGATTCTAGTATTAATAGAGTAATATATATACACATAATTTTTATTTCCTAAGATTAAACTGTAAATTTCTTTTCTTCATCGTTATTCTGAAAGACACTCAAAGTACTTGAATTCTCATGAAAATTCAGAGCAATTCACTCCCCTATCTGTGATGTCAATTATGCATTTTTTCTTTCATGAATTTTTACCGAGCATAAGGCAAACAATCGAAGTCCACCTTTCTCCGTACTATATAAATTACCGAATCTATATATAGATATACATATAAAGTGTAATAAATTGCCTTTTACTCGCACTTACTTATACATAAGAGAAGCTTTACTCTACTCCTTTGTACCATACTTTTGACGTCGTATAATAATAAAAATCAAATCAGCCCCGCCCCGCACACGGCAAATGGGGTGGAGGTGAGGATGAGGGTGGCGATGGGAGTGGGTGGGGGAAGCGGAGGCGAGCCTCTCGCGAGCCACCTCCCACTTTGCACGTTAAGTGTTACAAAGGAGCGCAAACAAATTGACAAACATGAAAGAACATTAATGCAATAGAAAGCGAGACGGTGAGGCGTTATATATACATATATCCATACATACATATATATATATATATATATATGCAAAAGACGCGCGGCTTGCAGTATTAGAGCGATAATTGGACCACTCTCCCTATATACCGCACATCGCCTCTACATGTATATATATATCGACTCCAAGGGTATAACTAAGTTCCCGCTTTTCTACCCCGCGCGTTGCAAGCTAAAATACAGTGCACAGGGCGCTCCGGCAGTAGCAAAGTATATAATATACACAGACCGACCTACATATATATTTATACGTATACATGGTTCTCTCTCTCTCTCTCTCTCTCTCTCTCTCTCTCTCTCTCTCACGCTACCGTATTGGCCTGTTCTTTGTATCAAATTGTGAACATGTGTGCCCGGGGGCGCGGGCTAAATTTTCTGCGCCCGGGGTGTCTGGATATATATATATATATATATATATATATATATATATATATATATATATGTGCCTGTGCGTGCGCGTGTGCGTGTGTGTATATCGTATGGTTGTTATATACCCGACGTATAAGAGGGGTTGCGGTCCAATGAGCCCCGGTGCGCGCCAGTAATGTCCGAGTCGTCGTCGATGAAAGACGTTTTTCCATATTAAGAGTTTGTATATATGTAAAGAGAGAGAGAGAGAGAGATAGCTAGGCTTTTGCCTGCGCAATCGGCCTCTTCAGTTTTGCATTCGCGCCGCTTCGCGGGCCAACGGCCCAGAGTGAGCAGCACAGCGTTACATGGACACCTAGCTAAGTGCCGAAAGGAGAAGGAGGAGGAGGAGGAGGAGGAGAAGGAGGACGACGGCTGGGTCCGGTTCTATTGGTCGAAAGGTCTGTAATGCTGCATTATCTACTGAGCTGGTCAGTAGGACCGCGTGTTATTATTTTGCACAGGCGCATTTAGCCGGTGTGACGTACATTCTCGTTGAAAATTGTTTTTTTTTTTTTATTCATAACTTAATGGCATTATGCATTGTAATCTTTATTATTAACTAATTCAATATTTTTAGGGTAGTTTTTTACATTATTCTCACATCTGAATCAAATCAAACTGACAGTTGATTGATTTATTTCTTTATTAGAATCGTCCAAAAGATACCTTTAAGAACAATCCAGTTATTTCCATAAGGAAGCAAAAATAAAAACATTTTTAAAAAAAATACTGAAATGGTGAAGTATGCTGGCTAGCGCATGTTTATACATAAAAATAAGCAGTTATACAAATTAAATACAATTGATTAGTTAAATAATGATAATACGAAATAGTAAAATGAAACTCACAAAATAATTCAATAGAACTTATGTAAAAAAAAACTAAACGAAAATAATAATGCTTTTCATCTGAAAGTTTTGAAATAAATACGTATTTGCAAATGAAAATTTTTTCTAAATATTTATTAAAAATTGAAATTTGTGCGTATGCGTGCATGGGTGTTTAATATTTTAAGCTATTACTATCAATAGAATATGACTCTTTATACTTTTTGTATTTCCAGAAACTGCGTACATTGTTTATTATTAATATTAATCAGAAAAAATTTGATGTCTTATTGGGAAATGTGGTTTTCTTAGTATATTCTTATATAATTCATTATTTACTCGAAAATGTTGTCTTAATAAATATAGAATATTTAATCAATGTTCAGATGTATATTCTAAATCTTTTTTTTTATTTGAGCTCAATTTTATGACCTCATTTAATGTATCATTTTAATATGTTTTAAATAAATATTATTTAGGATCTTTTTTTGAGATTATTTTAAATAAAAAAATTTATTTTCAATTTTTTAAAATTAATATATTTACATATAATTAAAATTAACAAATGACATAATAGTCCTCTATTTTGAAGCATCTTAAATAGATATTTCCTGTTTAAATCAATCGATTTTTCATCGAATATTGATTGAAAATACTTTATTTTGGGAATGAATCAAATGTTTTGCTTCCTTTCCAAATTGTATATTTTTCTTAATCGATAAACTCTGTACCCTCCAATCAGTTTATGCATCCGATATCATTAATAATTCTCTCTTGTTTTGAAATGATATTGTTAAAAGCCAAATGATCTTCTTCGACGATTCCAAACATCGTTATC
The DNA here is from genome assembly GCA_018907035.1 of Sycobia sp. Sy_11. NCBI lineage: Eukaryota > Metazoa > Arthropoda > Insecta > Hymenoptera > Epichrysomallidae > Sycobia > Sycobia sp. Sy_11. The sequence goes on from JACCIC010000293.1 coordinate 328,427, forward strand.
GTTATGAAAGTACATGTTTTTTCGTTTTATCATCACTAGAGATTTTTGTTCATTCTTTAATTTGTAATAATAAGAAACCTTTTAAAATATTATATTCAACAGTAAAAAATATACAGAAAATGTTTTTTATATTTTTTAGATTTGCTATGTAATAAAACAGAAAAAATGCAGTTACATATAAAAATATTGACTTTATATATTGTCATAGCTAATTGCATATTATATATGTATATATATATGATATATCATATCAATGACAGAAATAATCCGTTTGAAAATGTTTTCTTATTATGTTATTCTGCAAATATCGTTACAGATACGAAGTAGACTTTGCTTAACTACTTGAGTATAAAAAATGTTTTATTGGATACTTTTGCTCGTTTTAAAAATGTATTTTACTGCCGTTATCTCTATTTCTAGATTAGATTTTTTCAAGCAAAAGTACGAAAAAAATTGTAACAATTTGCTCATTTTTATTATTCCACTATATAATAAACAAGTAATTGTTATTTTCAAACATATTGTTAAGGAGCGCAATGAACACTGTATTCGAGCAGCTACAAAATAAAATCACACGCAAATTATACGAAATTGCGCGTTTCGAACAATGATCATATATATATATATATATATATATATATATATATATATATATATATATACACGCTCAAGGTACAAATTATCATTCGCTTTCGAAAGTGATTCGATCAGAGCGCTAATGACCGTGTCGGATCGTGCCGGACGAGCGACCCCGTCTATACGCGTACATATATACAGCGGGGGAGAAGACGGTCGGGGTGGGCTGGGATGGGGCGCGAGGAGGGGGTGAATTTAATTTCCAACGACACTAAACAAATACAAGCGTTTTTCCCAGATGTGCATCTAGAATCTATTGATGAATACGGTGTATATATGTATGTATGTATGTGCATATATATATACACGTAATAACAGAGCGTACTCGCATAGAGCGCTAACGCGGGTGAGAGAAAGAAGCCAGCCATATAATGAGCTTAGGCATAAAGGAGGCATGGCATCGAAAATCGCTAACTTCGAATCGGAGAATAAGGGTATATACGCGTACGTGTGCGTACATGGGTGTGTTCGTGCGTGAACACGTGTATTTATAGACAGCGTTGTCTAGGGAGAGACAGGCAGAGAGAGAGAGAGAGAGAGAGAGAGAGAGAGAGAGAGAGGGAGAGCCGGAATAAGAGAGTAAGATAGAGAATGATGGAAAACGGAAGAGAGAGAGAGAGAGAGAGAGGGAGGGAGAGAGAAACTTTCTGTTTGACCCGATAGACGGAATAATCGTGATCGGCACGTGTCCCTCGCTCCTCCTCTCCTCCTCGCGCGGCGCGCGGCGGCCCGCTGCTGCACACGCCTGCCTCACAGTGGCGAATCCCGGTCGCATTCAAATCCATCCGCCGCGCCGTAATATAGTCGAAATGTTACGCTTCGGCCCGAGCGCTCGCATTGTCCTCGCCGCGCTATACGTACACATGTATATACATAGATTCGTACGGGCGCCTGCACGAAACGCGGCTCTGATTAGCGCGCGAGAAGGCGCCGGGGCGCGATTCGTAACGGACGTGTGTAATCATCGCCGCGTACCCTCCCTGCGCTGCCTCCCCCCCCCCACTAACTAACCTCCCCCCGGCCCCCGCCTATTGCGCGCTATCCGGATGCGCGCCCCGTACGCGTGCACGTGCGCGCGTACTCGCGCGTACGCCTGCGCGCTGCGGAGAGCGAGGCTGATCACGGGAGGCCACGGGGGCCTCTAATGATAAGGCACGGGGCACGGAGCGCGCGTGAACGGGGCGACGACGACGACGACGACGACGACGCGCTCCGTGAGAGGGGTTTTCGGGCCGGGGGTGGCCGGGTGGCGGGGGGGGGGCGAGAGGAGGAGACGCCGACGACGAGCGAGAGGTGAGCGCGTGCGCGCGACACGAATTTTTCTTCCGCTCGTCCCCTTATTCCGCGCGACGATTCGAGCATGGCGATGAGAGCTGGCGATAGTCGCTAATACGTATTTATATATACATATTGACCGATTATACGACGATACGTCGTCCATGCGTATACGGTCGTCGCTCGATGCATCGAGGTATCATAAATATATATGTACGTGTATTGGGGCGCGCGTGCGTGGGAGATAGGGAGCAGATGTCTCGTCGTGTTTTTTTTTTTTTTTGTTTTTTGTTTTTTGTTTTGTTTCGGGGAGTCTGCTTCAGCGGATCGGGCACGCGCCGCAGTTACATATATATATATACATAATTCGACGCTTTTACAGAATATTCCGATCGAGCGGGGATCCGGTGCGTATTGTGCATCTTCGTAATGATGATGGGGTCGTTCAGGTTCGAGACCGCGCAGCGGGTGTTCCGCTCTCCCGGTCAATGGAGGGGCGCGCGATATTATTATCGGGCAGTTATGTATATATATATATATATATATATATATATATATATATATATATGTATGACTGCGTCAATATATGTACGCGAAGAAACAGCTTTTTCACATTGAATTAGATAGAAGTTAACGTTTGCTCGGAAACACGTACAGAAATACGTAATGTATTATGTATTCCTCGAAGAAAGCTTATTACTGGACTTGCCTGATTAAGATTTGTTTTGCTAGGGATCCGTGCGACATTTTACTTATACAGTCGGTGAATGTTACACAAGTAATGCAGAAATTATACGTACATTGTGTATATTGATCGGCTGAGTCGATTTGCATTTATCGTATAACGTTTCTTTTTACAGAGAAAATGTGGGATTTTTCCCGTCAGGTTTTTTAAAAAAGTATTCGACGATCCGGGCATTTAAATTTGCAGATTATTGAAGGTAGAGGCTACTTATGATTTTTTTTTTCAGTTTAAATCAGCTAATCAATCAGATATCATTATCTTTCTACTTAGGTGGGGGGAATCTAGGATTCTCCTCATCAAAATCTTACAAGGCAGTCAAAAGTCTGCTTTTTTAGAATAGCAGCATTTCAGATGTAACAACACGATAAGATTACTTAATTTACATACGCTTAGATATCCTTAATTTTTCTTTATGCCAAGAAATGCTAGTGTTTCCATGAAAGTATCTGAAATGGATTTGGATTTATCGAAAGTTGTAAAATTTTACGTAAGGAGGAAAGGGGGAAAGCTATATTAACGCGAACTGAGTCCTACACAGTTGCAGGTTTTATGACTTAACGTTCTCTCCATTCGTTAGATACGAAACTGTCTTATACTAGCGTAGGTCACGGCCCCCGTCATCCGTGACCCGATTTGATGGACGATTTTTGCATAAAATAAAATAAAATAATTTTGTAAAACGTACATTGACAATTATATGAATAAAATTATAAATTCAGAGCAATGTAATTTGCTTAAGTGCAAATAATTATAGAAATTCATATGCAATAATTGAATAGATAAAATTTGGTTTAATCTTAAGTGTAGCTATCGAATAAAACTTCTTCATCCGATTTGAATACCGACAGAAACTTTTTCCGTTCTTGATTCAAGAAATAAGATTAGATTCTTTATAGAGTGTTTCTCTTTAACACTTTAACTGGCTAAGATAAATTTATTATCTAGATGTTCCGATACTGGTTTCTTAAAACAAAGTGACACAAATATCGAGATATATAATTATTTCGTATGATTTCCCAACTTCCTCCCTGCGTACTAGAGAGATAAGGGGAAGTAGACGGATCGTAGCACGATTCGAGAGTGCAAATATTTCATTAAACTGATATTGTTTTATCTGGAATAAATTATACTTTTCGAACAAATCTTACGATGAGATATTTTAGTTTTCCAACTTAACGTCGGGTACCGTTCGTTCCTGATTAAAAACACTGAGCTATATATATATATATATATATATATATATATATATATATATATATACTATCTCTTACCCATTTCAATGCCGAACAGCGACCATCGGGGACGTTCGAGGGCGAAGGTCAGAGAGTTGAGGAGGGTGGATTAGCAAAAGGAAAAATAGAATAAATACGCCTCGAGTGGCTCGCTCGTCTTCATCGGCCTGCTAAAAATTCGACACCCTTCCCCTCAGGGAGAAGGGAGGGGGGGCGTGTGACTACGAGGGAAGATTAATACTTGAAGCCCGTTTGTCCCGCCAGTGGACTCGAGGCTGATCGGCTCCTGCCCGGCCGTGGTTGCACCCGCCCGCCTCTCTCGAAAACAGCTAGACCCTAACCCACATTCTAAAACAATAACGCCCCGGGGAAAAAAATGAGACTGAAAGGTGGCGACGAGGGGGGGGGGTGCGGGTGAGAAATAAAGGCGAAACGTGAAGGAGGTCGCTTTGGAGAGCGTGGAGAGAGAGAGAGAGAGAGAGAGAGCCGAGCGTAATATAAGCGAATAAAGAAAGTCTCGCGCTTGCGCGATGAGTGAAGAAGAGCCGCGATCGCGGATGAGAGGAGCCGAGGCGGATAAGGGTGGCAGAGGGGTGGATGGATCTGCCACAGATCGCTGGAGCAGCCTTTGTCTTTCTTTTTATTTTCGTGAGGCTCCGGGGCTTGAACTAATCCGCGCTAAGTTACGCCCGCATCGGTGATTTAAAGGTCCCCACCCCCTCTCCCTCTCTGCCTCTCTCTCTCTCTATCGTTTTCTCTGTCTCTGTCTCAGTCTCTCTCTCTCTCTCTCTCTCTCTCTCTCTCTCCTCGCTCGCTAGCTCAATTCAGGGAATGAAAGAGAGAGAGAGAGAGAGAGAGAGAGAGAGAGAGAGAGAGAGAAAAGGAGACGGAAAGTCAGTCGAACGGATAAATGAACTCGTAAGAGGCCGAAGTCAAGCCGAGCACGCGCAGAGCCAACCGCCGAGAATCAATAACTCCTCGTGCGCTCGTGAGGTGCGACCTCTCTCTCTCTCTCTCTCTCTCTCTCTCTCTCTCTCTGTCTTTGCCCCTTTTCAGCCTCTGGCTTTCTGGCTTCTCGTTCTCGTTCTCTCCCTCTCCGACTAACCCTCCCTCCCTCTCCCTCCTTCCTTTCTCGCACGTATATATATGTATGTATATATATACATACTTTAGCCCCCGCCACCCCCGCCCGGTCTCAACCGCGCGCGCGTACCCCACCGGCTACATAATAGTATGAGTAAGCGACCGAGCTTACGGCGCGGCTCAGGCGGTGGTAACTGTATATATAATGTGTATGTATATATATATAATATACACACAGATAGGGCTCTGGCAAATACGGCTTTACGTGTGTTTAAGAAGTTGCGCATATATATACATATATATACATAGAAGCGAGAGAGGTCACGCGCGCGCGCAGATACACAGTAGAGAGGGAAGTCGGTGTTTCTCCCGCTCGCGTTTTCTTTCTCCTATTAAAAGGAGAGGCAGAGACAGGGAGGGTGAGCGAGTCCTTCTCCGAGCGAGTTAAACGCGATATCCCGCTCTCCGTTTTATATATCAACGTCCCTCTTTTTCAACCCCCTCCTCTCGAAACGCACACAAACCCCGCACTTGCTCGAGCTTTCCCCTCCGCCTTTCTCTCTATCTCTCTCCCTCTCTCTCTCTCTCTCTCTCTCTCTCTCTCTCTCTCTCTCTCTCTCTCTCTCTCTCTCTCTCTTTGCACGCGTATATGTGAGTATCAGCCACACCGAGGATGAGTATCGCTGCAAGAGAGAGAGAGAGAGAGAGAGAGAGAGAGAGAGAGAAAGAGAGAGGCTCTGGGGAGCGCCACCACCACCGCGATGTTGCGATGAGAATTCAAGCACAAAACCGAGACGGTGCAGCGTTGCACAGAGCGGGCGACTCTTGTCTCGTTCTCGTCGTCGTTGCGCGGCCCGGGCAATATAACCCACTCGCAAACCTCTCTCTCTCGCTCTCCCCTTCTTTCAACGCTCGCCCGATGCTCTTTTCATCCCTTACCGCCTACCACCCCCCCGTCGATTCCGTTCTTTAAGTCCGCCTCCGGAGTCGGGATGGACAACGGTACGCGTGTGGGTGTCTATAGTTTGCATCCTAGTGATATATATATATCGCAAAAGGCGCTCGTAGATTTATAATAAAATCTGTATCGAGTATTGGGAGACGGTCGGAGAGACCTTTTTTCGTTTGTTCTTGAGTGAGGATGGAGCAGAGACGTTCATTGAAGGGTTTCTTTTCCTTGTCAGTCTTTGTATTTGAGAATGATTGATGTCAGATTGAGGATTGTTCTTTTGACCTCGTTGATTCGTAAAATACATTTTTACCGATTGATGGATTTATTATTCCAGTAGTTTAGTCGATATCAAAGAGTGATTCGAAGGATTATTGTTTTTCTTGATAAGTTACTTAATTATTTATAGGCCCCGTTGCTGTGACATATTTATAGAGGCCTGAAAAATTATAAAAATTGCTTCAAAACATTTTATAAATATAATATAAATGTAATATTTTCATAAATTGGATTGAAAATAAACCTTATCTACATAAAGGAAATTGTGAAAATTAAATGCATGGGAATCAATAAGATTTAAATGCCGTTCAGCTTCTATTTAGATCATTCCATAAATAAATTTATATATAAATATGTCTATATAAATATGTATATATATATATATATATATATATATATATATATATATATATATATCATTGTTATTATATATCTGAGCATGTTTGAATTAAAGAAATATTTTTAGACTTTTATCGAATGTTAAAGAATATTTAATGAGGGAAAAACTGAAACTGCATTGTGAAAACTATATATAGCCAACAAACTTTCGTACAATTAATCTTCCTCCATGTCTAGGGGTTTTAAGTGCGTCGTTTCGAAAAGAGAGGAGAAAATTCGAAAGAAATGAATGGCAATTACCGCGGCGGGCATACCACGCTTTCTCTCTCCCCCCTCTCTCTCTCTCTCTCTCTCTCTCGCCCCCTCTCTCTCTCTTCTCTCACTCTCGCTCTATGTCTCTCGCACTCCGTTCAGAAACTATGGATCTCGGCCCGACGGAGGAATGCAAAGCCAAACTTCCCGTTCCGTATAGAGTGTCATTGCGGATTTATGATGAAATCGCCACAGTAGCCGCGGCGCAGTAATTGAACGATGACTGGACTGACGCGCCTGGCTCGCTTCGACATTTATCACCGCGCGGCTAACGAACTGTGCGATTAGGGAGAATATCACAGAGCGGCGCGAGGACGTTTTTTTTTTTCTTCTTCTTCTGCTTTTCATTGCGAGTTATAGCTGGATCGATATATTTGGTCTTCGTCTTCATTTTTCTGTTTCTCTCTATCCCGGGAATTTTTCTTCTTTTTCCTTATCTCTTTCCGATACTTTGTGCAGACGATATCACAGCTCTCGAAGCTCAAATCGAATTTGCTTCGGTACAGTACATTTTTTATCTCTTATACTTGTTCACGTCAATTTCTAAAGTAATTTTGGAAACTACAGGTTTGGAACGGAAGTATACTCATATAGCTGTATTACTAATTTTTGTAGATTTTCAATTGAGTTTATTATTATAAACATGTTTGCTGCGAAATCAATGAATGGTTTTCCATCTGAGATTTATATATAGAAAATGATGATAAATTCGATTGGTTACATATTTTCAAGCATCGCATTCTTTCACTGGAGGATTCTGTACAATTAATGCGTTTGCAGCTTTACCAATATTTGTATGTTAACTGATGCATTTATCATGATAAGAAATTTCGCTATCTACAATTATGGATAAGGTGCATTGTTATCTATTACGGTAATATAGATTATATCGGGCTTCTTCTGTCTCTTAATTTTTTATCTAAATGTCCAAGGAGTTTGCTCGAACTGTTCCATTCGACTTTCGGACTGGATTTCAACACTCAATCTGTTCTTCTGAAATCAATTAATAACGTAGAATTTGGAATCGACAGAAGATTGATAACTATTCTTTTTTCTGTTTGGTATTATCTTACATTATATATGGCATTCTCTTACTGTATAAATAATAACAGTGAGGCTGTTTGGATTTCAACCGTCTGATGGTTTTAGTCCTATTATTCTGTTAGGACTTAGGATTTGCAGAGAAAGTATTGATTAATCTCTTTCTGGCCGGACAAATCTAGGGATACCGTAAGGTTCAGTACTTGATCTTCCCTTTTGCTTCGTACATGTATATGAATCATATAGATAAAGGGCTTCATAAAATGATAAATCGTATTATTTACGTTTATATGCCATTCCTAAGTCTATCTAAAAGTAGAGCTAATTTATTAGGATCTCATAAACAAATTCATCAACACATAATTGTCTTTCACGAACTAACGATTTATCATACTTAATAAATCAATGCACAAATTTAGGATTGAGCCAGGCTTTTCTATTTACTTATAAGGTGTCGCTGTATTATTTGAGTTTTCTATTAGATAGCAGCTAGATATGGTGCTCGATTGAAAACTGATATGGAAAGTACAATCCTCTTTATTTGTGAAACAAATAAGCTCTCTAATGTATCGTCTGTAGTCTTTCCGGCATGTCAGCCTACACTTCATCTTCGTAAACGATTTTTTGAGACGCTTCGAATTCCCTTTGACTGGACTGCTAGTCATTGTTGCTAATAGACTAGTCCCAGATTATGTTACAGAGAGATTTAAATACGGGCATACAATGATATTGGTGGTGAAGAGGTTCGTGCGATAAGCTATTCCTCTCAAGCGTGAAATTTTCTTTTTTTTTTTTGGCTCTTTAGTCACGCATATTTCGAGTGACCATCGTATTTATTGAGACTTGAAATTCATTTCTGCAGACAATGTTTCGTAGTCAGTGAGGGCTCACGAGTGGCCGTTGGCCATCACTCGATTTTTCACGAAGACATGGCATTCCTCATTTTCTTTATCGTTATCCAATTACCCTCTATCTCCTTTTAGAATCCATATTATATCATCATACTTTTTAAAATTAATAGTTTCAAACTCAATTAAACACATACATACAGTCTTTAGCGCCAATAAAGTTTACGTTCATACTAAAAGATTATACTTACAGCTTGTCAGAGCATAACATATCAGATATTATCATAATAAATAAATAAATAATCAATTAGTGAACAAACTTGAACTTATATTCATGTAATGCTACAACGTAGTATAAAGATTAAATAAGTCGTTTGTATCTTTATCTAGTTATCTATCTCTATATCTCCGATGGCCAAGCGATATCGAGCGGAACCGGTATTTCGGAAAACAGGAATTCCTGGATGTGTTTCGGCTCTCTGGCGAATGTGTGTGTGTGTGTCGGTTAGAAAGAGTTGCTGCTTCAGCTTCAGCTTTTCGGCAATTGGGAGATAAGCGAAGATATAGAAAAGGCACATTTTTCAGCGCTCGCCGATCGTTCTTGTGGTTTTAGAGAATAGATGTTGCTTCTTCTTTTTTTTTTTATTCAAAGATTGAGCGCTTTTGGTTTTACCAGCAGAAAAATGCTCAAGAAAAGAATATGTGGCTGTGATAATTTAGGAAATAGTGACAAATTCATGATTCTTTTAGAAAATAAAAAAACTACCTTCTATTGAACCCTCGGGTGTTTATCAATAATGTTCTCACAGAGATGTATTAAACTCCTTAATATCGAAAAATTAATAATTTTTGAAAATTAGATTTAATAAAGTACTGCTGATGCTTGTTAAATTTTCTTTTATTTCATTACTATTCGTTAAACTTACTTACTTATATATTTATTTTGTTCATTAATTAATGTTATCGTATATGATAGATACTACTTTTATATTTAATTGTATTAAATCTACGGTTCTTGACAAAAGATCAAACCTATGTAAAAAAAAATCTATATCCAAATAGTCAAACGAACTGTGTATATTAGGAAACAATTCACTATCTAGTATACAATACGTGTATAATAATAGTATACAATTATTATTATTATTATTAAAAAGTTATTATTAAAAAGTTACGGACATTATAGCTCCTTTTTTAACTTTTCATCAAAAGCTTCTTTTGGAAAAGGAGCTTACTTCATCGCGATTAACAAGGGAGGCTTTAAAATGTTTGCCAACACCAATCATTTCAGTCGAATAAATCATATAGACTGACGCGCATAAGGAAATTTTTTTTCCAGTTGTATATATATATATAATATGTGTGTGCCGGCATTTTTTGTTTGTACAGTAGAGAGCGAGGCTGGAGGCATTATAATCGCCGCGACCGTCCACCTTCACCCGCGTCCTATTTATAAAGACTACCGTGCCGTTCTTAATATCGATTACCGACCAAGTCAGTTTTAATATAGTATACGATCCTCAAGGTGATCGTGCGCGCGCGCAACAAAATTTACTCCCACCCCCCCTTCACGTCTTCAACCGCGTCCCCCCCCCCTGCCTCCAGTCCACACTCCTGTCAATTTACGCGCGCGCGGCCTCGAGGGCGAGAGCGTAAATTTCAAGCCCATCGCCAGGCGGTGGTGTAGGAAAATAATCCGGAGTTACAGCGTAGGGGAGATTCTGTATATTATTATTATTATCATTATCATTATCATTATCATTATTTTCATTATTATTAATATTATTAATAATAATAATTACGAAGTTGAACTTTTCTCGCAGAACTTACGGGGGCCGAAATTGAATCTCTCGCGCGTTCACCGAACTGGAGAGCAACCGAAAAAAGAGAGTAACGGGGCGAAAAGTCCACGCGGCTGGTTGTACATCGCTGAAGTGTGTGCGCGCGCGCACTTTGACTCCCCACCCTTCACCACCCCATCATCTCGTTTACCCTGGTCAAAAATCCAATATTTTCCGCTCTTACGTGCTCAAAATTAAACCTCGTAATTCGACCGTGGGCCGGTTTCATTTAATTTTCGGACTTGCTGGCGGTGTGTGGCGTTAGCCCCCACACCTCTCCCCACTTCATTTCCCCATCATCAAGACCCCCCGCCCCCGAGGGAATTAAGTTAAATTCGATTCTCGCCCGCAAACGCCGTATGCGCGCAACGTGAGAGTCGAGCGCTAAAGCGTCTGGAAAATTAGGAGGGTATTTTAATATGTATTTTTAGCGGATGCGGTCTTCTAGCGCTCTTTTCGGATTGATGGAATAAAAGAAAAAAATCTGGCTTTTTTGTGAAGATTAAGTGCTTTGCTATAAATGCCATCGTATATAAATAGTAAAGTATGAAAAAGTTTAATAAATCGTACCCTTTATTTGCCATTTATTTAACATCGTTGAAAAGTTTCGAGCAGTTTCTGCAAACTAAGCCATAATCGAAAGGTTTTTATTATTTGACGTACAATTTTTGGTCGTGGACTTTTTGAAAATATTCTCACTTCCACGTGGTTTGTCGAATCCACTTGAACTTTTCACGACTACGCGTTATATACACGCAAATAAGCGGAATTATTGATTAAAATTTCCAGTAATATAATATTTGCATGTATAATTATATTTAAAAGGGTCTACAGTTTTTTCTATCGGTGAAAATTGACTTTGACAGCAGGTTCAACAAAAAAATGAAACCCTGGACATAATTCGAGTTTCTCTCATTATACGCATATAGCTTGAACACGTTTATAATTTATTCACTTATGCCGAGATCTGCTCAATATAATCGTATCCGCGCTGTAGTCATTAATACGTAATCGTTTCGTAATTTAATTCAGATATTTCGACGTACATATATATATACTTATAATGCAAGAATTCTGAATATTGACCCTTGTATAATATATAGTGGCTTCTATCGTCGTTTTATTGGATGCGAGTGTAACATTTAGGCTAATAAAATTACGTCTGAATAATTAATAATGCGAAGAGCGACTTATTTACGAATGTTATATATTATTCAAGTTTTATCCTATATACGCTCATTACTTGGAAATAGAATGAAAAGGAAGCCAATAAAAATCCAAGAGCGTGAAAGAATCCGGGAGCATCGTTATAAAGTATATAGAAACGAGATACTAGGAAAATTCAACTCCCTCCCCCCTCCTCTCTTCGCATAAATATAAAAGCCAAATAAGTAATCTTCTTATATATTTTTTCTCGGTGCTTTGATATACATATAGCTCTTACCGCCTTCGGGGTCGGAAAAGGGAACAACTCATCTATAATAAACACAAAACACATACAGCGTGGGACAAAGCGCCCTCTGCGCGCGATTCCAAATTCTCCCGCCCCCTGATTACCATGTCAAAGGAAAATTATTTATTATATCACCTCGCGCCATCGCGTTATGTATATGTATATATATATATACATATATATGCCGAGTCTCGTTTATAGTATACCTCTGACCGACCGCCGATTAATAATTAAGCTGACGAGGCGCAAGAGGACGAAGCTGTGTAGTCGTTGTTATATATGTATCATATAGTTTTACCTCCACATTCTGGTTATATATATATATATATAAGTAGATAGAAAATACCCATAGAAATTATGGTGCTATAAAACACCGCTGACCGGTGAGACGACCTTAGGATGGGGGCAGGATAAGGGGATATTTATTCGGGCACGATCAGTACCTGCCTACAATTTGTCTCATGAGTCGCCTCTTCATCGATAATAAAACATGAATAAATAGAACAGATGGACTCGGAGAGGGGGGAGGAGACGGACTGATAGAGATCTGGGGCCAGGTGATAAAAGGGGATATTATATTCCGGGCACGAATCTAGGTACGCCACTCACATGCCTCTGTTCATACGGAGTCGCTCTTTCATCGATTAGATAAACAGAATAAATAGATACAGAGAGGGAGGGAGAGAGAGAGAGAGAGAAGAGAGAGAGAGAGAGAGAGAGAGAGAGAGAGATGATGTACGGGCGTAAAAACATTTTTTTTCTGTTGCCTCTTGGTTTTAGTTATTTATGAATGGCGCTCAATAGTTGCCCGGGGGCTGATTTGTTTTGCCATATAAAGGAATTACACGCGGAACTAAACTTGTCGGCTTCAAAATCTCTGAAGAGTAATGGGGGATTAATTTATGACGTGCTTTCTGGGCCTTGCTGTCAGGCGGGTTTTTGATGACTGGATAATGTGCCGTTTTATTTTTTTTTTGTGAACATATGTAAAACCAGTTTTTCATCGTTAACAACGACATTGAGAGAGAGAAAAAAACACAGTTTTTTTCAAAACATATTTTTTATTTTTGTTTCAGGTGAGTCGTCGCGTGATACTTGCGAATACGAAAAGGCTAACAAATCAATGCGTAAGTTGAATTTTATGTATCATTTTGTTTTATTCGCTATGCCGAATTGGTTAGCGGCATGACAATTTTAAAATACCAGTGTATGTTGTAAATAAAAAAAATTAATGGATCGTTACTATCAACGTATAGCAAGTGCAGATTAGTAATAAAGGCGGGTGTCTAAAGTTTATTACGTGATTTATTCGGTCAAGAAACATTTGGTCAATCTTTAAAGTTAATCGGGTGGGGTAAATTTTGTCGAATGGGCTATTTGCGAAAGTTCAATCTTACAGTTAAGTCTTACAGTCTTTATACAATAATTTACTGATATTGATACAGTAGAATATGATGTAAAATCACTACAAGAAATAATCATTCAAAATAAAGATAAAATAAAATGAAAGTTACATGGAAAGATGAAACTGAAAATAAAAATAAATCAATCTATATAGAAAGTCGAGATCAAATGATTAATCTATATGTAAAATCAGATTAGTCCCTGAAGATGAACCAGAGCAGTTCGAAAGGTCGGACAATATCGAAGGTAAATTGAGGTAGAGGGAGACAGTCAGGTCGAGCCTTTACAAACGTAAAATATAAATTAATTGATTTTTACTTTTAAGTTTAATTTTGCTATTTCAGATTCTAGGTGGGTGATTATAAGCAAGGACAGCCCGACTGTCATTATAATAGTTTAACTCGGTTATTAGCTCAAGACTATAAGATAGATAAAAATATCTGCTAATTTACTCAAACATTGAATTTTCTATTTATTTATCTATTTATTTCTTCAAATATTCATTATTTTCTGATCTGATGGGGCATATTAAATTCGAATATAACTATTTTTGTAGTAATTTAAGCACAGTTAGCCATACGGCATACATAAACTTCATTACACTTTCATATAACTTACAATTATACTTTTACGGTTACGAGTATATATATATATATATATCACTAATTTTGTCACGAATTCGGTGAAATTAAGCCCGGCCAAAATTAATGCGACGCTCCACGAGCTCGACGAATATCACGCGACACCGAAGCTCTTACGCATACAATGCAACATTGTAAAAACGGCTAAACCAGTTGCACCTCAACAAACTGTAAATGTAATTAAACGCTTTTAATGGCCTTTGCGCGCGCCCCTGTATAGATACATACGACCTGTTTGCGACTACGTCGGCAAGAAATGGCCCAGCGGTGGCAAATGAATTTTCTCGCAGCGAATCGCATCAGATTGTTAATTCAACCCCGTTGGGCAAGAAACCGAGGGACGCGCGGGCTCCTCCCACCGCCCTTCACCGCGCAATTGCGCGAGCGATCAAAGAGCCACGGACGAGGAGAGAGAGAGAGAGAGAGAGAGAGAGAGAGAGAACTGCCACCACATGTGTCGCCGCCCCCCCCCCTATCGAAACACCGCGAAGTAGAAAAAAAAATCAGTCGGACATTACGAAGTGTGCGCTCGCTGCCGCGCGCTTGCCAGACGCGAGATGCATAGGAATAATAATGCACAAAGTGAATTCTCCCGCCGGCCCGCCACGACTCGAAATGCGGACCCAGGCGCGGTGGGCCGCCCCGGCGAATCCCTGCGCTCGAGCATTGTACGATGCGCGTTCGAAAGAGAGCGCGGGGGAGCGTGAGAGAGAGAGAGAGAGAGAGAGAGGAAGAGAGAGAGGGAGAAGCGAAAGGAGGTGGTTGGTTTGTGTTTTATCCGGTTCGAGAGAAATAAAGAGAGACAGGGACGCTTACAATGGAAGGATTGCGAGTACGGAATATTCGAATTTGGCGCTTAGGAGGGTGTCCTGTAGGTCGCGACGGCGGGTTGGGAACGATGGTTTGAGGGCTGTGGTGGGGGTGGGGGGCGTTGCGCTCGGTGCGTCAGATGGAAGGTGGATAGATCCAATTATGACCCTTACAATGGGATTAAACCGAGGAGGAGAGCTACCGACGAGTTTTATCTTCTCTCTTTTCCTCTGTCTCGTCGAGCTGTCGTGTAATCCCCCCCCCCGCCTCTCGGCCGGACTCTCACCCACATGGGCTGCAGTTAGCTCTCTTTATCTCGCCCACCCACACCCGCACACACATACACACTCCCCCCCCCTCTCTCTCTCTCTCTCTCTCTCTCTCTCTCTCGTTCACTGTCCTCTCTTTCAATGCGCCCCGATGCCAACCGGAGGTGAAAAAGTCGTTTACGGTCTCGCAAATGCGCTCCCCCGGATATATCTACTGGTCAACGGCGACGAGAACAACGAGAGGGGAGGTTCATACTGACACAGGACGCGTTCTTTTCTTTTTTTCTGTCACCCGCTGCCACGTCCACCGCCCGGTTGGTTTAGCTGTATATAAATATACAGCGCTAATATATATATATATATATATATATATATATATATATATATATATATATATATGTTATAGAGAGGGAAAGGGAGATGATAGCATTTGTGGATGGATATTTTGTTTTCATTATACAATATATAAATGTTATACAGATATATAATCTTGAATAAACGGCAATGAAACAAAGTCACGCGCGTGAGATTGAATGTAATTTTTCGCGGTGTAACGGTGTAATAGAAGTCGCAAGCTGTTAAAATTTGCGGGAGGAGCGACCCTCCGTTCCGCCTGTATATCCTCGTAAATCCCGTCTAATTTCCTCCGATAAATCATCTTCAATGCCCAACTTCTGTTTTTCAGCCCGACCTGCTTATATATATATATATATATATATATATATATATATATATATATATCAGAGCGAGAGAGAGAGAGAGAGAGAGAGAGAGAGAGAGAAGAGAATCAGGGAGAGGAAACACACATTTTCTATACGAGGCACATTTATCGATCGATAAGTCTCAAAAAAATGTACAATGTATATAGATATATACGATCACCCTTGGGAGATGGACTATCCCGTTTCTTAAACCCAGACGGCGTACAGAACGAGAGGAATGCAGCCCCAACTCCCTTGTCATCTTTCACACGATCCGGGACCAACACGTGTGTGTGTGTATATATATGTGTTCGTATCATTACACAGGTTTCTTCTGATTCTCTCTGTCTCTCTTCTCACCTTATGTCTCTGGGCAGGTCAACAAGTTCCCTGAATTTAACGCCTCGTCCCTTACGGTGTTATTAGTTCTTATTTTTCTTAAACCGACATAATACGCGGAGGAGTCGGTGTGTTAGGTCGGTCTATACACAAGAACACCCACATGCAATAACAAGGTCGATATAATACCTATGTATATATATATATATATATATATATATATATATATATATATATATATATAGACCTTTCGAAGCCACCGCAGCAGCAGCAACACCAGCCGTTTTTTTTGGACTTTGCCAGGACGTGCAATGATTTAGTACACCTGCGTGATAAGCCCCTCACGCGATCCGAACAGCTTTTACCCCTCCCTTCTCTCTCACTCACTCTCTCTCTCTCTCTCTCTCTCTCTCTCTCTCTCTCTCTCTCTCTCCCGACCACCCCCGCTTGTGCTCTTGTTTGGATGTATCGTGTCGAGACGGGCAGGATTGCGCACGCCGAGAGGGAAGAGAGGTAGGAAGGTGTCTGTATATATATATATATATATATATATATATATATATATATATATATATATATATACAGGGAGGATTAAGGGTTGCCCTCTTTCAACCACGTCCCGCGCGCGATTAGATTCGTGGGGACGACGGGTGGGGCGGCGGCGTGGGGGGGAGGGGGGTTGGCTGAGCGCGGCTCGCGCGGAAGATTGGATGATGTCGGATACGGGGGGTGGATATAGGCAGAGCTGACGTATTATGTTGCGGCGAGGAGATGAATCGAGTTTTATTATCCGGTCTGGCGCGCGCGTGGGGTCGGATATTATATATATATCTATATCGCAGTTGCGGAAAATGTATTTTGGGCTTCCCGTGCTCGATAATCGCCGCGATCCTCCGTCCCATCCTCGCCAATAAAGAGTTTCTATGTTGTTGTTCTATTATTTTCCTTTTTGCAGACGTGCATCTGGACATACGTATTGGATCGTCTGGCAGCAGCTGAATCTTAAGTTGGCCGACAGAGTGGAAAGAGGAGAAAATAGATAGATAAACTTTACGAACTTTAGTACCAAAGGAAAAATAAAGAGAGAGAGAGAGAGAGAGAGAGAGAGAGAGAGAGAGAGAGAAGGGGGGGTATAGCATATTGGATTTCAGCAACTGATATAGCGTCGCTAAAATATTCATTATGATCAATAGTTAACGAAAAATTGCCAAAATATCAAGTAAGAAAACGTTAGAAAAATAAATATTATTGAAATATGATCACACTGCAAAAATCCATTCTAAATTGAAATCTAAAATTAATGAACATAATATAATAATAATATAACTAATGTTTTTTTTTCACGATGCGTATAATATTATTTGCTGAGTAAATTTTTAAAGCTTATATTATATTCATATCTTAAATCGTAGCTCAAATCCTATCAAAATGACGGTAAGCATCCAAATATGAACCCTCCAAGGAAATCAGTGGACTTAACTGTCTCAAACCGAATAAGGGAATGTCAGATTCCTCAAATATTCCTCAAATACATTTACTGATTACATGAGTAAAAAAAAAAAAAGCTTCACCGTGTTTTCGATAAAAGTCGCTAATAGTGAATAAAATTTTGCAATTTCACTATCTTATGGATTTAAAGGGTTGTGGGCATGTATCTTCAAGATTTATCACGAGTTGTAAGTTTGAGTAAAATAGTCTATTAAAAAGCGCCTATTGGAACGGTATTTGTTCGTAGTAACATGGCGTCACTGCGACGTATTGGATTTTCTTTGTTTTCGTGGTAACTAAGCTCGCCTCCAAGTAATCTGGGATCCTCAATGCTTCGAAACCGTCTTAATCGAGAATAATTTCCGTGGTATTATGGCCGTCAATTTTTACCGTACTTCATCCCCTGAATTTTCTAAAATTGCTCAAAAATTATTTTACATTCAACGTTCATTCAATTAAATTTCACTCATTCGATTTTAGAGAGACTCTTTCTGAATATTCTTTCTAGCTAATATGGATAAATAGAGAGAGAGGGGGGGGCAGAGAGACGCATTATTCTTTAAGTCGTCGAATAATTGGATGCTCGCGATAATTTGCGGAATTGCCGGGGAGAGAATGATGGAGTGAATCATTTTCGACGCTCGGCGGATGCGGACAGTCCTCGTTACGAAATTATTGTATACTTAGTTGGGGCAATGCTCAATTAGCGTGGAAGTTGTACCGAAGACAGTCTCTTTATACTTAAAATACGGCTCCATCACACTTAATTTAACAGAAACGAATCGTGACTCGATTCTTCTCCTTTTAACCCCCCCGTGCCCCCTCCCCTCAGCTCCCGCCCACCGTAGCCTCCTCCTAACCCCCGCGCCCGCCCCTCAATCCACCTCCGCCCATCATTGCAATTCACTGAGTCGCGATACGATTGAGCGCTCTGAAAGGATCCTTGTGCAGCGGTCGACGAGTAGAGGGAAAAGAAGAAGGGAAAAAAAGCACGCGGCGGAGCCTCATTGCGCCCGAGATCCATATTATATACATGTGAAAAGCAGGGTGGGGGGAGTGTAGAGAAAAAAAGGAGCCCAGTCGTTCGTAAAATTCAAGGCTGATATATATGGGGCAGTCGACATTTATAGGAAATCGCTTCGTTCCGCTTAACAACAACAAAAAAAAAGAAGAAAAAAAAAGACCGAGAGTGAAAGACAGAGAATATAGACAGGAAGACAGAGAGAGAGAGAGAGAGAGAGAGAGAGCGAGAGAGAGTTTGATAGGTAGTAAATGGTAAATTGAAAAAAAGAGGAAGAGTGAGAAAGAGAGAAAGAAGAGAGGCGAGAGACGTAGCACACAAGATTTGGCGGGAAACAACTCGGGCGTTTCTGATTAATCCTCCTTCGCGGTTTGAAACAAAAGTCCCTCTCTCTTTCTCTCCCTTCCCCTCTCTTTCTCTCTTTTATTTCCCTTCTCGTCTCCACGCTCTCTTCCCACTTTCAAAGCCGCCACCAATTAACTTTCAAATGCGCGCTCTCACACACCTCGGACACACCAAGTTGAGAAGCGGTGTATGTATGTATATGTATATGTGTGAATATATATATATATATATATATATATATATATATATATATATATATATATAATTGCTGGAGGTCGTTCCGCAACTGTGCGACTTAACTTTTGGGGCACCGAAAAAATTAGCCTTAATTCCCGACTCTCCCTCTCTCATTCGCCGTGCCTGCGTACACCACCTTTTTTTGTGTCATTTTTCTCGCTGCTCTTTGGCGCGGCGCGCGCACGTGCGGGACGCTCCCGGCGAGCTCTGTCCTCGTCATCATTTTTACTTTGTGTCGAAAGTACTGTACACATGTATACACGTGCGCGCGCGCGCACACACACACACACACACCATTAAACAACCAAGGCTTAAATTCTCTCACTCGAGTCACTCGCGGCCGTCCCTCATTATCGCGGCTCCTATGCCCGCGCCTCATCCTTTATATTCTTTTTATGAATTTTTCGCGCTTACACAGACACGCACACACACACACACACACACAACTCTGCGCGAAATACTGCAAAGCGCAACGCATTATAATATAATACAATGCTGGAAAAATATCGGAATAACAAAACCATATATGACATTATTTCACTCGACAAAGCGCGCGCATCTTCGGAGCACGTTCGGTCGTGAGATAATTTCCATCTACGTCATTGTTTGGATTATTCTTTTCACGTGGATTTTTGGCAATTTTTGGGGCTCACCCGGAGAACGGCATTTTTCGCGAACCATAGATCTGAGTCTGTATATAGGATAAACGAGGACAATGACGGCCATATTGGTGAATAGCGGTCACCTTCGTTTTAAAATGAAGAAACCTAAATCCAATAATAGAATGGAATATATGATGCTCTTTGCTCCAAATGACAGTAATATATTCCGGCTGAACAAGATTAAACTTTCATACGTTCGTTATTTTTTATTCTGTCCTTCGCAGATGTCAGTTAAAATTTGAAAAATAATCAACTTTTCACAATCTAAGCAAATCCTTTCTTAATTAACCTTGACATATCTTCTAAATTTTATAATGCAGAAATTCAATATTTCAGATTTCCCTCCTCCCCCCCCTCGCTCTCTCACTCTCTCACCCTTTACGTTTGTAAAACATACAGTAATTTTTGCTAAACTGTTTTCTGTATATATATATTCTCACTTATATTTAACACTTAATAAAAAATTAATTTTTTGCGGATTTATTTTTTCTTCATTTTTAAAACTTTAAATTCTGAGCTCGCAGGAAGAGGCAAGAAACAATTTCGAAAAAAACAGAAGACCAAAAGCGTATAGACGCCGACCTGTAAACGTACGCGCAAATTCTTCACTTAACGATTTCTCCGTTCTCTGTCTCCCTCTCTCCCTCCCCCTCTTTCTCCCTTTCTCTCTTTCTCGCAGTCCGAAAGATAATTTTCCCAACTGGCAGTTACTTAGCGCGCCCACTAAAAGAAACTGGCGCGCGCGTTATACGTTTGCATTATATACACCCTCCCAACTTAGCGAGTTTTGCCACTCATGAATTGTGTGAGCGGGCAACAAAAAGCGTACACTTGTCTCCCTCTCACTCTCTTTCTCTCTCTCTCTCTCTCTCTCTCTCACTCTCTCTCCTTGTCTTCAGAAAGAGAGAGAGAGAGAGAAAGAGAACGAGCAGGTTAGTCGAAACAAAGAGAGAGCATATACACACCCAAATCTTCTCCATCGCCCTCACCTCCGACACTCCTTCTCCTCCACCCCGAACACTTCTCTCTCTCTCTCTCTCTCTCTCTCTCTCTCTTTTCTTAACCCCCAAGTGCCCATATACATTTCCAGCGATATTCTCTCCCGCGTCGGCGGCAGCACCTGTTATTCGCCCGTTCTTCTAAACGCTCCTTCGGTTACCGTACTCTTAACCGGCCCTTAACCTCCGTACTAACTCTCTCTCTCTCTCTCTCTCTCTCTCTCGTCCCTCTCTACCCTGCTCATACATCTATACACACTCTCGCTCGCCTTTGTAATACCGAATCGCAAATGAAGCTTTGAACTCGCTCTCGCTCGCGCGGACGCTAACTTGATTTTCGCAGCTCCCTTTATCAGCTTTATTTCACTCGCACCTCCCGCGCTTCGTCTCTCCCAAACCCTCGTCGCTTCTTCCACGCCCGCTCACCTCCCCGCCCCCTCGAAACTCCGAGCATCCCCTTTATCTTTATCCACAGTTCTCGCCTATACTCCGTGCTCGTTCGTTCGTTCGTTCGTTCGTTCGTTCGTTTTTTTTTTCATTTCATTTTCATTGTTTCAAAAACCCTTTGATCTTTCGCGCCTGGTGTCCGGGCGTTTCGTCGATTTAGCATCGATTTGCAAAAATTATGATATATATATATATATATATATATATATATATATATATATATGTATGTATGTATGCATGCATGTATGTATGTATGTATGTATATAGACACGGGCGCGAGGACCGGTGTCGATTGTTGGAACAGCATCGGGGTTAAAAGGAACCGGCGAGGAAGAATTTCCGATAGGCTTCAGTTACAGTTAAAGTTTATTAGACGAGCGAACCCGAGGGAAATGGGCAATTTTGTTTCTCTTTTTATTCTCTGCTTGCTGCCAGCCTTTCTTTAGGGCCCTCTCTCTCTCTCTCTCTCTCTCTCTCTCTCTAACTCTGTTTCGCACTCAAACTGCGCCTGTGCGATCAACATGAAAACTATCGGTTTTTCTCAACGGGGTAATAATTAATGCGTGCCTTTTGCCCTATACGGACCAATTGATCTTGTCGGCAGAAGAAAAAGAACGAGCACAGATTTCCATTAAGGGCTTGTCAAAGAGAATTTTTATACCGATCGAGCGAATAAAAAACGCTCTCCTTTATCAATAATATTACGTACGTTAATATTAAATTATTTTCAATTTCACTCGGTAATGCCCGCTATATCGATGAGTTTTTTCAGTTCTATGGAAAGCCTCCAAATTCGTCCAACGTAATGGATTTCAGCAAGTTTTTAAACATTTTCTTTTTATTTTTTTTTAGAAAATACACAAATAACGTAACGTTATTTGTTATTAAATATACAAAGACGTAACGTTGTTCGACGAAGTTATTTTAAAGCTCGCAGCAATGTACAATGAACGTGAATAAAGGGTATAATCGACTAAAATTTGTAAATATGATTCGAACGAGAACATTTTCTACTCAATGGGTATAAAATATCTAGTAAGTAGCCCATGAAAAGTGATTTCAAAAGTGAGTCACATTTTTTTTTTTAAAAATCATCTCTACTCTCGTCACAATTTCATTTGCACGGAGCGGATTTCTTCTTTAATTTTTTGTTTTATGATATATATATATATATATATATATATATATATATATATATATATATATATATATAATACTTTCACGCGTATGCAATAAAACGTGATATATTTAGGAAAGACAGAGAGATAGAGAGAGAGAGAGGGGGGGGAGAGAGAGAGTGAGAGAGTGAGAGAGGCAATTTTTTTATTACGTGTAATAAAGTCTATTTAGTCGTATTTAAGAGCTCTTATATTTCCATGACGTTTACTCGCCAGGTTTATTAACTCCGCGTGCTTTACATAATGAGCTTTAAAAAAAAAAAAATGAGAAGCCGACCTTCTTCCCCTCTTTTTCCCGCCTCCCTCCTTTATACGCGAACTTCATATCCCTTCCTTTATATACGGCGCTCATTCACGATTTCGTCGTAGAGATTTTTGTAATGCTCTCGTAAAGTGAAAAGGGCGTCTCGTGCGACAGTTATCGCTCGAATTCCGAGCTGAATTCATAAATTGCAGTTCCAGAGAGTAATTAGTATTTTATTTTTGAAGATTTTTTTTTGCGGGGGGAATAAATTATTCGGTTGCCAGAAGGACGGTTTGAGAGAGTCAGTGAGCCTCAATTTTCAATAACAGATTTTTTAAAATCTTGGGTCAGGGGCAAATTATGTTCTTTTTCCTGTATGTAATTAACGTGAAATTTTGAACTTTGTAATTACATAATACGAAAATTAGTAAGAGAATATTAATATTTTTTAATTATAATTGTACTGTATATAAATATTTTTAATTATCATATATTATATTTCCAGTATATATAGTAGAGTGGAATTTTTAAAATTATAATATGCAGTATGGAATGCAATTATTTTGAAAGATTTAAAAAGAAATTTCTTGATTAAATATTGAAAAATAATTATAATTCATATATTTCATTTTTCTCATCGCTTTTAAAGAAATGACGTAATTTTGTTTTTAACAGTCGTTCTTCCTCACGCTTGGGAAGAAAATTCATGCGAAATGAATTTATTTCTCTATTGTTTCTAAAATATTTGTTGACTATCATTGCGTAAATCAAGGTAATCAGTATTTCTACAATTTGAATATATTGTTTATTATTAATATATTAACTGTTAAAATCTACTGTGCCTCGTGAAACAAAATTGCATTGAAATGAAATGAAATGAAATTAAGTACAATTATCTGAAGTTCCGAAACAAAAGTAGCTTATTATACGCTTATGTATTTTATACATTAAGTATGCAATCCAATATCACGATTTTCGCTAAAAACGACATTTTTGAAGATCATCTTTACTATTAACATTTTTAATATTAACTTTCAATGTTATCTTGTAATGTTAACTCTGTTCTGGTGTCATTATACATATTTTGTAGGCCATGCAGATTGAATGTGAGCTACATAAATGAACTATGTGTGTGTATATATATAATGCTGACGTAATGCACGTGTACGCGTACGCGGAATATTTTAATGAAAAATTTGAAAATTCCAGAGTAATTATATTATTAAACGTTTGTATATACTTGACATAACTGAATGATAAAGCGATAATTATAGTATCGCAAGGAAAGGCTTCACGCTCGAGATTGTATTTATCTCTCCGATCAAAGGTAAGACCGAAAGTGCATATATATTATATATATGCAGGAGGCTAGATTGAAACAAAGCAGATAAGATGGAAATCTTGACAACATTTGCAGCGTTCTTTTTAACGTTTACATAATCACCACTTCTATTATGAGCTAATTATTGTAATTTTACGCTCGTTCTTTATACTAATTTTAATGTAATTACGTATAGCCGTGGTACGAATAAGACGCGGGACTTTGTGAAATTGTAAATTAGGAAAGGAAGAATTATAAAAGGGAGACGGTATGGGCCGGGCACAAGTGTATTGCCACGAAAAAGTTGAGTTACTTTATTGAAATAATTGTCGAAAAAATTGTAATAAATTGGCGAGACCGTCTATTTATATTTTTCGTATTATTCGTGTATTGATATTGACATTGATATAATAAATAGACGACGTCTGTTTGCAATAATTATCCCTTGTCGTTTGCATCTCAAAAAACTATTTCACCACGTTGAAATCAAATTTTGACGGAATATATACAGTTTGTGGAATGACACAGGCTAGCTTATACTTTAATGTCGATGAAAAATTCCAAAAAAAATTAATATAGTAGTAAAGATTTAAAGTAGTAAGGCGCGGGGAATGGTAAGACATGCTCGATCGAGTCAGAGCACATCCGCCACCAGGCGGCGACCCTCGGGTTTCATCTAGCACGTGTACATATATTCGTGATTTATAGTGTGATAAACATATAGAAGTAAAACACCTAAGGTGAAGTCATCAATTTTGGATTGAAATTTCTTTTTGATGCATTTTTGTTGTTGCTAGTTAATGGTAAATATATCGCGATAATTTCGTTAACAATTTGCTTTTTTTAATAAGTTTTAATAAGTTAATAAATTTTTTTTTAATTTGATAAATTATTTGTTCGTGAATAAAATTTTTCCCAGCTGGTGAAGAAATCAGTTAATTTTAATTCGAAACTTTGGGGTCTAAATTTTTGTTTTAAATATCATTGTATATGATTAATATCATTAAACATTTAATTTTATTGTGTAACTTTGCAAAAAAATTTATTAAATAATGCTAATAACAATAGCTTCTTCATATAAGATTGTCTACATTTTCAAAAAAAAAAGTCCAGTATAAAAGCTTCATTGATTTATACTTGCTAAAATAATTGCGATTGAAACAATATTCCGCCCTATTTAAAACAAGTATTTTCAGACTTACATTCAACGAGTCAAAGTACACAACAAAAGCCCCTTTCCTTATTCAGGAACGTGTTATTATTGCGAATTGAAGCTGAATCCGTAATGTCACGCTTATAGTCGAGAAGGGGAATGCTACAATATATATAATCGTACGATTTAAATCGTATTATTAATCGTAAAAAAATTAATTCTAGCTCATTATAGGCTGCGGCATCGATACAAAGCGCTATCTCGAAACTCGCGTACCCTCTTGTTTGCACCCCGAGCGACAATCACTGTCCGTGAAAAGAATGACTTGGTTTCTGACGAGGGGAGGGTTGTAATATACGTGACAAAAAGGAACTCTCTAACTGGCGACACATTTTGCAGATATTTTATATATATATATATATATATATATATATATATATATATATATATATATACACGATATACACACATATACGATATAAAGCGGGCGCGCGCGTGTGCGTGTTCAATACATATAATAGCCGCGTTGTGCAGAAACCTGATCGCGTGCAAAATTGTGTCAAAGGCTCTCCCGTTTCAGAGAGGCTCTCGGATGCGCGGACACTCTGGCGGCCGGCCCCACCGCACGCGCCCGATGGCTCTCTCTCTATCTCTCTCTCTCTCTCTTGAGTTCTCATTACAAGATTACATGATCTTTTGCACCCACTTGTTGAAATACACACACACATTTATATATATATATATATATATATATATATATATATATATATATATATATATGAACACCGACCACCATGACCCAAATAAAGCTTGGGTATAATAAAAGCATGGCGCGTGCGCGGGAGGACGAAGGGAAGGGGTGACGTATAAAAATGAGCGGGACAGAGGAGAGAGAGAAAGAGCAAAGAAGTTAAAAAGTCTTCACCTCGATCTCTCGCTTTATATATATATATATATATATATATATATATATATATATATATATATATATATCATAATAATAAATGCGCGGGTGCGCTGCATCAAACTATACTCTTGCGCAAAATCTATTAAGTACGCTTTCTCGCTCTCTCTCTCTCTCTTCGTCGCTCTGTGTTCGTGTAAAAAATTTGCGGCAATAAGGAGGAGAGGCAATGCGGATTCCCGACTCTCTCTCTCTCTCTCTCTCTCTCTCTCTCTCTTCTTTAGATCCATCGTGAACTGCGAGTGACGGAGTGAGGAGAGAGGCACCCGCTCTCGCGCGCAATTTGACTAATGGGATCTGTCTGTTGATCCCGGTTTATCCATTGGGTAACGGCGAAGAGGGGAAATATATTCGGTCGATGGTCTTTTAGATAGCTATCTATCTATCTATTTATCTATCTATCTATCTATCTATCATCTATCTATCTATCTATTCTCTCTCTCTCTCTCTCTCTCTCTCTCTCTCTCTCTCTCTCTCTCTCTCTCTGTGTGTGTGTGTGTGTGTGTGTGGTGTGTGTGTGTGGGTGTGTGGTGTGTGTGTGTGTGTGTGTGTGTGTGTGTGTGTGTTGTGTGTGGTGTGTGGTGGTGTGGTGTGTGTGTGGTGTGTGTGTGGTGGTGTGGGTGGTGTGTGTGTGGGTGCGGCGTGCGTGCGTGTGCGTGTGAACTTATTAAGTAGCGAGAATAGGAGAACGGCAGTAACGGGAAGTATGGCGTATATATATATATATTATATATATATATATATATACGGGCATAGAAGGGGGGCAGGGAGGTTCGGTTGAATTATATTTCTCGGATTAGCCACGATGGTTAGAGCGGTGATTAATTTTGCGGGCATGTTGATACTGATTGCCAGGTTATACTGTCGGAGTGGTATAATAGCGCGCGGGGCGAGAGAGATAGAGAGAGAGAGAGAGAGAGAGAGAGAGAGAGAGAGAGAGAGAGAGAGAGAGAGAGAGACAGAGAAAATTTATACAGGCTTAGACGGACGAATGGAATATTATTGCCAATTGGCATCAGCGGTATTAAATATAATAACCCGGTCATAACCGATGTGTAGTGGCGCGTCCCCCCCTCTTGCTCTATTTCCCAGTTTTGGTTGGAACGAGACTCATTTTTTCTATATATATATATATATATATATATATATATATATATATATATATTAGGTTTGTGTTTTACATTAATAGGCAGGACTCGGATAGGACGGATCGAGTTATATTTCTCTTCTCAATAATCCCTGTATTCTCCGTTCCGCGCAATATCGAGGTAAAACAAAGATACAAATCTGAGATATCCGTGTTGGCCATTGAGCATGGAAGCTGATTGCTTGTACCGAAGCTGACACCCTCTATTGCAACCTTATCAAGTGGGAATCCTACCCGCATGTCTATCAGGACAACAAGTCCCCTTCGATCTTGCGCTTTTACAAAAATAAATTACGCTTTTGAATTTCTTTTTAAACCGATACAAAAAACTATCTCGATATCCACTCGTCTATTGGCCAAATGTTACACCACATTAATACCGTAAGATAGTATAAGTGAAACTGTAAATTACCAAGCTTAAAATAACTTACAAACTCTTTGTTTCCGAAGAGTTGTGTTTTTTATTTTTTGCCATGAAATGTATCTCCATGAAGAATCTTTTAGTTTCTAATTGCTTTTATCGCGATGGCAGGCAGGCACGAAGATTATGTAAGTGGATCATTTTTCGCTCGTTCCATGTAGAAGAAGCGAGGTAAAATTGGAAAATAGATGTTTCTTTTTTCTTCTTATTATTCACCTTTATACTACTATTACTCTGCTGCATTCTAAATCTGACCGTACTTACTATATATTATCCGATGTATTCCGGATCATTTTACCCGTCGCGTGTACAATTATATTTGAAAGTCGTACGGGCCACCTCGTGTATTGTCCAAAATGATTATATGTTAAAAAAAAAGAACGTATAATGGCGCGAGAACCATCAGTCAAGTTTTTATACGTGCAATTATCAGAATAAGCCTTTTTTTAAAATTATAAGTAACATGGTGATAATTTTTAACCGATTTATATTATTATATTAATGCCAATAGGCTACATATATATATAATATATATATATATATATATATATATATAATTTTTGGAAGGTGAAATAACGGGAAGAGAATAAAATATATATATAAGGTAAAAGGGAGACAAAAATTATCAATGAAAACAAGCGAAATCATTACAAATATCTCTCATCCATGTGAATAAATATGTGAAACATATATCATGTACGAAAATTGTATGTATGCAACCTTATTTTGGAATAATATTTTCACACACACACACACACACATACACACACACACACACATATATACATATATATACATATAGCATTTTTTCTGTGATCCTTTTTTCTAATAAAAAATTATCATATTATATGGAGTATAAAAGTAAACTAACCAGAATAACGTTTTCAGTTCAAAAAAAAAAATATGAATATTAGCTCCCGCAATCACGAGCTGCGTGCCCCTTCGTACTTTTGATGGGGTCGAGTTTTATTCTTATGAGTAACGAAAGAGAAAGAGCGAGGGAGAGAGAGAGAGAGAGAGAGAGAGAGAGAGAGAGAGAGAGAGAGAGAGAGAGAGACAGTCGAACGAACGCGCGATGTCGCGCGCATTGTTGAGAAATAAAACGCGGGCGGTGCGCGCATGATGGGTAATTACGAAATAAAAACTCGGTGCGCACCGCGCGCGCACATCGAGCAAATGACAATTGCCATTGTGCATTTCCAAAAGGGTTTCGTTATTTCCCTCTCTGTCTAAGAGGAAGAGTGGAAGGGAGACGCAGAGAGGAAGAGATAGAGAGAGAGAGCGAGAGAGAGAAACACCCTCTCCCACACTCTTGCCGTTTCCTATCTCTCTTTGCAATTTTATACTTACCTCTGTCTGTCTCTGTCTCTCCCTCTCCCCCCCCCTCTCTCGTTGCCTCTGTCTCTGCCTCTCAAGAACGTCGTCGTCGTCGTCTTATTGCGTTAAAACGAAAGGAGGATAACGACTCTCCCGTTCGTTTTTTTCTCTTCTCTTTTTTTTACTCGCTTTCGTCCTCTTTATTTTCATCGGTTGCCATATCGGAGGCGGGGAGGAGAGAAAGAAAGCAAGAGAGAGAGAGAGAGAGAGAGAGAGAGTGAGTGAGTGAGTGAGTGAGAGAGAGAGAGAGAGAGAGAGAGAGAGAGAGAGAGAGAGAGCCGAGGAATTGCGAAAACGCGCGCGCCCAAGCGGTTGCACACGGCGCAGTTGTCGCGAATAATTCGTCGTTACGTTCGTATATACGAGGTACTTGCGTTGCTGGCCCCTTCTCCCCTTCGCTGTCTCCTCCCCCCCGCCCCTCTTGCCACTCCTCGACCACGGGCGTACATTCATGTTTATGCATCAGATATCTGGGACGATTCGGTTATTATTTCCTTTTTTTATCATCAAATTCGCCGGGGAAAAATGCTCTCGACTCCTTCTGTCTCCTCCTCCGGCCCCCGTTGTCTCCCCACCCCCTCTCTGTCCTTTTTATACATGTATACGTGCATATACATACTTGAGAAGATTTTATTTTCAAGAGTTCTTATATAAAGATCGTTATTGTAATTCGGTGCAAAAGGCTTGGAAAAAAAGAAATCGCCGTACACAGCGAATTTAGTATATAGACCGGATTCAGAACTTCAGATTCAACTCTTTTCAACTGCTATAGATATATATATATTAAAACATTATTCCTAGAACTAAGTGACTTTTCATTGGTAATAATAATAATAATATTTTCTCGAGTAAAAAAAAGGCTTATGTTCTCACTGTATGCGAATTTGGCGGGGTTTTAAATTTGGGAATTGGGAATGGATAAGAAATATGGAATTGGTAAAAAAATTGTAATATTATGTATCGGGATATTTTTTTTGTTTCAACTGCAGGCTATTTTAAGTAACAAATCTTTAAAAGGTTTATCTCCAAAAAAAAAAAACATTTAAGATGTTATGATTTCTGAAAATTTCGACTGTGCCATTTTACAACAACTTTAATTAATCGTCAAATTGCTAGTAATTAACATTTTTTAAAAGTTCGAAAGATGAACGTTTGACTCCTGGTTCTTTACAATTGTCAAACGTGCAATTGTGCTGCCATTATTTTATTATCAATTTAATTTTTTAATCAACTTTTAAAGCTCATAAGGGCATAACTTTTTTCAATACGATACTTAAAGGACGACTCTTGGATATAGTGGTTTGTATGTCGAGGGAAGAAGGACTGGCCATGTTGAAAATATTAAGTTGTTTCCATAAAAACATATACGTGTCCCAACAAAATCAATCCCTGTATAATCTGTGTATTTGCGTAAAGACGTCGTCACGATTGAAGTTCAGCTTCCGCGCAATTCCATGCAAAAGACGAAGAAGAAGGGGGAGAAGGCGAAGAAAAACATCGTGCTCGCCATGCCCGCGCGACAAAATCCTAATAGATCGATACAAATTCCACGCGCGCATATGTATACGAATCGGGCTTTAAATCGAGATTCCCCTATAGCCCATCGGGAGGTCGGGACAGTTATACGGGCGCGGCGCGGACGCATCGCTTTTCCGCTCGATTAACATCTCGTTAATAATGCGCATACAAACCGCGTCGATTAATCCGTCCCTTTCGCTCTGTCTTTGTGTCTTTGTACCTCCCCCCCTCCCCTCTCTCTCTCTCTCTGCGTGTTTCTGATTTTCATATCATTCTATCTGGACACGACAATGAAATTTTGTCTGAGCTCTTTTCGCTTTAAACGACGTCAACGAGGCCTATTGAAAAAAACCTTTATAATTATTATTATTATTATTTTTTTTTTTTGATTACAAATTTAACACGACATTTTCCGTAATTGTAAACCGTCGCGTAGTTTTAATCGCGAATTTTTACATCTACATAGTAGCGCGATAACGTTTTATTCGTATCTGACACAAGTCCTTGGTAAGAAATTTCAGAAAATACTCGTCGTCATATCTGCACCAACTGTTGGAATTTTATCCGTTTTATTATGGTTGCATTATGACTATTGTGTTATACATGTTTTTACCATACAGGTGCATAAATGGCTATCCATCAATCTATTTACGCGCGTCCGTCCGCCCGCGCGATATATATCATTGTCGTATCTAAAAAAAAAAAAAATGCCCGCGTACCTGTACAATCTGAACGGGCGCAAGCACGCTGTCATGTACAATATACAGACACACAGGCACGCAGGCACACAGATGCATATATATACGCTTTGGAGCCGCGGCGCTGTTGCAGCACCGACGCCACCGCCTTAATTCCGCGTTTTTCGCTCGGGAAAGTGCACGGGGGGCGTGCGCATGAGAGGGAGATGGGGTAAGAGACATATAATTGCGCTTCCCGAGCGCTCGGACTCTATATGTACACGTATATATCTGTGTGTCTGTGTATGTACGTATATAGGTAGCGTACCGATAAACGCTCCCGCCTTGCGCGCGCCGTAGGGGGACGCGGGCCAGCGACGAGAATGCGGAAGTATAATGTACCTCGGGCGCGCCGCTATACCACAGCGCCGAGGCGAGGCCCGCACCGTCGGCCCGAGTCGTGCGGCCGTCGCGCCACCGTCTCGATCCTCCTGCGGTGAAATCGATGCGGAGGGCGAGACGGGGAAGGGGGCGCGGGCGGGAGTGGAGAGAAAATCGCGTGATTTCGCGCTTTAAGATCTGTGTTTGCGTACGCGCGTGGGCGTGTATGCAGATCGTGCATTATGGGCGGGCACTTGAGCGGCGAGCTGCGGCGAGGGTGAAAGGAGAGAGAGAGAGAGAGAGAGAGAGAGAGAGAGGGAGAACCCTTTTTTCTTTTGAACTGCACTTTCGCCGGGTAGAGCGAATCGAAAAGAATAACGTCGTATACGAATACTGTGCGACTTATTGGCTGCCCCCCCTCTCCCCTGTCTGCATTCTTTTTGTTTCTGTTTGTGAACCTGGATGTGCCTTTACAATTTCGTGAATGTGTCTGCCGTATGCATATATGTATATGTAGGCCCGTGAGTTCACGTCTGCCTTTCCTCTCGTCCCTCTTCCCTCTTTTCGTATATATCCCTCCCCCGGCCCTCCTATCTCTCTCAGTTTTTATTTTCTTATTACGGTACTTTGCATGTACCAGTAAATATATATATATATATATATATATATATATATATATATATACTTACGTATAGACGTATAAGTAAGTAAAAAGCGAAGTCTTTCTCTTATACTCAGGTATGCAAGTGTATGCATATATATATATA
This sequence comes from Sycobia sp. Sy_11, assembly GCA_018907035.1. Lineage (NCBI taxonomy): Eukaryota > Metazoa > Arthropoda > Insecta > Hymenoptera > Epichrysomallidae > Sycobia > Sycobia sp. Sy_11. The sequence continues at coordinate 360,970 of JACCIC010000293.1, forward strand.
TATATATATATATATATATATATATATATATATATATAATTCATTGTTAAGTCTCGCTGTGGTTCCTCGTAAAACGTCCGAGCTCGGCGGGCTATTTGGGTCGAGCATGCCGCGCCAGCGCTGCGTCCCTGTCGTCGCGGTGTTCGATCTTTAAGATTCTCTACATATATATATATATATATATATATATATATATTTTTTTTTGCCACGCTCTCGCCGCTCATGTTTTGTTTTCGCGCGCGAGCTCCGGCCAAAGCAAGCGCGCGGCGGAGGAGGTGGAGGAGAAGGTACCGTTTTCTCCTCGTGCGGCGCGGGCGCGAAAGAGGCCAAAGGCATTTTTTCTCTGATTTTTTTGTTCCATTTATTTTTATTTTTTAGATATAGGTGTATATATATTTTTTTTTTGTTGTTGAAGGGACGCTCGATCGATGCGGGGGAAGGGAAGGAGGTGGTTTTTTTTTGTTCTTTCTTTAAATAAAAATAAAAATAAAGACGATGCGCGAGATAAAGTCGTGGCGTCGATAATGTGGCCTTTTTAATTTTGCCTGGACAAATTAAAAGATTTTTGATAAATTATATGCGATTATCGCGTTATTCGAAGATTATAGCGGACCGCGACACCGTAGAATTAGAAAGTTGCGGATATTTCGTCATTGATTTCCCAATATATAAACCATTCATTGCGCGCTAAGATGAAATGACTATGTAGAATGTCGGTTCAATTAATTCAATCGCTTCAATATTGCGTTTTTGCTATGACATTGAGTCTGGCGGAGAATAAAAAAAGAAACTCCAAATAATACACCATAATTATGAAACGATCGTAATTTTATTACGCGGTTTAATTTCGCATGGACAGAACGCGATGGAAAATGTCCCGTGTCTCTATGTGCCAGGGTTGGAACAGCAGTCTCTGAATTTATTATTAATTTATTAACGAGTATGCGCGGTAAAAAAGAGATTTATTGATATAAGAGCTTTTCTAAGCGAAGTCTTGAACAAAGGTAAAATCGAACAATTTTATTTTTTCAGCTTCCTTGAGAGAACTTTATGTAAATAGGACGCAATTTACCAAAGAACTAGAAGAAAATGAGCATAGTTTTATGGCGATATAAAGAAAGTCTCATATGCTCAATGACAACACTAAAATCAGACTGTATTGGATTTTTTTTTTTGTTGAAAACTAAAACAGTCTTTGATTACAGCAAAATCTAGAACCATATCAATATACAAAACCGAGGTGCGAGTTGTCTCACTCGTGTTACTATTATAAGCGCGGTTACACGTGTAAATGTAAAGTAGCAAACGAAAGTCTTTGGGAGGGAGTAATGCGTTAATATATATATATATATATATATATATATATATATATATATATATATATAACTTCTTATCTACATTTACTTTTATCGGACCTGCAATCGCGTCATTAAGAGCTTATGGAAGTGGCTTTATCCGCTAAATTAAGTCTTGTTAAGTTTTATCTTATAATTTTTCGCCTTGATAGTGATGGAAAATTCAGTGATTCGGTAGAAAAAAAACGAGTATATTCGCAGATAGGGAATTAATCCTGCTGAGGATTCAATGTAAGATCTGGGACAAGCACAGAACGCTATGAATAGACGAGCTCGTAATTATGGATAAAAAAAAAGATTCCGTCTGTGTATGAGAATTGAAATGTTTATTGCAAAAATCTAACACCGCTGGAACTGTTCATTTTTTTTTACCTCGTTTTACTTTTACTTTTTTTAATGTGCGCACTATTTCGGTATATGAAACATTTTCATCTGTCAAAAAGTAAACGTAAATACAAGGTACAGTATGTAAGGTTGTAGTTTTCTGATTTATTGAAAAAAAAAGAAGAAGAAAAAACGATAATATAATTGTATGCAGCTATTGCTTAAAAATCCACAATAGCTTCAAACTTCGTTTAAAAAGTTTGCAGATAAATCATGAAAGCGATATAAACTTTGGTATGGATTTTTTTTTATACCTACTGAAAAAATAGTATTTAGCTGTATCGAACCTCGTTCGATAATTTACGAAAATTTATTGAAAACTTGGCTCGATAAAATCGCGTTCATTACGTTGAAGCGTATAAATTTTTTGCCGGGAACGAATGATTTTTATCAAACGTACAAAGTTGGAAATCTGCCATCGACATAATTTTTCAGATGCTTGCGAATACTTACAAGCCTGTTCAATGCACGCTTTGCATCGAGCAACACGAAAAATCTCTAGATTGTATTATTAATCAATGATATTCCAGCTTCTCGATATATTATAATACGCGGTGATTCGAGATCGAGAGAGAGAGAGAGAGAGAGAGAGAGAGGAGAGAGAGAGAGAGAGAGAGAGAGAGAGCGAAACCCGCATCCGCATATATATAATATATAATAAGTCGAAAGTCGGGATTATATTTGCTGAAATTCTTGAAAACGAGCGAGGATACGGAACGAAGCTCAAAGGCATTTCTAATTTCGATCATTCTCCAAGTTTCTCCTCCCGGTCTCTGTCTCGCTCTGTTGCATTTCTTTCGCGTGTTTGCTTAAAAGAACCGCAGAGCGCAACTTATATACAGGAGGCACAAAAGCCGCGCGCCCGCAAAAGCCAGGATTTTACGAGGGCGATTCTCTGCCTCTCTCTGTATCTCTCTCTCACTCCCTGCCTCCGTGGCGAGTTAAATCACCCCCGAAGCCTCCGTGGATTTTCCATTTTTAATTTTACCTCATTCCGGGCATTCCTCTATATAGCGAGCGATGCCTCCTATTGTCGCTCGCTTCTTTTCCCCGTTCGCGTTACAAACTTATTTAAACGCTTCTTTAACACTCCTACGTCCCTTTCGTAAAATCTTTCCAATTGAAGAAATCACGGATATATTATTATCATTGTTATCGTGCGCTTAAAAGAAAAAAATCGGTCTTAAACCCGGCCTTTTAATTTTTTGCCTGGGATCAAAATTGCTTTACTGTAAAGAAAATTCTACACACTAGAATTATGAATTATTTATAACGTGGAATTAACCACGATATTTGCTTATTTTGTTGTCCGTGATTTGTGTATTGTTTTTCTAGACACCGATGTTAATTTGGAGGATCGAAAAAGAGTTTCAAACGCATTCGTCAGAAAAACTATATAATACCACGGTTGTTCCCTTTGTTCCGAGAAGAAGTATTATCTCCTAAAGGATTCGTCGTACTTACTGTTTTTTTTTTTTTTTTTTTTTTTTTTGAAATTTATTAACAAAACGAATTTTAAATTTAGCAGACACTATTGAAAAATTTATAGCAGCTGTAAGACAGATTCCAAATTTCAACATTAATGTGAATTACGGAATGAAGCTAAATATCTCTCTTGATTGAAAATTCTTAAGCGGAACGGAAAAGTTACGGCTTTCAATAAAGCAACAATGGACGATATACTGTATACGGACGTAGCGTAAAATGTACGCAAGCATTGGGCAATCGGGCGATGCGTCGATTGGTTTTGTCGAAGAACGGGAAAAAAAAATCGGCCGCGGTACGGTCGGGTGAGAATTTTTGCCACGAGTAATCCACTATGTATACCGTATATATTTACGAAAAGCTTCTTCAACACACACACACGCGCGCGCGCGCGCCGCGCGCCAACACACTCACACATATACACGAAGATACTGCGAATATTTCAATTAAAGTCCATTATACAGCGGCTAAGGAGATTTTAAACTCATCAGAATCATTGATGAACCATCTCCCCCCCCCCCCATCGTTCCAATCTATCCGTCTATATAAATATGCATGTATATCGCGCATTCTCCCGGCAGCGCTGTTGTTTACCCGAGTTCTCGGGAGCGGGCAAATTTTCAAAATCCAATCAGTCTATGATTACGCGCTCCGGCTCTCCGTGGGTATATTAACGTGAACCCCCCCTCCCTACCCACGCTCCACCTCCACCTCCCCCGCGCGTTCGTCCCACCGAATTGCGTAACATCGCCCAAGTATAATGCATATATGGACGAAGAGCTCTATAATATATCAAGGAGCTATGAACCATCGGATTATTCTCTCTCATCCTCCTCCTCCTCCTCCTCCCCCCCTCCTCCTCGTCTATGGCAGTTTACCGGAATATTCGCAACTTCTCGATTATCGACCAAAAACCTACCTCTCCCTCTCCCTCCCTCTCTCTCTCTCTCTCTCTCTCTCTCTCTCTATTCGATACATATATATCCATTAGTGTGTGTGTGTGTGTGTTTCTCGCGGTTCTCTCTTGTGGCCCCAATTTCCGCGCGGTGCATCCATCGAGCACGGCGGCAGCAGCAGCAGCAGAAACAGCAGCAGTCTGGCAACAGTGCTAAACTCCTATCAGCGCGATTTAGTGCAGTCGCATCGGTCGCCCGACGAAGAGTGGCAGCGGGCGGGGGGAGGGGAGGGAAGAGAGCTCGATGGAGAATAATAATAATACGATCGGGCTGGAATTTCAAGACAAAGACACGCTATATACGGCAAAAGATAATGACGCCGGGCGGCTTCATCCATTCGTGACGTGCATCCACACGTGACGGAAGGAAAGTCGCTCGGCTGTTATAGCTCCGCTCGTTCGCTCGTTCGCTTGCCTGCCTCGAAAATGGGCCAACGGGTTGTCGGTAGTAAACCTCGATTGCCTCCCCTGTGTACGTGCGTCTGCGCCCGCCTATGTGTGCGCACGCTCTTGTGTTTAACTCCGATGTGCATTCGCGTGTATTACTATGTGTGTTTATATATATGTGTATATATATATATATATATATATATATATATAGATGTACATGCGCGCACTCTCAGTTCGCAAAGCAAATATTCGCTCGCGCGCCGGGCCGTCGTATTATTTCGACATCGAGCGTGTGGCGCTTTCCGCGCGCCAACTTTTCCGTTTCATGATACATATCTATATATCGATTCCTTCTTCAACTTTTCTTCGTTTCTACATTTGTTCATATGCGCGCGCGAGCGCGGGTGTGTGTGTGTGTGTGTGCGTATACCATATATATATATATTCAGCCACACAGTCTCCGCGTCGGCTTTATTTCGTTGCGCAGAAATTAACGCGTCGACGTGCCTCGATGAATTCGTAACTTTGGCGAAATGCGAGCAGCGAGCTCGTGGGTATGATCGATGCGCGGCTGCACCTCGTCGAGCGGCCGAAGCTGCGGCGAATCCCCGTGGCAGGCGGAGACATTCGCGGTCGAGTCGGGCGCAGTCGGGGGCTTCGACGATCGAGCGGAAAACCGGATCGACAAAACAATGGCCGGATTCGGAGCGAGCGATTTCCCATAATCCGCCTGTATGGCCATTGTCGAGACTGCGCAGAGTCTGGCTGTCGCGGGCGAGGAATGGGAATTTAGAGCAGACTGTACTGTCGTGACTCGAGTCTCGGTCGACACGTATATACTCATGTCGGCATGTGCAATAAGTTAAAAATACCATAATAATATTTTTCCCGTGCGATTAACGATTTTCGATTGGCGCGCTTTTCATTATGCATAATTCGACTGGTATGTACAAGCCAAAATAGCCGTATACAGTACTTCGCTTTGAGCGCGCATTTTATGCATAAAAATAATCCGTGGCGATTTTCCATGCGCGATTATCAACCTTGCCGCACGCGCGCGCGCACAGACACACTGCGAGCGAACAATTTATCTCGACTAATTCAATTGAGCCTCGCGCGCTATTTGGGCCACGATTTCAATGGCTAATGCGCTCAAATAATACTCTTATTGTATCGCTGATTAATGTAATTGATTGCAGCTTGATCCCATTTAATTTTGCAATTAGAGCCATCGGGCTCCTCGCCTGTAGCCTGTTCTCTAATGCGCGTATATTCCCGTTTCTTTACACACACACACACGCGCGCGCGCGTGCGCGTATATATATATATATATATATATATATATATATATAGCCCGTTTAATTCAGCGGTAAGTGTCGCTATTGCGCCGTGCTCATACCAACGCGTACACGTATCTACTTTCGCTAATTAATCGCGGCTCGTTGAAAAAAATAAAATAATAAAAGAAAGAGGCGGAGGAGGACGTGGAAGAAGGCGACAAAGGTGGCGTGAAGCGGGGGTGGGGATGGGGGACTAATTGCGCCCAATTAAACAATCGAGAGACGAATAAGCGAGGGAGAACAAAACGCAGCGGCCGACGGAATTTAATGCCTCTTTATTACAAAATCAACGTGTGTCACTGCCGTGCAATGGCCGCCGTTAATTAACCTTGAATAACGGTTATGGATGACGCGGTCGATGTGCGTACTTATAAGACGAGCCTCGCGTATTACGCGACGGACCTCTCCTACGGCCCCTCGCTGCGAGGAAATAAGTCGAGAAACTTGCGCACGAGACCTTATGTGTGTGTGTGTGTGTGTGTGTGTGCGTGTGCGCGCGCGCGTGCGTGTATGCGCCGAGGTGCACAATACGGGCTTCGATATCATAATTCGCCCGGGCATCGGCTCGATCGAGCTCGGCAACGCGCGCACACACGTACGGTCGCGCCCAAACACGACCGCACCCGCGCAAAAGTATCGCGCGCGGGGCAGCGGGGGGGGGGGGCGAGGCTCGCGAGCAGCAGCGTCATCCGTGGTACACAAAGTGACGGCGTCTCGCGTTCGTCGTACACATTAAACGCGTATGCGCTACCGCGAGAGGGCGAGGGAAATTTTCACAACGCCGGGAAATATTGAATACGAAATGCAGCGTAGCCCGTTCGCATTTGTACATCTACGTATGTGTGTATGTATGTATAGCCAACACTCTGAACAACAACAACGGGGCTATATATATATATATATATATATATATATATATATATATATGCGTACATATATAACAGTGTATGCCTATGGCATCTTTATAGCTTGTATAATATCGTCATTGTCGGATCGCTCGAGTATAAGAAGTCAACCACCACCATCACCACTATCGCTATATATCACCGCAACACGTTGGTGCGGGCAGAAGAAACAGCTCAGGAAGGCCGGGTTGGTTGCTCTCGCCGCTACTGCTGGGTTTATCTATATACATACAGACACAAACTGACACAAACACACACACACACACATTATATATATATATATATATATATATATATATATATATATATATATATATATACACATTTATTTGTATGCGCGCGCGTGTGTGTGCACAAATACAGAAGGGAAACTATTCCAAATAAGTTTACTGCCTGGGTTATTGGCCTCGGATGAACTTAACGGTTAGGCATGCGCGCTGCCTCCTCAGCGCGCGCGCCCGCGCGCGTGGCCACATCTCTCACTTGCCTCTCTACGTTCGCCTGGGTTGTTTGCTATATGGCTGTGACACTGAAATCAAGAGATAAACTGACACAAGAGTTCGATCCCCCTCTCTCTCTCTCTCTCTTCGTCTCCTCTTAACACTCTTTTTCACCGTTCCCTCTCTTGACCAATGATTACCACAATAAGGAAGAAATCGATAGAGTCTCTGTGTGTGAGAACGAAAGAGAAAAATATAAATCTCCTTTTTCTTCGTCGTCCTCTTGCGTTCCTACTTTCTTCTGTCCTTTGCTACTGGCCAGTCGGAAGAGTTTAAGGATGAAATGACCGCGGTGAGAACGCTATTGTTACGGATGGCTTGCCAGCCGCGGGGAATTGCCATTGGCTGTGATTGTTTTGCTCATACATTGTTTACGATACATTTATATAACGGATACATCGAGGCCGTACGCGGTGTAAATTTGTTGACGATTTCACGCGTTGCTTCTTCATAGACTGATTTGCGAAGGTGGTCGTAATGCCTTACACGTAATTCTCCGGATGATCCGGCGATGACTGTGTGATTAGCATTATGGGTCAACTTTGAATAATAATGGAATTAGATTGAGACGTGACAATTTGCTTCTATTACAGGTGTTTTAGATCAACGAGGTAAAAAAAAAAATGATGTCACCGCAATCTGAATTAAGTATGCAAGAGACGACCTTTCAAATAATTGTGAATAAAGACGGCAGCACTTGTGTCTGTAATATATCTTTTGATAGATCATTTCTATATATATATATATATATATATATATGTATGTACATAACAAATCCCCTATAATCTAAGTCATTAATCCGTGCCTGTGTTCGGAATAAGCTTTATACGTGTAAACACCCGTCTAAGTGGTTATATTCTCGCAAAGAATAGCATCGTATATATGCGTACGCGGGGAGAAGATTGCCAATCTACGAACGACCTACATTCCATTTAACGACCGTAGCAAACTCGACCATATATGCATCGACAGGATTGCCGAGGCGAGCGGTAATTTATCAACGCGGAACCCCCCCCCCCTCCTCCTCCTCGTCGCCGTCCCCACCCCCACTTCGAAAATTCGCCCGTTTCAGATTATGCCGGCGCGCCGGCGCGCACAATCCACGGAGAGGTCGTAATAGTACCGCGGCGAATCATTCCCTCCTGGCTTGTTTTTATTGTTTGGGGGAGGGGGTAGGGTAGGGGGGAGCATATTTATACACCTTGTCGTGCAATTAAATCCGTGATTTGTCCGCCGCGGTTCGTTTAATCGACCCTCCTTCCCCGCCCGAAAAAAATCAACCGCGGCTCCGTCCCTTTGGTTTATATCTGTCCGGCCAGACCGTAAAGCGAGAGATGGGACCCGAGGCGGAACTTTTGGCCGAATACCGGTGGCGGGGCATGCGGCGGAAAAAAGTGAGGAAGTTGCCGGAGGCGAGGAGTAGCCGTGAGAGAGGTGCGAGGGAGGGTGGGAGGAAGGGGGAAGAGGGGGGGGAAGGATGATATAAAAGGAAGGGGCTCGAGAGAGTTAAGGCATGGAAGAATGACACGCCGTGGAATAATGGAAGGAAGAGCCGAAGCGAAATCAAGCGAGGAATGGCGCGGGACAATATTATCTCGCGATACGATCTCGGATGCCTTTGCTTTCCTACGTTTCTCGAGCTCTCTCTCTCTCTCTCTCTCTCTCTCTCTCTCTCTCTCTCTCTCCCTCTCTCTCTCTTCCTGTATACCGTCCTCTCTGTCTGCATATACATTTCGTTCTCACTCGCACTCTTTACGCGAACATGTCACATTGCAAACTGTGAACAATGCGGCTATTGTTAGTGCATAATGGTCGCTTACTCTCGGTCCCTTGACCTTACGTACTTGTTTTCTTCCCCCTCCGTCTTTCTGCGCGCTCTCTCTCTCTCTCTCTCTCTCTCTCTCTCTCTCTCTCGCTCTCACGCTCTCCCTCCCTCTTTCTCACTTTTTTGCTCCATCTCAGTATATGTATGCACTCTCCTTGCATATTTGTATTACGCATACCGACCGTGTATATAGGATATATATATATATATATATATATATATATATATATATATATATATATATACTTACAGGGGATTCTTATAAATTTCATTGTGCTCGCGTGCAAGGAGTTCTGAGTAAATATATACAAGTATCGAATATACTCGCGCGCCGCAGGCGGCGCGCGGGCCCCTTTGAATACCGCACGGATATGACGTATAAGCGAGCGCATCGGCAGACGCGCCGGCCGCACAGCGCCATTGAATTTATACGGGCACGCGCGCAAAAGCATTATTATGCGCACTTATCGTTCTTGCGCGTGCGCGCGCAAAAAATAGCTATATATATATATGTACACGTACGTATACAAGATCCGAGATAGTGGGTAGAGAGAGATAGAGCCCATCTCTATTTCTCTAGATACTTCTGTCTCTTTCTTCTTCTTCTTCCTCTGTACTTCTCGTTCTTGTTCTTTCTAAAACGAGGAGGTACAGATATTTTCTTGATCCCACCTCCGGAGCACATGTGGCCAACGATCTATGAAGGCGAGAGAGAGAGAGAGAGAGAGAGAGAGAGAGAGAGAGAGAGAGAGAGAGCGAGTGAGAGAGATAAAAGGGGAGAGAGCGAGAGAATGAGATGATCGTGGTCTCGTATAGTCTTTCCGCATACACAACGGATCAAAGATCTTTCTCATTCTCTCTTTCTCTGCCGAGTTCTCTCTCGCTTGTATGGTATATCGTTTCTTTGCTCCCCTCTCTCCATCCCCTATCTCTCTCTCTCTTTCTCTCTCTTTCTCTCTTACTTTCCATGGTCGGGGATCGTGCATACACGCGCAGCACGAAGCGATAAACCTATGCAAATTTATTGCCTCGATTTTTCCCGCATCTTCTCTGCACTTCCTCGCTCTCCTCGCGACGCTGACGCGCATTAACCTTCGTGTGCGCGCGCGAGCTCTACGGGATCTCATGTATATATATATATATATATATATATATATATATATATATATATAACACACATATATTACCAGTAGAATGCGTTCCGCGAGTCGATCTCGCCTAGCGTTGACATCGCGTCCAGCGGACCCCGATATATATTGAAAGTTCTTTGCTTGGGTATACCGGTATAGAGCAAGATAGGTAGGGAGAGAGAGCGAGATACGAAGTGAGCGAGGAGGGGAGGTGCGCGCGATCTTGTCTCTTTTATGCGCACACGCGCGTAATGCTTTGATGCGCTCGCGCGCAGCGTCTCTAATAGGGCCAGACGCGCACCTTCGTTAAGCCGCGCTGCTGTGCCTTTGTTCGTGCGTATGTATTATATATAAATATATATATATATATATATATATATATATATATATATATATATATATATAAGGATCAACAATGATTTTACATTTAAATCGAATCGTTTTGCTACGTTTCACGCGCTTCAATCTCCGCGCGCGCCCGTTCCTCATCCTCAAAAATCTCTGCGAACGAAGGAATTTTGAGCTCCGTCTACCGGATTTACGCGTCGAACGTTCTATTGCCATCGATTGTAGGATTCGCGTCTAGGCTTCGTGGCTTCCAATCGCCCAGTTAAACGATCAACAAGATTAATTTTATAAAATTATCATGCCCACCGTCAAAGGCAACAAGCTATTATATTAAATATTAACCGCATTAAGATTGACGACGGCCCCTTCAAAATTGCATATAAAAGCGCTCCGACGCTCCGATCCGTGATGGGATTTCCATACGCGGTTCAACGTTTGATCAGGCGACTTATTTACCGAGAATTCGATACACTGGCAGCGGGAGATTATCTCGTTATAATTTACAGGAAACGGTCTAATCGCGCACGACGGGGAGCTCACTCAATATCAAGATCGCGACTACGAAACTCTTACGGTTTCGTCGCTCTCGTGACGCGCAAAGTAAAGTTCCATCGGAAAGATATTTTATCTCACTACGCGCACTCGAATGTTTACCCATCGACGTTAATATGCATATTAGAAGCGAGGATCGTGCCTACGTCGCTCGCAATTCGCCAATGTAATTAAATGGTACAATTTAATGGTTTTCGTGTCACTCTGGCACGTGGAACTTGAAGGTTGAATTCGCGGCGACGGGACTTTTAAAAACTTTTCTTTTGATTTTTTTTTTTTTTTTTTTACGACTCGCTTGGCAGAGGGCCAAGATAACGCGGTATTTCAATATAAAGTCGTCGGGCAACAAAACCAACAAAATTTGTTTTTATTTCATTCGCATCCATTAGCTTTGCACAGTGCCACCGGCAGAATTGCGCCAATAAAACAATCTGGAAAAATTCCGCTAGAATTTCGATACGGTCCGGCCGACGAATAAATTCCAATTCCAAAGGGAACGAAGCGAAAAACCGCCCGAGCGAAACGAGCGTGTAATGGGAAAAGGCTGCGCTGCTGCCGTCCTCGACGACTTTCCTGCAATTTGGGGGAAAAATTTTGGAACGCCCGCGCCTAAATCATCGGTCGTCGCGCGCCTGCGAGTCGGTCGGACGTTTTCTTCTCTCTCCCGCGGGCTCCCTGCACTGTTCCGCGCTTGGCTTGTATTAGATATCCGATGAAAACAATGCAAGCCGTGTATTTCGGCTCGTGTTCGCGAACGAACGGACGGAAAACGGAGCCGGCAAAGCAGAAATTTAGAAATTTTTCATTTATATATACGACAAAAAAAGAGGACTTTTCAATGAGAGCGTAGTTTTGCAACTTTTGTCCTAGAATTCGAGGTAGAGAAGATTGGATAATTTAGCATAGCAAAATAACTATTATAATTCAACGGGAATGTGATTTCTCACGGAAACTTTTATACGATGTCCACAGTCGAATATTCCATTTAAAACTTGTATATAAATGTGAAAATCAAAAATTTCACTAAAAATATCCAAAACGGTGTAAATTTACTAATGCCGTGCATAAAAAAGTGCATATACCGAATGGATCGTTTATATATATATATATATATATATATATATATATATATATATATATATATATATATATATATATCTATCAATGAAAATTTGTTTGACCGATCAAACATTTATTCCGCCTATAGATCATCGAATCATAGAATCGTAAAGCAATAAAACGGTATAATTAAGGAGTAAAAGAGAGCGTCTAAAATATCCAGAAGTTACGCGTACGCAAATTTTTCTAAATCCTCATACATAATATTAGCCGAGAGCATATTTATTACGAGGTCGTGTGCTGTTACCCCTCGTATGTTTCGCATATCGAAATTCAAATCGAGCCCGCACCTCGTACGAGAGACCGAATGTGTGGAATATATATATATATATATATATATATATATATATATATATATATAAAATAATGGCCGAGTGTGTGTGTGTGTGTGTGTGTGTGTGTGTGTGTGTACGACAGAAGGAGAGCAGGGAGGGTGAGTGAGAGAGAGAGAGAGAGAGAGAGAGAGAGAGAGAGAGAGAGAGGGACAGCAGGAGCGTACAACAAGCGTCGGCAGCGAATATATAAGAAATCGCATTTCCGGTTTGCGTTTCGCATTACAGATGCACGAAAAAACAGGGGTTGACCTCCCCTCCTGCTGCCTTTCACAATACGCGGCTTCCGTAGCGCAGCTATATATACATACATACATACATACACACATATATACATAGATCGACGCGACCAGGGGAGAAACTTGAGGGGCTTCTTTCGTCGGTCTCCTTCGTCTCTCTTGCGACGCGCATTGGGTCGAGGAGAAGGGGAGGGGGGAGAAAAAAACAACGCGCATAATATACCCGTTTCTCCTTGATTCTCGCTCTCGTTCTGTCTGTCGCTCTCTCTCTCTCTCTCTCTCTCTCTCTCTCTCTCTCTCTCTCTCTCTCTCTCTCTCTCATTTTGTCGTTATAATATATAGACGAATCAATGTGTCGCATACATTGGGGATGAAATTCAATTATTCGCGATATTGCCCCCTTCCTCACGCTCTCTCCCTCTTTCTCTCTCTCTTTCCGTGTTTTTATAGAAGGAAGCGAAGAGAGGGGCATATAGGAGCAAGAACACGTTAGAATCCATTTATCGCTCGTTAAAGCTCGCCCTTTCGCTCCTCCTGGAGTGAGAGAGAGAGAGAGAGAGAGAGAGAGAAGGAGGCGAGACGAGCATATAGTCAAAGAGAGAAAAGTCTCGAATTTTCTCCCGTGACTGATGTATATAAAAAGAGCCCCGTCCGACGAACGCACGTGCAGTTCCCCAGACCGGGTTGTGCAAATATTTGATCGCAGATATATATATATATATATATATATATATATATATATATATACACACACACATATATATACATTCACGCATCAGTCGCCGCTCCGGCACGCGGGCAAAAATGAATTTCAGTTTTATATATACGTATACGATACGCGGGGTCGCGCGATGCGGGTGTGCATATAAATACGCGCGCTTGCGCGTGCGCGTGTGACGGAAATCTTGTTATACCGCGGGTTGGAGGGGGAGGGACGCAAGGACGTAAGGCGTTTCTGCACGTATGCCATTACTCGAGACTACAATTTAGAGCGAACTTTTGACGCGAGCACTGGGCCGCGAGGGGCAGAATTCGCGGCGTTTACGCGTCTTCCAATACGGTTTCTTTTTTTCAGATCGGTGCGAGAGACGAGAGATGAGAGTTTGCGGCTCTTGTAGTTCATTACATATATGTATATGTGTCGGTTTATCGTAAAAATTACGGATATCGACGAAGTTAATGTTATTTTTTTTAGATGTTTGTTTTGGGAACTGCGCCTGTTCTCTGCCTGCACCGTTTATCGGTATAATGACGCCTAGGGCGCAGCGTACCTGTAGCACGAAAAAACGACTTTTTCTTCTTTTCACCGCGCATAATGGACAATTAATAAATTATGTTGTTAAAGTATTTGTTAAAAAAATTTTCTTAAAAGAGAAAGTATGAAATTAGAAAAAAATTCATTATCGTACGCTTGACTGGGTAACGAAAGTTTCTGTATCATTCGGTTGTAATGAAATTTCGAAAAAAATTGTTTTGTTTTTTTTTATTTTTCATTAAATTTACATCGATAATTTTTTAACGTGTATTTTTTGTTTCATCGCTAGATGACACCGCAATAAAGATAAACCAATAATTTTGTGTCAAATTTACGCTGAAATTATATGCGCGAACAATTTTTTCCCTAACAATCCAACGATGCGAATTCGGACTCTTATTTAATTATTTCCACGAGAAATGACTTATAACAATAACTTTGTGAGCACACACAAGCGATCGTTTATTCGAGGGCAGAATTGTACGCGTGTAGAGCAAAAAAAAGGTTGAAATTTAATATACAATTGATTGAATGATGGGACGTTTCGTTGACAAGAGTCGACCCTCGGGCTTGTCCCCCTCCCCCCGTCCTACCCGCTCCCCGCCAGGATCCGCCACCCTCCTCGGGTGTAAGGAAAATAATAAGATAATGACTGAAACTGAAAACGTGCGAGCAGTGGGAATTGCCGCATTGATCGTGACGAACTACCGACGTATGCGCGCATTAGCTTGAATAACACTACAGCTTCAATGACACCGATGTTATGAAGTGTTTTTTCTTCGTTAGCATTAAAATTTATTGACATAATTTTAGAAGATTATTTTTTTTTCTCAATTTTAATTAATTATTATTATTGCTATTTATTACTGCGATCGTACAATGTCACTGAGGAATATTGAAATTTAGTGGGTTGTATAAATCGATTCTCATATCAACGGGAGCTTTGGAGAGCTTTAAACACTGATTGACAATGTAAAAAATTGAGAAGTCCGCTAAAATCATAAACGTTCAATAATTGAATCATTGTTCGATTCAGTCTCATAAAAATACATTATATGTATATAAACAGTTTCAGTGACTTTGCAATTTACAAAGTCACCTTTGACACTCGAGCTTCCCTCGGCAAATTTAATTCATCGCCAATTAATTCGTGCGCCTTGGAAGAGGATTATGCATGTATGTATA
The DNA here is from genome assembly GCA_018907035.1 of Sycobia sp. Sy_11. NCBI lineage: Eukaryota > Metazoa > Arthropoda > Insecta > Hymenoptera > Epichrysomallidae > Sycobia > Sycobia sp. Sy_11. The sequence goes on from JACCIC010000293.1 coordinate 376,269, forward strand.
TATATATATATATAAAAGGAACAGACGGGAAAAAAGAGAAAGAATTAGTAATGCGATTCTCCCTCCCCCCGTACCGGGCCCCGCGACCCCCTTCGTCGTATTCCTCGAGAGGGTCAATTTCTTGCGGCCTCGCGGGAGAAGAGAAAAGCAGCGCGGCGGCCGCGGTGGCGGCGGTGGCGGCGGCAGCAACAGCAGCGGTAAAATGCGATTTGGGATTAAGCGGTGTCGGACTTCGACCGTCTGTCGAGAGAAAGAGCGAGAGAGAGAGAGAGAGAGAGAGAGAGAGAGAAGGGGAGAGAGATGGAGGGAGGGCGTGGAGAGAGACCGTGTGCGGCAGCGGCGCAGAGTACAGACGAGAAAGAAAGAGGCGGAGAGGGAGAGAGAACGAGTGTTCCTTCTTGTATTGATCACTTGAAAGGAACTGGGTTAACACAGGTCGTCGACCACCCCCTTTCGTCTCCTTAGCATCAGATTCGCGAGCGCGTAGCTCTCTCTCTCTCTTATATATATATATATAATAAACGATGTTGGTGAAACAAGGCCATCGAACATCGAGAAAGAGAGAGACAGAGAAATTCCTTTATTTGTCTTTAAAAGACAAAACTTATATATTTCTTTACATGAATTTTAAATTTATATAAATGTTACAAAAGCTTAATTATTATTATTTTTCTTATTTAATTAAAGAAGATACACTAACTTAAAATAATTTAGTTCTAAGTATACCATTGTCATGCATCATTAAAAATAATTCAGTCAGTGGTTGTTAGTAATACGTAGCTCGACATTTGAGTTTTCTTAATTCATGAGTGAGCTGATACACAATTTAGAACTATTGTTCGAGATCATAAATCCAAAATTATAAAAAATACTTACGCACTGCACCTTTGAACATAATGAATGATGAAACAGGACTTAAGTAGATGGAATAGAGTACATTATATATATATATATATATATATATATATATATATATATATATATATTTATATATAATTAATTGTATTCATTTCAATTCCGTTGATTGAAAACAACCTAGAACTATAAATACCACGAAATTCGCTGTGGACGATGTCTAATGCGCCCTCTAATTACGACTCTTTTCATTAACCCCCCTACGTTACGACGTCGTCCTAAAGAAACAAAATTTTTATGCGTCAGTGGAGAAAAAATATAGATTTATATACCTACTCGAAAAATAGAGAAATCAATCGGTTAAGTTACTCTGATCAATGAGATAGTGTATTATGCTTGACGGTTTGTTTTCGTTACGTAAAATACCCGCAGATGATGTAGTATAGTGGCGGTATAAATTTTACGTCATATCCACCCCGTCAATCAATAATCCGAATTTCAAGAGTAAAACTCTATGAGACTTTTAAAGCCAACTCTGCTCCGCTCGTCTCCGCGTCGTTAAAATTTATATAACAGTGCTTCGAAAATACTCCCTGTCTCTCTCTTTTTTTTTTTTACAAATCTATTTTCTTCTATCGGGTCTTCTGTATCGTGTATCTCATTTTCTCTATTTCAAATAACGAGAATTATTAAACTGTTATTTATATGGATGTAATTTTTTTCCCGTTGGAACCAGATGGATAAACGTATGATCGTCGAAGAATTATTAGAACGTAACCTTAAGTCGTCTTTCACAATGTATTATTAAGAAGTAAAAATATCTTTGATAACGACAACCTAGAAACTTGAAATTTCAAACGATTATATTTAATGTATATATATATATATATATATATATATATATATATATATATATAATTATGGAGTTTGAAACGTTCTATTAACCACAAACTGTATGACTCGAATCTCTGGGGCAGAGAGAGAGAGAGAGAGAGAGAGAGAGAGAGAGAGAGCCAGAGAGAGAGAGAGAGAGAGAGAGAGAGAGAGAGAGAGAGAGAGAGAGGCAGAGAGAAAGCGATTAATTTGCTCTTCCGAGCTCGTATAAAGTAACTCGGCAGGAAAACAGCAATGATCAATGAAGGGCGTATTATTAACGTTAGTGATTTTTTTAATTGGCATATATAATCTAATGGGTAATCCTATACGTTTATAGGATGTAATAGTCAATTCTGCTTTTCCGATTATCTCACGAATTTAATTAAAAGAAAATGCATAACCTTGCGAATTATATGCGATTAAAAAATTTGGTCAATGAAAAATGTAAATTATCTCTATGCATCTCGAGAAATTATTTATGTGCATGTCGATTACGATAAAATAATATTGACTCAAATATCATAGTACACGTCCAATGTATATTCAAACTTATAAATATTTCTTCCTTGTTCTGTTTCAGGTAAGCAAACCCGGCCAGAAAGAGAGAACGAGAGAAGCAGTCGAGTCGCCCTTCCCTTTTGTTCCGACGGGCTTCCAACAATCGCTTATCAGCGTCGGCAATCGGGAGAGATCGGAAGTAGGGTAAACCTCCCTTCTCCCCCTCCCCTCCCCATCATTCTCCGCTCGCAAATAGATCGGCCCGAGAAGGAGAAAATAAAAGGTAATAACGGATTAGCAATTTGGCGAATGGGGGAAGAGAGGGAGAGAGAGATAGAGAGAGAGAGAGAGAGAGAAAGGGACGATGATGACGACGAGGACGCAGAGGAGATAGATAGAAAGATAGAAGGTATATGAGGGGGAAGAACCCGATCCTGGAAGAGAAGAGAGGGGGGGGGGAGATAGAAGGATTTTCGTTTAATTAGCGAGTCAATTAACGACTGTAGGTTAGTTAGGAGAGAAAACCGAGGGGAAATGCCTCCTCTTGCGTCGATTTCCTCCTCCCTTATTGATTTTCTGGTCCCTGTTCCTCTTCCCTCATCGTCTTTCCTTCCTCGTTCTCGCCGGTTGTTCTATCTCGCCGTTGTACGACCTGGCGTACCTAGAATGACCTAGGGAGCGACGGAGAGCGAGAGGGAGAGAGGGAGGAGGACGGGTAGAGAACGAACGAAGGGTTTATCGCGCCAGCCCGCGAACTGACCTATTAAATCGCGACCCTCCCCCCCCCCCTACACCCATCAGTATGTAGCGCTCGTCGGTGTCTTCATATTCGACTCGCAAACATCGAGGCCACCGACTCTCTTTGTGTATCACGTCGAAATTCCACAATGTCGGGGAGGAGAGAGCAAGAGTGAGTGAGAGAGTTCGCACTTTCTCTCTCGCGCTCTATTCTCCCAAGTGCCGGTAGAGGTTTTTGTTCTAAATATAGTGATAAAAATAAATGTCGATTCGTTCCGAAAGAGGCCCTTCTGCGCCCCTTGTTCTTGTACACCTCCACTCGCTTCCCTTTTGTCGGAATGAAGAATAGATTTTCCCTTGCCCCGGGCTCCGCTGTACAGATCGCGGCGTCTTCGCCGTGCTCTTGCTTTGACGCGCGCGCTACACGTCCTCGCGAACTTTTGTCTTCGTTGTTTTTCTTTTCTCTGTCGCGCGGCCGTTGCAGTGGCGCTTTATAAATTGCCCCGTGGTAAAAATGTCATATTCCATTGGCGTTCGTTGAAATTTGAAAAATCCGATAGTCCGTTAAAATCCGAGCAATTTCATCGGAAAGTGCATTTGCACGGGAAATTTTCGCTAACAGGGCGTAGAATTTATCGAAAATGAATAATTCTCGAAATGAGAGCCGAATTGGAAACGTTCGCTCGCTCCCGTTTTAATAAGTTAAAAGATTTCATTGTTGAAGGACTGCTTGAAATATTGAAATCCATTCATCCGACACCGTGTCGTTTAGCAGTAATTTATATATATATATATATATATATATATATATATATATATATATATATATATATATATAAAGAATATAAAAGCCCGCTGTACTTGGTAAAATGATAATTGAAGAGAAAAAAAATATGAAATCCATTTGTGTGTGTGTGCACGTGTGTAAATATGAGTGGAAAGTTATTTTAAAAGATCGTCATAAAAATATAATATAGAGATAAAAAATTTGTACATTGAGTACATTTATATTTTTATATAAATATAAGATGATATATTTACAATATTTTTCCCATTTTATAGAGTACAGCCTCATTTATTTAGTATAATAATTACGCTTTGTTACCTTTATTTACTTGCACATTACCGTAATGTTCAATATCAGAGCACTTCGTTTTAATTATCGAGTAGGTTGTAAATAAATTCTGATCGGAGTTTGATTTATTTAGTAAATAAAGGTATTATTTATTGAACAAATCAAACTACGATGTATAGAGGGTACACGCGCGCGCGTACAGACTAATATATTGAATCGGTGTATTATTCAATTGTATTGCTCGTAGCAATTTTTTTTTTTTTAATAACGCGATTACTTGTGAACCTTAATCCCAACCAATCCTGTTACGCTAAATAATAGGATCTATCGAATACGATACGGATAATTAACTAGCGTGTATATACATAGTGCGTTCGATCTTTGACATTTTCTAATTGACAACCGACTGGCTGTATACACTTGGCGAAACGTATTTTAATAAATCAATGTTAAATTAGGTATAAAAACACTGGACCAGCTGATTCGTATTAACAGAAATTTTATTTCCGAGCTTCCGGCAGTTCGGCAGTCACGCCGAATTACAGCTATTCTCATGGGATTTCACAAATTATCTTGTAATATTCATTTTATTCTGTAACTTGTGCCATTATCTTGCAAATTCAAATGTCTAATAACGTTAGAAATTGCATCAACGGACGATATACCTAACGCGCATTAATAAGGACACTCCCAATTGGTCGATTAATTTTACGGATTACGCGTTGTACGCCGTAATTACGAACGTAATAATACAGTCAAATGCGTTATATTAACGCGAATGTCGGATGAAATATGAAGTGAATCAAGATCTTAGCAGAACTATGTAACGCGCTAAGCCGATATAAATATACATTATTATACCAACATTCGCCGACGAAATTAACGCGTTTCGTATATTTTCGTCGGCTTTTCGCAGTCCTCCTCCACACCCTCCGCCTCCTTCTCTTCCCTCTATCCCATTTCCCCATGCCACTAATCCGACACGAGGCAAGCTCTATACATACATATATATATATATATATATATATATATATATATATATATATGTATGTATAATTTCAAAGGGAGCCGTAATATACTTCTTTGTACTATAAACTCGTATGCGAGCGTATATTTGTAAATATCTCGGACCCGCTTACCGGCGCGGGCTTGCGACCAATCCTTCGCTTGCAAAATGCAGCGCAGACCGAGGCGCACGACAGGCGTATATATACGATTTTACTGCAGTCGATATGTATAGGTCGCGGGCACACACACACACGCGCGCACAGTACACGCGGTTTTACGTCTTGAATCCACATCTTAAGTTTTGCTTTTTTCCCCGTTTGTTGTGTTTATTTTTTAGCTTAATCGGTCTTTTCCTGCAATCGTTTTGTCGTTTTTTCGTCGAGTGTCATGCAGATTTTTTTTTTACGGGTCGAACACGCAAATGTTTTCGAAATACGAAAACCATTAGAGCGTGGCGGCTTGACGAAATTTCCTCCGTCGCCTTTATCGTATCATGCGTATATTGTAGCAATACGAATATTTGTTTTCATGTTTTGTACAATAATTTATACACGCCTATAATGCTATTTGAATTTTGAAAATGCCGAAACTGTCACTTACCAGGCCATTATACACGTGTTTGTGATATTAACCGTACGTTTTGTCAAAATTTTGAAAAGCTCGGCTTTTGATCTGGAGAAAGACGTGTGCGTCTAGCTACATTTGAAATGAGCTGAAACACTTTAAACGTTTCAGTAATTTAAGCGCCATAAATCCGCCAAATCACCGGATTGAAATTAAATACAAGTAACTGTCAGGTAAATATATGTTTAAAGCGCGGTATCGGAAAGTAAAACGATGAAAAATCAGCGGAGAAAAATTCAAGTAATTAAAATAACAGTCAATTATGAAGCTATCGAAAAGAGAAATAATATTAATAAATTGTGAATTATTGAAATGAAATTTTTCGGCGCTTACTGAGTAGGAACTCAATTGAATGAAAAAGAATAAGCTTGTAAAATCAGGGCATATACATAAACTGCATGTAAACGTGCAAGATTGACGTTGTTTAATGAACATTTTTACTACATATTCATGTATACCGAGCATTAATAATGGGGGAAAAAATTAAAAGTATAAGTAAGAAGTGATTTTATTCTTCGAGCACGCAGTTCCAACGGAAGATCCAGCGTAAAAGTTTCGAGATCGGATTTTTCGCAATCGCAACGGCTGGCACAAATTAAAACTCCATTAACCCCTTTAATACTCCGGCTGTTTCAGGCAAAAAAAAAAAAAAAAAAAAAAGAAGAAAAAAAATAAACCTCCCCCGACGATTAAAAACTCCGCAGGTACGAGCGCAATCTCTCGATCGCCGCTCGCGGCACGAGCACGCGACAGCTTGTGCCTCCCCCCTCCCACCTCTTCCCACCCTCCTCGCCCACTCGTATTATGCATCCGACACGTTTCCTGCAGCAGCCGGATATATACGCGAACGCGCGCGCAGGGGCGCCCTGCAATTATGCGAATCGAACACCCCCGCCCCGCCAGCCAGCCAGCCAGCCAGCCGGCGGGGGAGGTAGCGCGACCCCCTCCTCGCTGCTTTTCCGTTAATTTCGTTTCGCCCGTCTCCGTGCAAGCATTAAAACTACGTGAGCAACTACGATGGAACAAAGAGAAGGAGCTGGCCGGGCTGGAGGGAAAAGCAACGGTGTCGCCTCGCGCGCTCGCTTAATACGCCAGGCCGGTCTAATTGCGAAGATTGAAGCTCGCCCGCCGGATAATGCGCCGATACGGCTGCCAGAACGACGCTTCTCATTATGACCAAGCCGCGCGTGGCCCGGCGTTGCGCAAAGATCTCGGGTAACTCTTGGGGGTATACGAATTGTAACGAGAACGTCGCCGCGCGATCGCGGGAACTTCCTTGTGCGAATTTTGCTCTTTGCCATCTCCGTTCGAGGTCGATAGTGGGAGGGCTTTTTTTAGCGAGCTTTATAACGAACTAAAGTTCGACTCCGCGGGAGGGGGGGGGATTGGAATTATCATTCACATTTGGAAATAATGGAGCGCGCGATGGAGGTAAAAAGTATACTCGGTATATAGGAATATATTTATATGTAAATTGGATTTAATACGATCTTATTGCTACTTCTGGAGTAGATGTTGCATTTTTAAAGCTTGGAAATTTAACTTTCAAAAGCTTAAGATGGAGCTTTCATTAACCACGAACAGTTAGCAAAGAGTATGAAAAAGCATATCGGCTGATTTAATTGACGGTTTCGGCACTAGAAAAGTGCTTTTTTTTATAAATACATTTTATTCCGAAATTGCGAGTTCTATAGTAGCCTCTGTTGTAGCTCTATAGTATATTGAAAACAAATAGAACGCAGCTGTTTCCTTCGCAATGGGAAACTTGTGTTTCGGCAACAGTGACAAATTCCACATCTGTCCAAATACGTTATAAATCATATTATTTCGGAATCTCGGATACGATTTAACGTTAAATTTATTAATTTTAGGTTAAATTAATTGAAACAATTAAAAATTTCATTTTTTCTTTTTTTTTAATACACTTGAGCCAATTGGTATTGTAAATTGTAGCATTGTCTGTTTTCTATAATCTTGCCATTTATATCGACTTCTTAGTAATGGAGTCAGCTTGAATCACCTTCGAACGGAGGGCTTTTCGATTCTTTTTTCTCTCTCGTGCTTTACACTCCAGAATCAAGAAGAATTACAAAGCACATTTAGCAATTGAAGTAATTTCTAGAAAGCACACATACGTTGAAGAGTTTAAACTGGAACCGAAGCTTGAATATACAAGCTCATACAGTATTTAACATTCTTTAAATGACAACAATATATCTTTCAGTAAATTCAATTCTCCAAACTTCGTTCAATTTATTTTTACATCGTAACTTGCTCTTGCATTTGAATGAGAATACGAGAAAAGAGAGAGAGAGAGAGAGAGAGAGAGAGAGAGAGAGAGATAGAGAGAGAGAGAGAGAGAAGAGAGAGAGAGCCAGACATGACATGATGCGATATGATATTATGTTTTGCGTTCCTCTTACCACTGTTTGTAAGCATACGCAATAAGATTATGTTGTCTTCTTGTTGACATTACATTCGGTCTCTTGTAATCGTATTGACAAATACTTGAGAAACGCCAAAAAATTTTAAACAAATTCAATGACTTTGCCGAAACAATTCGCACCGTTCAGTCTCCGGTCGAGCGGTAAATTTGCATTAAAAAAGTAAAGTAACAAAAAAAGAAAACAACAGCGACGACAACAACAACAACAATAAACTCCGGTCGACGATACGTGCATAGAACTTTTTGGATCAACGATCGAGCGCTGCGATAACGATCGCGAAATATTTCGACTTCGTCGCGAGAGGGTATAAAGTTAATAATGCGGTCGTGCGCGCGCGCAGTCGTAGATGGTATGCGTACGATAAGGGCGACGGCTACCGGGCAACGTGCGCCGTTCGCGGTTCGCTCGTTCCTCGCGCGTAAACCGCTCGGCCCTTATCCGGTTACGCGCGTAAGCACACCCTCCCCCCCCATCCCCATCCCCCGCTTTCCATTAGGCTCGAAATTAGAATTATCGGCGGTCGGGATAATGGGGGCGCGTGCAAAGCTTGACTTCGTAAGGCGCGGGTATCGATTCAAGCGCTGTTTGTTGCACGACACAGTGCCGCGTGGGGTCGGGTCAGGTCGTCTATAGCTTTCGTTCCGCCTCGACGAGGCTCGCAACTCCTTTTTTCATGTCTCTCGTTCCTGCTTCAATACATGACCGCTCCCCCCCCCCCCCCCTTTTCTGGGAATATCGTCGTTGCTTTCAGTGCAACTTGTAACTCAACCTTTTGAATTTAATTTAGTGCACCGATTGCGGAATTTAATTTAGTGCATCGATTGGTCCGTCCATTCTAACTTCTAGCCCTACCCAAATCCATATGCAGAAGATTAATTGTTTGCAATTTTGCAAAATCTTGAAGGGAAGGCATAAAAATGCTCGTGGCATTTGAATGTTCAATATCTGGGCGCGCATTACAATACAATTCTTATTCGAACGTTCCTAGAAACATAACGTAATACAATAGAAATGCGACGTTCATTTTGAACTTACCGGAAAATTGCGTCGAGGTACGATTAATTTGCAAATTGCCTCTAAACTCTTCGGATTGCGATCTGAAAGTGTTATTAAATTAGATAAGTTCGCGATTTATTTCATACCCCCGCAGTTCCGACTCTGTCAACGATCTCGCTTGACTCCCGGGACTCTTTGGATTCGATTTGCTAATCGGACTGAAAATTATTGGATAATTGAACGGCCAAATTGGGTCGCACGCTTGAAACGTATATTTAGCATCTACCCGCGCGTGCATATGGGTACATCTGTATGTGTGTGCATATATATATATATATATATATATATATATATATATATATAGCTGCGATTACATTAAATACCGCGCAATCAAGCCTATCATTTGCCTCGAGCACGCTAAATACACACGTCATTCGCCCCGCTCGCTCGATCAAAGAACATACCTTGCCGGCGTCGATTAAAGTCCCGCGCGTTTCCACGAATTGTGGTATTAAGGCTCTCGACGAATGATTGGCGGTGCGGGGGAGGGGGCTAATATGCGAAAAGTGAGAGCGACAGCAAGAGAGAGAGAGAGAGAGAGAGAGAGAGAGAGAGAGAGAGAGAGAGGAACAGAGAGACAGACAGAGAGATAGTGAGAGAGATAGAGAGGCACATAAAGGGAAAGTGAGAGATAGATCGAGGAAGAGAGGGATAGAGCCAGAGATAGAGAAAGATAGAGGCAAAATGAAATATACAGAGACAGATGGAGGGCAAGAGGCCTATAAAGATGCAGACTGAGGGAGAGAGGTATAGAGATGCAGATCGAGAGTCAGAGAGTAAAATAGATCGATAGCAAGATGGGCGAGAATAGAGCAAGAGAGGTGGAAAGACGTAATGTAACATAGAGATGGGGTAGAGAAGCAGATTAGGAGAGAGAGTGTGATAGAGAGACAAATTGAAGGTCAGAGAGACAGAGCGAAAGGCAGATATAATGAAGGGAAGATAGAGACACGTATAGGAAATGATAGATGGATGCATAGAGGATGGATAGATGGATAGAGGAAAGTGGAGAAGTGCAGTGAGAGATAGAGAAAGAGAGTGGGAGAGAGAGAGAGAGAGAGAGAAGAGAGAGAGAGGAGGAAGGTAGGGTCAGAGGAAACACGAAGAGAAATTGACAGAGAGAGAGAATGACGAATAGACGAAACGCGTGGAAGAAAAGAGAGATAGCCGTGTAAACTTTGCACACCGCAGCGCAATGGAACGTATTTACACTGAGCGCTCCGTCGACAATTCGTCCATCGGTCGATGGAATTTATCGCGGCGACGGGGCGCGCTCGCGCGCTTTCGGTTTCTCCGCATAATTTGGTGTACCGCGCGAAGACCGACTGACCCCAAGGGGGTGGGGGGCAGTAGGAGGAGGAGGAGGAGGAGGAGGAGGAGGCCTTTATCTACATATCGCCGTAAAGCTCGCGGAATCGCATGAATTATATCGCCCGAAGGGTGTACGTGGGGCGTTTGAAATACTCTCTTTCTCACTCTCTCTCTCTCTCTCTCTCTCTCTCTCTCTCTCTCTCTCGCACCCTCCCTCGCAGCGCTATATTTCACTCGGCGCGAGAACCGATAATTCACCGGGAGAGCCGAGCGCGCGCCGGTAACTCCCGGATATAGAATGCGCATGCCCCGGCGGACGCGCGGGAAGCAATGAAAAATTTCCGCCTGCCTATATCTATATTGAGGAAAATCTCGTTTCGAAGGACAATCGTTTGGTGTATTAATTAATTATCAAGTGAATTTCTCAATAGCCCCTGTCGAGGTTACATTTTTCACGGATCTTAAATTCGAGCTTTACTGGTATGTACGCATATAAGAAGCTTTCCGCCACAGAGCGGAGAGGCAGTCCTTTTATTTTCTTTATGAACTTCTCGATAAATCTGAGGTGCTCGTTAAATCCCCCCTCCCCCGACTCACTCCTAGCGTTTCTCGTGAAGCGTAGCGACCAATGAAGTTTTAATTATGCAATATAGGCTCTGATTGAAATAACTGTTTTACGCTGTAAAAGCGTGTGACCTGAATCGAATCGAATTTTATTGGCTCTATTTACAACCCACTATATGTCAAGCCGTTACAAATAATATCGCTTTCGTAGTCCGGCGCAAAATGCGCGAAAACTTTAACTCTAAGCCCAGTGCTATTATTTCACGACCATTACTCAGATCATTGTATTAGATCGTTGCTCTCATTATGCGTCGGGTTGCGTTCGCGAGCGACGCCCTCATCTGCAATGTATGTATTATTAATTTGAAGAAATGAAAATTCGTCGAGAGCGTCGATCAGCGCGTTGGCCGTTGTTTCGAGCAACGCTACTCTATAGCATATATATTTAGCCAAGCTCTCGAGGCTGTCGAGCGATGAAGCTTATATATACATACATACATACATACATACATACATACATACATATACATACATACGCGATCGACGACGCGCGTTATACAATTTTATTCTTGGATTTCAAGGAGGAATGCGCGCCTTCGAGTGCCGCGGGCAATATTATTCGCTCTTTAAAATTCAAAGCTCGAATTTCGACTCGTTTCCCTCAGCCTTCCAACCCGCTTCGACCTACCCGAACCCAGCATTCTTCGCCCCAGTTAATTGAATTAATTTAATGGAATTATCCTGTGTAGCGTGCATTATAATTCTAAAATTTTAAGAATCGATCCAATTAATCGTTGCCGGCCACAGAATTATAGGGATTATATTACATTATATGTATATGTGTATATATATATATATATATATATATATATATATATATATATGAGATTAACGCCTCTCTCTTCCTTTTTACGCTGATTTCTCTTTTCCCCCTTCCCCCACTTGCACTTAAGAAGCGAACGATAGGTCGCCGCGATGGCATTAAATATAATACGGAATGCTGAAGGGGAAAACGAGGTATCGGAGATGAGCGGGGGATATTTGAAGGAACGAGTCGTTCGTGCGCAGTAGCAGCAGCAGCAGCAGCGCAAGGCAGACAAACAAAATTAAACGGGCACACGCAGAAACATCCTTCTCGCACCTCGCTCGGCATCTCTCCTCCCTGGCACCCAATCGGCCGCCTCTCGGTGCCAAGGCGCGCGAAATCTCCTCTCCTCCTCATCCTCTCCCATCCTCCTTCGCTTTATCATTTGCATTATTTATATGCCCAACCCCTCCACCCTCGCAATCCCATAACAATGTCATTGTTAGCTATCGAGTACGCCGAGGAGTCGGAGGAGGGAGATGGAGAGAGAGAGAGAGACAGAGAGAGGAGGATGAGGAGGAGGAAGAGAAAAAAGGAGAAAGGGACAAAGAGACGAGTGCGCATCTCGCATCCGACTCCCTCTCTCGCGAGCAGAAGATGTTATCGACGTTGACTCGTTCGCCTCCCTCTCTTACTCTTAATCCCTCCGTCCCTTTCTCGCGACGACTACGTCAACGACGACCATCCGGGAATTTATACATGGAAAATGCGCGCACATTTGCGCACGTCTGACCGCTGGCTAAGCGAGCGCGCGGACGCGCTCCCAGCGAGAAATACCTATTTGTTAACCCGGGATAATCTTCGGGCAAGGGTATATATGTGTGTATACATATGTATGTAGGAAAAGTACGAGGGACGCGGCCGCCGGAGAAAGCGAGAACATTAAATTTAAGTTGGCTCGTTACTCGCAAAGCCGCGCGCACACACGCACCCGTCGCTGCCTGTGTATATATATATATATATATATATATATATATATATATATATATATATATATGCTCGGCTCTCCACCTCTACGGCGTGGCTGCGATTGTCTGCGTCTCTGTATGCCCGTTTCGCTCTTACCACCCCCCATACCGTTACTCCTTTATATGTGTCCGTCCTCTTTGTTTTTACTCTCTGCCCTCGTGTGCACGCCACGTAGCACACTTTCTGTGGTTTCGGGCGAGTTTTTACTTCCGGAGAAAGGGGTGGAGGAGAGAGGGAGAAAAAAAGAGAAAGGTACAAACGTATATGTATATATCTATAAAGAAGTTGGTTGATGCACGCATTGCATTACAAGAAAAAGTTCGATCCTTTCCTTTTCCCTTTGCTACAATTACTTATAACTTAGGTGAAATAGAAACACCGGGACTATTTATGCCTCTATTTACTGAAAGATGGCTACATTGTGACTGGATTCGTAAGACCTTTTTAAGCGATTATGCTCGCATATCTTTTAAAAATTTTACTGACTTTATTGATTTTTTAAAACGCAATAAAAATTCATTGATTTCATCAATGTCATATTTTTTTTTTTTTGACTTTCAATGTCATATTTATTTTTGACTTTAATACCATTCGAAGCTCACTTATCTAATGACAAGTGGTTCGCTTCGTTATGATAAAGTTCTTTCGCTTTACGTAAACATAATTGAATATGTTAAAAAAAAACTTTTAATCACGTTTTTCTCTTTACAGTGTACGGTATTTTACATATACTGTATCCAAGTGTCTTTAAGATTTAATAATTTTATACGAAATATGCCAATGCTTCGCAAAAATCAAAGGTCGTCCATTTTCAATATACATTTGTTGATTCACCAAAATTCACATTTTTTTGAATCATTACCTATTCCTGATTCTCATTAAAAAAAAAACAATTTGATCATCTATTAAAAAAAGAAATAAAAAAAAATGATTAACGCAACGCCGCAAGAACAACATTCAGTTGGCTCGAACTCGTCCAATATAGAAACCACATAATTCGACGTCTGTTACATAAGTCCGTGTTGCGCAACCGTGCCTATAATACATACTCACTTTTTCTCGATTGTTTAGTTTCTTCTTCTTTTTTTTTTTTTTTTTTTGGCGTCGAAAGCGCTCGAATCCCGGTAAAGATCAATTTCAACTGGTTACATGCATCCGTGCCCGGGCGCACAACGCGCTATAATACACCCTCGTAGCCTCGTCGCAGTATTGTATTATTATTGATTAATCGATGATCAGGTGCGTATCGCAATGCCGCGCAGTCCACCCCACCCGCGCCTTTTCAGCCAATATTCAATTGGCTCGATTACGTGGCGTCTTATTTTATTTAAAGTTGACCTACTTTCTTCCCATTATCCATTGCCCGTTATTGATTAAACCAATCGCGAAATCGCACGGCGCCATATTCTCGACGCGATGAGCGAGCGAGCGAGCGAGCGAGAGAGAGAGAGAGGGGGGGGGGCGAAGATTCTGAACGTGCAAGAACGAGGCCGAGTGAAGTTCGATGCGTGTAGTTGGATTTATATAACGTTCGAGCGAAAATATCGATAAACGCCCGAAACGCAACGTAGCAAGAACTTCGAAATGTAGATTATGTCGTACTTCTGTCGGGATAGCTTCGTTCAACGATCGAGAAATTATTGTTGGCCGAGTGAAATGGTAAAAAATGGCCAAGAATAATTTTAACGCTCAAGTTGCCGAGCTGAACTTCTCAATTGGAAAGTCCGATGCGTTGGCCGATACGTTTCACTTGAAGCAGAAGAAATGATCCGTGACTTCGCCGCCGAATTCGTCTACGTCGCCAGTTATTTATTGTATTAACCCGCCCATTGACAGTAATGGGGAATTCGTCGAAAATACGGCCGAGCGCAAAACGAGAGGGGACGAAGGAAAAAAAAAACGCAAAGGAATACAAAAACTAAGGATCGCTCAGGAGGCGTCGTAAAGTAAAAATAAGTCCCGGAGCCGCGAGCGCGCGTCGTGGAAAATTACGATCGAATCGATCGCGATCTTGAAATAAATATAGATTGATGCCTTTTCGATTGAATATACGATGTCTCGGATTCGCCAGCGCCTGGCGCACATAAACAATTGATACTTGCAAGGCTGAAAATAGCTCCGGGTACTTGCGTGCGTGGAAAGTTTTAATTGCCTACAGCTATTTCTAACGCGTATACAGTCGTGATAGTTTTCGCCGTAAAACTTTTAGCAAATGTACGGCCTGGTAAATGTTTTTTTGTTTTTTTTTTTTTTTTTTTTTAAACCGCATAATTCTAGATCTCGTCCAGATTATGTAACTATAGGTTACAATATGCGTTCACGATTGATATTTCGCTCGTATTACAAACAATACAATAGACAAGTCTATTATAACGCTGGGTCGATTATTCAAGATTTGTATCTATATGCGTTATTATGACGCATTCGTCACCGTGCCGATCAAAACACAGCCACTGGCTCGTTAGTGCTCTAATGTTTTTGTGCTATTATTGACGCTATATATACAATCGTAATAAAATGAAAATGATCGTTAAACAAGTGGTTCTTAAGGGGACAAGAAACACGTTATAAATTTTATATATAAACCTTATCATTCCTATAATAAGTAGAGACATTATTACCTGTAATTTGAGGCGTTTAAAACGGCTCAAATGATGCTATACTAGAGAGTACGTACAAGATTCAAATTCACTGGCCATAGGATTCCAATGAAGCCAATAGACTAAATGAGGTCGAATTTCAGGATTATTGTTGATCATATATTTCTTTTGGTATGAAGATAGGTAATTGTATTTAAGCAGATAGAAAGAAACATGAAAAACATAAATGTGTGAAAATCCGTCAGTTAATAATTAAAAAATAAAAATTATACTTATAAATGTTTTTCTAAATGTCCAAATACCTGATCGGTTTCATTAAAATCTTACGGTGTGCAAATTTGATAATTTCGTACGTATTTCTTATTATATCTTCCAATCATGACCATTTCAATAACTCTTAAATATCTGAAATTATAGATCGTGATGGCTGTTTATTGTACGAAACATAATTTTTATGTATATTTTATGTATTTTTATGTAATATTCATAAAATATTATAAATGCTTCTTCTATTTTTAATCTAAAGGCGTCATGTCTCTTGAAAGGAGAGACAGAGATAGAGAGAGAGAGAGAGAGAGAGAGAGAGAGAGTAACCCGAGTGCAAAATATCCGTTCATGCAGCAATGATATAAGAATAACACCGACAGAATCTACCTTTCGTTTTCGACTCCCTCTCATCGATACGCTTAATATACCTTCCAGACTACACACACCCAATCTCTCTCTCTCTCTCTCTCTCTCTCTCTAATTCCTTCTCTATCTCCCTTTTTCTCATATACGTGTGTAGCGCAGTGTAATTTTATCGATATCCTCGCTCAGCTTGGATATATTCGGGCTCGCCCCATTTTTTCCTCATTATCGTCCTCCCACACCTTCGCTCCTCACGCTCCTCGCCTGGTGGCCTTGCTCGTTCTCTCTCCCTTTCTCTCGCTCTCTCTCACCCTCACTCCCTCTCTCTCTATCCCTCCCTCCCTCCCTCCCTCACTCCCTCTCTCTCTTTCTCTCTCTCTCTCTTCAATTCGCGCGATATCTCCTCGACTGATCTGCTTATTTTGTTTTCTGGCCCAAGCATCCCTCCTCTCCCCACCTCGTAGACCCTACAAGCCGACGCTAATCAATTACCGGCCTTTTATTACGAAACGCTATACAAGGCGCCTGAATTCGTACCTTTGAATTTCCCGCGTTCACTATTTTTTTTTCTTCTAACCCCCATAACCCCCGCCATTCGTCAAATCCCTCTGTCGTTCGGGATCGACTATCCTCCCCCGCCCCCTGTCGCGCTCTTTCGTCTCTCTCTTTTGTTTCTGTTTCGTTGGCACGTGGACGGGGGCAGGGGCGCTGGTTCGTGTTTGGTTTAACAGGACATTTGGAAGAATTCGGCTTGTAGAGACCCCGCCTAAGTATGTCTAGATCGAAGATAATGCGGGTATCGTGATTGCTTTAATTTGTTTTCGAACCGTTCCGGAAAAAAGAGCTTATCTATACCGTATGCGCAGTGTCGCGATTTTTATCGGGATTAAACGAACTTTCAGCTTCTAGAGAATCTATGTGTAGGTGTGTGTGTATGTGTGTGCGCGAGCACGCCTGCACACGTAGGTGTACATGTAACGGGCGAAGACACGATCTCTAATAGTTATTGGCAATAAATTATTCATTACGATGTGGACAGATATAGAGTTAATGTTGTAAAAGCCATTTGCAATTGAAGTCAATGCGAGCGACTGAAGAGACAATTTCTATGCATTATTCTACAAATAAATTCTGTCTGTTTCTTAAAATCAAAGAAGACGATTCTTTTAAATTTCATCCGAAAAAGTTCAAATGACAATGATTAATTGAAAACAAGATCTTATGCGCAAAATTTCAAACAACGAGATAACGCGAAATAAAAGCGCGGCTCGAAGTTTCGACTTCATATCTACATACACAGATATATATATATATATATATATATATATATATATATATATATATATATATATATGTATATCCAAACGTTTCGCCATCCAATTGGACTGATACCGGTAATCCGTAAAAAGCTCTAGAAGCTTTACGGAAATGTAATTAAAATTTCGACTGGTGGGTAGTTAATGCTGGATATTGGGAAAAAAATGCAGAAGAGGATAAAGAGAAATATCGAAAAATTTACCCGCGCCAATCCTCAGCTTCGCGGATGTATGTATGCATACGTGTATATGCATGCATGTATGCATATATGTACGTATGTGTGCATGTGCATACGAATATACCCGCCGTCGCGAAAAATCAATCGATTGGCTCGCTCGCATCTACCTAGGCATGTAGCGAATGCACGTAGCGAATCGTCGCGCGGAAAAATGAATATATCTCCTTTGTCAGATATCCGTGTATAATGTATATACGCATAAAAATAGCGCATTGTCGATTCTACTTCTCTCGCGTTGTGCTCGTGCGGAGTAATGAAAATCGATATATAATCGCATCAAGCTCGACGTTCTCGATGTATGGAGAGTAAAATCGCATGCATCGGGACAAAAATTACGTTGCCAGCAGTAATTCCAGTATATAAGCCGATCGGAAAGCTCTCTTTTTTTAAGTATTTCGCTCTCTTTCTCTCTCTTTCGTTCGCTCGCTCTCTTGCTCTGTCTCTTTTAAGCGATAGGCGATATCATACTCCAAAGCGGGAGGACGATAAGGCTTATCAAGCCGGCGTGGGCTTTATATTTCTCCGATTACAGTTTAACGAGGCCGAGATTTCAAGTGAGTGAATAAGAGAGAGAGAGAGAGAGAGAGAGAGAGAGAGAGAGAGAGAGAGAGAGATCGTGCAATTGTATGCTTGCATACTCGTAATACAAATGTATATTTTAGTCGTAAACTCATGTCTACGCTGATATCGCTTGACAGCTGCTACCATGTAAAAGATTGTGCGTTCCGCGGCTGAGATCGGAGAAGTTGTTATCAAGAAATGTAAGAGTCTTCCTCTTTATAGAGAGAAAAACAAAATGATTCCCTCTTTCTCAAGTCCGCGGCTCAGTTTTGACGTCTTTTTCACAGCCTCTTGCTTCGTACACTCTCTTCGCTTGTCGTGGATGTACCAGCAGAGATACCGACCAAGTTCCGTGATCACTTTTTCACTGCTCTTTGGTTTTGGCTCGATTAAAACAAAATAACAGTTTTTATATCGTTAATCGCCCGAACGACCGATAAGAAGTAAGATTTCGTATGTGGCACTATGAAATTATCCGGCGTTTTCGTACTCAAATCCGGTCCATTGAAGCTGAGATTTTCTACTCATTACAAACATTGTTATATAACTCATGTTCGGAAGACGCTGTATTAATTTATTCGAAATGCCGTACAAAAAAATCTTTTTTAAATTAGACAGGACCTGTTAAATTACGTTGACTTCCATAAATATGTATCGGTTGTCGCAGGAAAATCTAATCTTTTGAAAATGTATTTAAAACTACTACAACGTGCATTGAATACACCATTAGATCTTTTAGTTCTTTAATTCCAGGTTTGTTAAAATTTTATATATTGATTTACCGATGTGATTACGAATATTATAGTCGAATGCATACTGATACTTGCAATTTTCGTTTTTGTATCTAAGGAAGAAAAAAAATTGTAGAGAGTATTGTCACCAGACCAAATTGATGAAGAAAATTGACATCATTAAAAACTGCGTCGCAGGAAAAATCAATACTTTGTGCGTCAACAATTTACTTTACTTTTCAAAGTTCTCGCACTCTCTCAACATCCACAAAACCGTCAAGTAGATGCATGGATTTATAGGTGAACCAGGAGGAGGAATTCTCTTTATGCTTGACATTGCTTAGCGCTCTTTTCTTAAGAAAAGAGACGTATTTAATTGGCCGGACCGCTGCTATGATTCAAGACCATACCTATAAGATATCGATTGATTAACAGTCGTAATCTTAGAAAATTTGGATTATTTTCTCTGAAGTGATTTTAAGCTCAGGAGAGGCACGAAGTCATCGTTCTCTTTGCTCGCCGGGCA
This sequence comes from Sycobia sp. Sy_11, assembly GCA_018907035.1. Classification (NCBI taxonomy): domain Eukaryota; kingdom Metazoa; phylum Arthropoda; class Insecta; order Hymenoptera; family Epichrysomallidae; genus Sycobia; species Sycobia sp. Sy_11. The sequence continues at coordinate 395,758 of JACCIC010000293.1, forward strand.
GAATGGCAAGGGTTAAATTTGACTGTTAGCCTTCTGACGTATAGCAATATTCGGATCAAATCCTCTCAATTGCATTTCACGAGATTAATTTTATCTCACCAATTTCAATAATATTCTGATGCTAGGAACAGGGGCATTGAGTTATAAACTTTCTCATCCGCTCCGGAAGCTTCAAGGCAGCCAGAACGAGGTTCCTCTTTTAATCGAGATCTACACATTCTAAGACTACAATCAAACACGCGCCGTCTTTCTCTTCCTCTTCCATCATTCCTTTCCCATCATTGCGTTTCTTTATTTATTTACTTTATTTTTCGTTAACTCCAGCCTATGCTGGCCAGCATTTCCAGCGTGTGTATGGACGTGCGTGAAGTCAGTACGAGAATAAGTCTTCAAATACAATAATAACGAGAATCACATCTCCATCGTCATCTCTCCATTCAGTCGGACGGAGTCGGACGGAGCGCATTGCTTGACATTATACACACGCGTTGGACGGCCTCGCATGCCGCCGGTGTGTCGCGCGCGACACGCACCGGCTCCATTAGCGATCTCTCACATGTACGCGCCGGCGACTTTTTCGCGAGGCCTCGACGACGACGCGAACGCAGACGACGAAGTCTCTTTTTTTACAGGCGCCCCTCGCGCTACCAGCGGAGAGAGAGAGAGAGAGAGAGAGAGAGAGGGAGAGAGGGAGAGACGGGGGTGGAGGAGGAGAGAATTGAGTTGGATGGTCGGCTCGGCGCGCGCGCGCGCGCGCGATCGCGCTAATTGACTTCGTTATGCGCCACGTCGCGAATCCGTTGATGAGGAGTCTGCGTGTGGCGTGTGGTGCGTGGACGAAGCTCGGCGCAAGGTCGTACGATTTTATGGCGCGCGACGGGTTTTGTGAAAAAGAGAACGGGATGAGGGATCGAGATAGAGAGAGAGAGAGAGAGAGAGAGAGGTTATGCGCGAGCCAAGAATATCGAATAAGAGGAAGTTCTACCCGCTGCTCGGCGGGATTTATGTCTGCGTGCTTTTTACCTCATAGCTGTTTCGGGATGCGTTAGTCGCCTTTATCATCCGAGGGATTAATCTGTTCACGCGCGATTTCTTTCACGATACAGTTTTGTTTTCATTGTATTCGTCTGGCTTTTTCCGTCTAATTACCTTTGAGAATTAAATCGACGTTAATACTGATTTGTGCTTCTGATAAATATAATTGAATTTACTTTGCATATAGACAGCTCTTTCAGGACTGAAATTCAAAGGCATAGACCGATGGTCGTGTAAAATTGTAAAATAATATTTAATATGGTGAGACACGTAGTTCAAATAAAAAGGCACACATCCAATGAAATCGTTTCCTATACGTAGAAGTAACATGCATTCCTCTGAACAGAATCCAAAATAGATTTTTATATCAGCAGCATTGTTCGACTGCTTCGACTTATTAAATATTCGATCGACCTCGACCATTATGTGTATGATGAATGTTCGATTGCGCGTCATTTGCATACGACGAATATGCCTGTTTGTCATTATTCTGTCTTTTTTTGTTGATTTTTCACGGTATTGCATTTGAGTTTTTATTGAATAAAGATCTTTATGAACTGACTAGGGTATCTTTATGACAGACTAGGGTATAACGCATTACGGCGTAAACTTGACGATCGATGAATCTAATCTTGTCAGTTGAGTTTTTTTTTTTTTTTTTTAACGAAAGAATATTTTTATTATGAGAAAAAGTATACGCAGACTAGTGGAAATTCGTACGTTCTAAATAAAAGAAAAACTAAACTATTTTGTAATTTAATATCTGTAACAGTTTAACATAATTATCATAAATTACAATATATAAATCCTGCAGTCCGATGGAATCATTGAGTTACGCCGCCATTCAAATAACAAGTGCGGAAGTTGATTAGGATTACACGCAATACATGCCTATCTGCGTAATCGAGAATTCGCCCATTCTGTATTCTACAATAAAAAAGAAACTCAGGCTATATCCATTAAATTTGTACAACAATACGTAAGAACGAATGCTTGGGAATTAAATGAAAATCTTACGAGGCAAGGGGCTCGTAAATACACAGCGTTAAATAAAACATCAGACCGTGGCGCAAAGAATTAACCGGAACGGCAGTCAACCCAAATCGTCTCCTCCTCGCTCGCTAAAATAATTCCTTCAATTTAACCTACTTAACAAAAGTGTCTTTTCATCCCGCTAATATACCTTATATTGCGCTGTCCTTCTTCACTGCCACCCCCCCCTCACGTCCCCCGACTCCTCCTCGCCATGAAAACAGTACTTTAGGAAGGAAAGCAAAAAAAAGCTCTCTCCCTTGCATTATCAAAGCTCGCTAAAAGCGGTAATAAAAAATCTGCCACCCCCCGCCGCCCCTAACCGTCTCCGCGGCGCTCGCTCACCGAGTCAAATCCCTGATGCGCGACAAAGGAATAATTAAATATTAATTAGCGCGCTCCCTGCCCCTCGACAATGCAATATAGACGATAAGGACAGCGTAAAAAGTCACGAGACCAACGAGCGAATAACCTTTTCGCCTCTTCTCTGTGTTTATTACATATGTAGCCAGAAGGATAGAAAGAGAGGGAAAAAGCTTACCAAAAGTAAAATATAAATAACTCTCCTCCGTTCTACTACCTCTCTCTCTCTCTCTCTCTCTCTCTCTCTCTCTCTCTCTCAACGAAATGAATCGTTTCCTGGACCGGGCGCTGAGCAGTGCGCGCCGCTCAAAGGCTAATTAAAACGTTAATTATCCAACCCTCGCCCCGCCCCGCCCCCCCTCGTGCCCGTCATGCTAAACAAAGCCATTGCGATTTATAACGCGAGCTTTCCACGCGCGCGCGGGCGCGCGCGCAGGGGCGAATATATTAAAAGAAACGAGGGCGAGTAACAAAAAATGTGGCGATTATCAAAGAGGTTCTGCTGCGCACATAGGGTGCGTTTGTGTGTGTGTGTGTGTGTGTGTGCGCGCGCGCGTGCGTGTGTGTACGTGCGTGGACGAGGGGTGTTGCGCTCGTGCACGCCGAACGGTATACCACCGCCACCATTGCTGCTGCTGCTGCTGCTGCTGCTGCTGCTGCTGCTCCTCCTCCTCCTGCTTTCCGCCCTTTAACCGTGCGGGGGAGAGTACGGCGGCGGGCGTCTGCTGGCGTTTACGTGAATTATGAATTATAAGTGGTGGCGCTTTCCCTCTTTCTCGCTATCCCTGCCCACGGACGTGAAGGGTGGGCCGTGGCGCTCAGTGCCTTCATAAAGGATCGTGCGCCCGAACGTGCTCAAATTCCCTTTTAACCTCGCCGTCCCGCGCTCTCCCGATGCTTTTTATCCGTGCCCTAGCGCGCTGCTGACGTTTGCGCAATGGCTTCGTTCACAGCGAGCGTGTATTTTATATATATATATATATATATATATATATATATATATCGCTTATGGGTACCGAATCGCTTCGTCTTTCTTTATTTAAATAGCTAGCCAAAGGGTTTTAGCCCCTCACTGTTTGCATGAATTACTTGTCTTTCATCGGTGCGATGTTCTTTTGCACTTTATATCTCTCCCTCTCTATCTCTCTCTCTCTCTTCCTCCCACTCTCTCCCGCATTCTCTCTTTCTACCTCTCTTCCTTTCTACCTCTACTTCCATCGCGTTTTGAATGTTTTCTATTTTATGTTTGCTCAGCTCTTTGCAGGCAATACTTGTCAGTCTTGAGATGTCGAATGACTTGGTGCATCTGTGCGGGTGTGCAATTTCTGACAGACCCGTGGAGATTCCGTGTCTTTCAGTCTAAACATATAGTATGCTGGAGCTAAAGATTTCTTTTGCTTGTCTGTCAAATAACAAACATTTATTTCAATAAAAAAGTGTGCAATTATCTCGTGGTATCGAAAATCTAAATAAGAATAATTGCTGTCCAACTATAAACTAAATCTCACCTAGAATTGAAAATAATTTTCAAATAGGGGACAATTCAGTTTTGGGACGACTTTTTTCATTTTATCTGGACCTCATTCTCAGTTTCATACATCGCACCTCAACTAGTAATCAAATGGCAATGATTACAATTGTAGTCTAAGAACAATTTGAATTCTCATTTATTCTTCATGCCGAACTATACCCAGCTATTTTTATGGCGAAAAACATATTTTCTCATGTACATTCACTCGATACGAAACATTGCGATGTTTCATAGCTGCAAAAAGAGAGAGAGAAGGAGAGAGCCTCCGAAAACAAGAAAGCCCCGAGTTTTTCCGCTTCCAAGCCCAGATGGCATGCGGTATTAACCCGGTCTCGGAAGAAGGGTGGAAGCAGGTCGGCAGAGCAAAACAGCCCCGAAAACAGAGCTCTCTCGATCTCGAGTGGTTGTCCCTCTCTCTCTCTCTCTCTCTCTCTCTCTCTGCGTGTATATTTGTCTGTCCTTTCGAGTAGTGCGTCACCCGCTGTACACCGGTACACCCTCAGGCTGTATAATGTATCCCCGGCGAGCGCGCCGGGGCACAGGGTTGTCGAAACAAAACACACCGGGCCACGCCGTACGTGTTCCGTTTGTTTTGATATACGTTTCTAGCTACGCCCTCGCAAGAGAGAGAGAGAGAGAGAGAGAGAGAGAGAGAGAGAGAGAGAGAGAGAGATAGCTAGATGGCGTGGATACAGTGTGCGAAGAGAATTATACAGAAAGGTGGGAGAGAGGACGGGGTCTTATCGCGCGCCGTGTCTAATTGGCCGGGTTTCCTCTGTGTACGAATGGATATGAATTTGGCCGTGGATCCGTGCGTTTGCATTCGTTTGATATAATAAAGCCGGCCTATCGTCGTCTGTACAATCGGACGTGCTGGATGGGAACGGTGGCGCGAGGGATGCTTACACGGGATGTGGGAAGGTGCTCAACGACGACGGCACATTGTTCGCACTATTAAGACCGTTTGGGATTGCCGATGACGAGAGATGCTCGGGAATTAATTTTAACCCGACTGTCGTTGGGGGATGAGGGGTTCATAGAATCGTCAAGGATCCCGGCTGGTGGGCTGAGTATCACTAAATATTTTTCCCGCGCGAAAGAATAACTTCCAAGTTAGAGTGATAAGAAGATTTTTAGACAGATGTATCCAATAGCGGTTATTAATCTAAAATAGTGTATTTATGAATTGAATTTTATCCGTGTTACAGATCACAAGCTGTCCAAAATTGATAATATAGTTTCAGACTTTCTTGAATGTTCAAAAGGTATTTCTCATTGCTTTCATCTGGGTCCTGATCTCTATTTAGTTTTTATGAATAGCTACCTGTATGTTTTAAGTTCTCTAATCGTTCTCTAATTTATACTAATGACAGTTACACTGTCCTTTAAATATTCCATCTCAATCGAACGATGGTAATACATGACTAAATATTTATTTCATATTCATCAGTTTGTTATACACCTATACGTATTAAAAACATATATGAACCAACGTGATTGAAACCGTTTATAGTCTTTGACTGAAGTGTACATGCAATGAGAACTTCGGTTCAGCTAATGAAAATATTGCAAATCCTGCTCTTTAATGGAACATCTGCAGCTATGAAACTTGAAGTATGTCTTAGAATTATTGAATCGTATAATTAGAAAGACTATTTCAACTGAACTGGCGAGTTGAAGGAGAATCGAGAACATAACCACCTGAGCAAGACGATAGATCGAACTTTTCAACAAGGACACTGAGCATTGAATAAGCTGGAATTTTTTTCTCCCCTTATATAATTAAAAACTATGTCCGACTGCAGAACTATAGAAGAATATATATTTTTCAACGATTTAAAAAACCACTTTATAATCGGGTCAAAAGACGACGACACTTGGGTTTCTGGAAATGAAGGCTCCTTTTCATTACAAAGTGGAAAACGGAAAAAAATATGCAGAAAGTAATCTCTGAAAAGTATCGCAGCGCCCGCAAGAAAATTACAAATGCTGCTGCCGGCAAAAGGTACGCGTAAACCCTCGTAAAAATCGCCCTCTAACTTAACAGCCTCCTCCCCCTTTTCCTCCGACCTCGGTTTCTTTTTACTCTCTCTCGCTCACCCCCCCCCCTCCTCTCGGCCTCTTTCTTTTCTTCCATCCTATCCCGCCTCTCCCCGCTCGCGAATATTAAAACATTTAAAGCACACGTGAGAAGCGCGGAGGCGAAAACGCTGAGCCCAGCTTACAAAAGAGATTTTCCACTTTCCGCACGTGTATATATATATATACGGCACCTTTGCCCAGAGACGCGCGGCGGTATGCCGCGCTCCGCTGCGCCCTCTCTCGCGCGCCGTCCGGAATATTTATACCGGTCCGACACTCTTTGCTAATCTCGATTTTTGCACTCCCTGCCACCACGGTATGGCACGGGCGCGCTCTACTGTATATAAGCGCGTATAAAAGGGACGCATAACATGGCTGCGAGGGAGCGGGAAGGTATATATATATACATAGAGTAGCAGAGAGACGGTCGTGCATAGAGAGAGAATTAATGCCAGTCTTTATGATTTAACGAGGAGGCGATGGGCGCTTTTCCCTTCCTCTCTGTCCACCTACCTTCTCGTTCTTCCGCGCCGAAAAAAGAAGGAAACAAGCATACGCGCACCACGCTCCTTTTTTTTACCCCTTGCGCTTCCTACCCGGCTTTTTCGCGACTATATATATATATATATATATATATATATATATATATATACAGGATTAAGCGACAATGTATGGAGCGCAGTGGAGACGAGGCGGACTCTGGCTTTTTGTCGAGTACACCGGGGGCCGGCGAGAAGCGCTTTTTGATCCTCGGATTGTTAGTTTAATGAAGCTCCCCCGCTTTGAGGCATCCTTTGCGCGAAACGGCTGGGTATATATATATATATATATATATATATATATATATATATCCACGAGAGTTATTACAGCGCCACTGCGGGTTTCGTGATTGATGCACCGAGTGCACGGTTTCCTGGAATAATAATTGTGGTGATCGTGTACCCCTGCATTTTCCCCTTCTCTCTCTCTCTCTCTCTCTCTCTCTCTCTCAACAATACGGTGAACACACGGCAATTTGAAGTGGTTTTGACTTTGTATTATCGTCAAGGTTGAAAAAATGAGGACTGCTTTTTAAACCTGTTCATTATATTGAACTCATCGTGCGTTAGTAGTTGCAAATACACTCAGAACTTGTATAAAAACGCTTAAGTGCGAATCTCTTTCTTTTCCTGAATACTCCAATTTATACGATCATTATAATATCGAGTAGTTTCATAAGTCGCCGTGTATTTTATCTTCTATGCTCGTACATTTGTTTCAAAGAAATTCTTGCGGCGTTACCATAATTCCAGAAGTCTCAGGCATCTTATAGATTAATTTTTTGACAAAATAAAGAGCCATTTTACGTCGTCGATCTTTTGCAACAAGTATTAGTAGCGAGCCAAAATTCGACGTGTTGGCAGAACAGAAGTTCGTGATACGCTTCGCCCCATCCTTATTATACTTAAACGATTAGATGCAGCGCTTGGTCTTTATGAAAGTACATTGAAATTTTAGTCTATAAATCGGAAATTTGGGTGCAATTTCAATCTTAAGTGACTCGATGAAAGAATACGAATTTCAGTTAGACCGATGAGAAAAGCTCAAGTATTAAGTACGCGATCGTGAAATTATTGTACTCAGTTACTTTTTAACATTGATATAATATTCAGCATATCTTTCTTATCCTCCGTTGAGCTGCCGGCGAAAATTTCTTCTCTCGGAATGCAAGCCGGTATCTTTGGTATGTAATGTAACCGCGGCTGTTTCTACAAAAAAAAAAAAAAAAAAAAAATGTTACCCACCGCGCTTTCACATTCTTAAAAAGACATTTCAACAATAGACGAGTATATCTGACTGCTCGGAACGGTTCGCAAGGCTAACGCATTAGGTGCACTTTTCAGATAAGAGTAGAAATTTATTCCACTGGCCAATAAAAAATTATAATCGACGTAGGAACGAGAATTCTAGTTTGTATTTATCAGATTGAGCTTTCTCTCTCTCTCTCTCTCTCTCTCTCTCTCTCTCTCTCTCTCTTACGCTTTCAAAACTACATATCAAACCAATCAGAACTCGAAATAATATTTAAAAGGAAAAAAAAACCTAGCCTCCACTGTACACACCAATAACTTGGGCAGATATAAGAAACAAAGCACGACGTTAATCGATATACGATAACTTAAGACCGTGTGTATATATAAGGAACGAAACAGCTCACGACCAGGAATAGGGTGGGAGGCGGGGAGGAGGACGGCAGGGAGAAAGGGGTCGGGCGCAGAAAAATGATTCTCCGAGCGCAGCGAGAGCAGCCGAAGAATAATGGCAGATAAAAAAGGCCAACAACAACAACGGCGACGGCGGCGGCGGCGGCGGCGGCGGCAGCGGCAACAACGAACGCGGACATTTATACGCTGACGTAAGGGAGGGGGGGAGATATCTTACGGTGCGCTCGCACTCCGGTATGTTTCGCTCGTGAGAGAATTCACGCGAGGTCGAGCAAAGGTCGCTCTTCCCCCCCCCTCTCACCTCCTCCTGGCTCTCGGCCCTTCTCGTCGCCCTTTCTCCGCACTCGCTTCCTTTCCATTCGATCGCGCCTCATCGAGTCGTGGAGGTCTCGAGTCGCGGGGGAGGAGGGATTCACGCAGTAGGGAGCACGAGTGCCATCCTTCTTATATATATATATATATATATATATATATATATATATATATATATATATACATACATAACACCGTGCGTGTGCTTGCACGTACATGCTGCAGCACAACTCTCGGTATATACACACACGTATTTTGAAACCCCCTTCACTGTTTCTCGTTCTACCTTCTTCCTTCCCATCCCTCTCTCTCCCTCATCAGGCGAGAAACAAAGTACGTCGTGCATATTAAACTTCATTATAATATATATTCGCGCACGCGCGTGCGGAGATGTTTTCAGGGACCATTATCTTTCCGTCTTCGCGGACGTGTGTTCGTGTGTTCGTGTGTATATATATATATATATATATATATATATATATATATATATATATATATATATAGACGTATGTATGTATTTACGTGTCTGATGTGCGCGCATGATGCAGCCGCGCGCAAAGCCGGAGGAGCCATAAAATGGGATTTTCACACTGGGCCGGACGGTATACTTATATGCACGCATACACGTATGCGCGGACCGGACGGTGATATTAATCGCTCGGCTCCGCCGGATTGAATTGTAGGCTTTGTTTGCTCAAGGTGCCAGGCTGCATAACGCGCGGCCATTTCGTCCGCAGTTATATATATATATATATATATATATATATATATATATATATATATAGAGAGAGAGAGAGAGAGAGAGAGAGAGAGAGAGAGAGAGAGAGAGAGAGGGCGCTGCAATGCCAGCGGACAGGGGAGAGAGGACGGAAAAGAGGAAAGCCGCAATTACGTGTAAGAGATGCTCGTCTCGTGTATATAACTATATATATATATATATATATATATATATATATATATATATATATATATATATGTGTGTGTGTGTGTGCGTGTGTGCGCATATGGCTTATTAAGGATGTCGGTGCTGTTGGCGGGGGGGGGGGGAGTAATGTAACGATTATGTCGTTGTATAGCTCGCCTGCGTATGTATATTATTTGGCTGGGCCGCGTGAAATATCCGCGATACGGTACGCCATTGCGGAGCGTCATGTATTTTTTTTGTCTCGCGCGATAATTGGCGTTGAGCTGTTGCGCTTGCAATATATATATATCAAGAGACACGGTGTCCTCGTTGCCTTTCTTATATACCGGATCGCAGAGACGTACGCATTTAATAAGGGCATATTCTTTTTTTTTTTTTAAACGAACCAAGAAGAGGTGGAGACGGGTGCAGCGTGGGGGGGGCAGATAAAATTCTTTACGAAAATCGATTTTAACGCGAAGTTTTATTTACTTTTATTTTCTTTGATTTTTCATTTAATAATACGAAATTGATCACCGACTCGTGCTTTTTAATGAATATACCTTGGCGAGGAGAGGGTGGGGGGTGAGGAGGAATGCAGTTATTGATTACTTTATAACTCATTTTATTAGGCTTATAAAACTGAGCTTTATCGGGCCTTGAATCAAAGCAAATAGCGATCGCGCGCGCCCGCGTACACGCCCGCGAGCGGGCATACAAAATTTATTTTTAATCTTATATATACTCGGCGATTATACATTTACGAGGGTCTTCGCCGGGGAACCGGTTTCAATATTATATTAATCCTTATAACATTGATTAATTTGAAAAACATTCGATGTACTTAAGCCGAAAGTGTCTGGCGCTTATATATAAAGCCCGTGAATGAGGCAAACCGTTCAATTTCTATACGTTATTCTATGTATACGCGTATATATATATATATATATATATATATATATATATATATATATAAACATCATTGTATATATACTTCATGTTACAGCTGGATTATAAATAAGGGATTTTATCGTGAAATTATGTTATTCGCCCGCTTCTATAAGTTCTTCGAGAATCGGTATTTTCATTTCTATGTGTAACCGATCAAAACGTTATCCATAAATACATCGTCGCGAACTTGTTAATTAATGAGATATATCAAGCACCGAGCAAGAAATGAAAACGTTACGGATTCCAGTCCGTTCGAATACCGTAAAATCTTGATTAAAATACATAAATTTATATTCGCAATTTCACACGTGCCCGTATCATTTGGTATAATTAAATGCGTACTCTCCTGCATGATTCGGTCGTCAACAAGGTCAACGTAATAACTGTCACGCTAAATATATATATATATATATATATACGTATTAGAAGTATGTTCGATTTTAAAATAACGCGAGCTATATAGCGAAATATGGATCTCATTTTAATATGCTGCTACATAATATATTTATTGACAATCTGAACCTTCCGCATGTTTGTTTCCTTTAAAGGAGTCACAATAAGAGACTGTCTAGTTTTCGCCGCTTTTAAAAATAAAGAAAATGTTAACCGTGGCATTTGGCAACTCTACTCTGGAGTAAAAGATAGATTTACATATAATGTAAGCAATTGGAAGAAGACTTCTTCAAGATGGCAATGATAATCCTCGTGCATTTTAGAACGTTGGAGCAGCAACGGAAATGTAAATATTACAGTGAAATACTGTGGGAGTCAGTATATATTTTTGCACGTGTATTCCCAGCAAAAGTCGTTACGAAATTTGATAATAAGAATCAAGTGAAAAGCATCGAATGTCCAAATGACAGTGGTTGGCGAACGAAGTCCATAAAGAATCGCCAAGCCTGCTCAAAAGATGAAGACATGGATTCGTGATTGGAACGTTCAAAATTAGGGTCAAACGTCCCAGCGAAAACTTGTTGAATCGCCAAGACTGAAGAAAGCTCGACAAGCTCATCCAATGCAAAAATGGCTTTAATCGTGCTCAGGTTTTTTAAATAAATTGGAAAAAAGCAACCGATTTTTCCTGGAGTAGCAATTTCTGGTTAGTACGATTATATTCTCGTAAATCGAGAATCATCCGAGAGATCGCCAGAATTGCGCAGATGAAAATCCAATGGACGACAACATCAACGGTCATAGCCAAAAATTACGCTTGAAAGGTACCATGAGGATTGGGACAGCGCGGTCGCAAGTGTATAAAAACAGATGAGGATCACTTCGAAGGGGACAATGATATTGATGAATAAATGGCTATTTTTATCAAAGATATTTATTGGTTATATTTATTGATCAGATAATATGTCTATATAGCTACAAGTACAAACGTCAGACTGTATTTCTAGTTGTCAAGCTTCGACACATTCCTCAGAATGTCGCATGCGTACCAAACCCGTTAACTTCCCCGTACAATTTGCGTCGGTGTACGATTATTTTCACTCTTTGTCTCCCTCTCTCTTTTGTCCATCCCCGATAATTTACCATTCGAACGACTCTCTCGCGTGTTCCTATTCTTCTCGTTGTTCTCCCCTCCACTCACTCTCGCTTACACAAACACACGGTCCGCAGTACCGCGCGCGAACGACGATCCACCACCGCGAATAATTCATATTCGCGTAACGGTCTGTGTCGCGCGTGCGGAAAACCATCGGTTCGTCCGCCGCGGAGTATGTGTACCAGCCTGTTTTTCGTTTATTTCTCCACGCCGCGCCGTTATATGCGCGCCGGGAATTCGCGCGCGTTTCACAGTGATATATATATATATATCTACGACCTGACTCATTCGTACTCCGCCTCCATTTTTTTTAGTCCATACAATCTATTCGTCGCGACGCCGCCGCACTTTGTTAATCGCACTTTGTTGAATTGACAGTGGAATGATTTAGATTTGTTCTCTTTCGTTATATATACACGTGGCAGTTGCGAATTTTCCCTTTCTGATATTCGCCGGGATTTTTCTCCCTATACTGCTTCCCGCCCCCCAGCCAGACACTTGTCTAGAGTCGTTTTTCATGTCGACTATTTCGCGTTCGATGGCATTAAAGGAATTTACGACAGCTAGTTTCGTATAAGTATTATATCGGATCAAGATGATATTAAAAAAAAAATCAATTCTCGAATTATTACACAGAATATAAGAAGCAATTTTCCGCTTTTTTAATCCAATATGGGATGAGAGAAAAAATGCCGATAATTGTTGCAGGCGTAGAAAAAATACTTTAATCACTGCTTTCGGATTTCGATCGAACCACAAATTTCTTCCAGGGATATAGAGAGGATTCAAGATTCAATGGAGGTAGCAATTGGTTTGATTAACATTCGTTTGTAAAACGTGGTTGTTTCGAGGGTCCTTTCTAAATGAAACCCCAGCTTGCGAAGCGCTCTCTCTCTCTCTCTCTCTCTCTCTCTCTCTCTTCTTTCATCTTAATATTAATTTACTCTAACCGACTAATCGCACCGCACGACCACGATCCGATAAAAATCCATCCTTACTGAAAAAAGGGCCGCGGTGCGGGCGGTGCGGTGTGCGCTAAAGATTCCTTGGCCACACGGATACACCGCACGCGCCAGTCACGTCTATATATCAAAATCAAGCCCTACGCGATGGGCAGCTCGCTCGGGTCTCGAGCTAAAAGCTCGTAAAAGTTAAAAGTCGGATGGTTTTTTCCCCCTTTTGGCTCGTATACGCGAAGAAAAGGTAAAAATTGAGATATTTGTTTTTTTTCTTTAAATCGACATTTCTACCTGTAGTTGGTAAACAGGAGGGGTGACAAAAAGAGCAAAAAAAACTCTTGTAGCAAAATAGAGGAGAACTGCGACAACAGCAGCAATAACAAAAACAGCGACAACAACAATAACTACAAAGTTATGAGGATGACGTGGTGCTCGCGGCTAAAATATGAGAGTAATAACGATAATAAAAAAGGCATACTCGACCGGCTATGTACACGCCGTTTTTACATGTGCGCGCGCAAAACGTTTAAAAAGTCCTCGAGACTAATCTTTAATGCACGTACGCGCGTATATGCACGCGCGGGTGACTGTGAGCCTGTGTGAAAAAATTTTTACGCGTATGGCTAAATATATATATATATATATATATATATATATATATATATATATATATATATAAACATGACGAGTGTGTTAACACCGAGAAGCCGTCACCGCGTTGCCTCGCGCCGCGCCGTATTAAATCGTACGGGCGTCGTTCTGTAATTAGTTCCCCCCTGTTTTTCCCTTTTTTCTCCACTCGTTTCTTCCATTTGCTTCCTCCTCGATTGTAAAAAACGGAGTGATTTTCCGAACGCCTCGCCTCTTTGTACGTATAAACACATCGCACGTATGTATGTATATATATATGTACGCCTAGCAGCGGCAAGGTGTGCAGCGCACACATATACCAATAATTTTTATTATTTTTCTTCGGCGCGCCGAGAGGTATTGGGGGGATATGTGGGGATATGTGGGGGGACAATGAACACGCATCTTCACGCACCTTGATTTCATTAATGCGCGAGCTTGCAATTATCCCCCCCCCCTCTCTTTCTTTTGCTCCGTCAGTCCCTCAAGGCCGGATGATTCCGATTATTCCGGGTAACGCTAGATGTTACATTTTATGTAAATATCACCGGCAAAAAGTTATAATTCCGCTGGATGATCCGTTGAAGAAGCTGCTGAAGAGGCGTGCACAGCGACAACGCAACAAGACGATAGTTTAGTTGGCGCGGTAGATTTGAGGCGATCTTGCCGTCATACATACATACATATATATATATATATATATATATATATATATATATATATATATATATATAAATCCGATAAATCTTACATTACGTTACATACGTTACAATAGACAAGCGAGCGAAGTGTCCGCCGGACGTTGCGACTCGCGTCAGCCGCGGCGATCATCGAGACAGTTTGTGCGAGATTGGCTCCTCGAATAGCGGAAGCGTAGCCGTAAATCCAAAGTGACGAGAAGCTATATATATATACATATATATAGATATACTTCGGATAAATCGTCAGATCCTCAGGAAAAAATCGTCCGTTTGTTAAGCTTATGTTTTATTAAAATCTTATTTTATTTAAATTATTTTATTAAAATCATAGCAGATACTGTTTTACATAATCCGATGAACAGGCTGATATCGTCTCGGCTATCGTACTTGAAAATCTATATTGCGTATTCAGCGGACTTCGGTGCGAAAATATCAGAAACCGTACCGAATCGTTGGATGTGATCGACAAGTTGAGATGTGAAATTATGCCGAATAATTAACAATTTGGAAAGAATGTTGATCGTGGTGCGGTTCGAATTCAGGCAGAGCTGTACAATTAGAGGATAGAAAATTTTTTTGGAAGATCTACCAATTCGTCGCTCCTTTAATGATGAAAATAAAAAACTAAAATTCCGATCAAATATTGTACGTTCCAATATTCTACCATCGGTGCGATTTGAAGTTAACTCATTCTGCCCTGTTTTAATTCGTCCGCGCCGCTGCCTCGTACAGTCCGATATAACAAACCCTTAACGACCGAGTCATTCGGTTTGCGTATATTACAAGCTCGTTTGATCCACGGTGAATTGGCTCTGTGGCTCTCTCTCTCTCTCTCTCTCTCTCACCCTCTCTATCTCTCGTCGAAACAAAGGCAGAATGCGTTCTATTGAATTAGACCCCAGCGACCAATTCCCTTTTCTACCCCCCCTCCCGAACAATCCTCTAAATTTTATCGGAAATTGGGTTATTTCGCTGTAACTCAGCCGCGCGCATGTAGCGAAACGTTATTAATGGAAAACCTCCATTTCCAATTGTAGACTCGCCAGTTAAACCGATTTTGGCGATGTATTCGGCAGGAATTCCGGCGGTGCTTCACCGTTCTTTGATCGTGCGGTAATTATTGTAGGTGACGTATATGAACTATCAATTGCTTTCTATAGTAAGTACATAATTACAGTTAAAACCATGATTCGCAAATAACGGGCCTGCAATAATTTGTTTGTAAATCTCTCATGTATATAGAGAGAAAGAGAGCGAGAGAGAGAGAGAGAGAGAGAGAAAGTGGAAAAGTATGGGGGCTCAGTGCTTGCGCGAGGAGAATATTTCATCTAATAGACGACCGAGGGAGAAATTAAATTACGAAAACAACATTTCGGAACGATATTATCAAAATGATTCTCTGGTATGCGTCTACGTTGGTGTGTATGTGTATAAGAACTGGTGCAAACAAGCACCCCGTCTCTTCCAAATTGGAATACCAAATTGGCAATAATCACCCGCGCTCTTCAAAGGAAAAAACAAAATAAAGAAGAGAGGGGAAAAAAGGCCAAACTTATATATATATATATATATATATATATATATATATATATATATATATATATATATAGAGCGTCGAAAAGGGAGCACCTTTTTGACATCGTATACCGTTCACGCTTTTGCCTCTAAAATAGCCAATTTTGCGTTCCCCTTTATACCCCGCCCCCCACAACAACGCTCCCGTGCGGGCGAAAAGAAAAACAAAGAATTTAGCGATTATGAAAATTGCCCTATCTTCTCTCTCTCTCTCTCTCTCTCTCTCTCTCACTCTCGCTATTTGCGAGAGTAGGGGACGGGGGAGTGTTCAAACCCAACAGCGCTCTCCGCACACGTATATCGATAGACGGACCTTCCTCCCTTACAGATATATACATAAACAGCGCGCACCGGAGGCCTCACCCTCGTTTGTTTTTGTGTTCGCGCGCCATGAAATCGGGAAAACAGGATCTCCCTATCTCCGGCAGTAAATACGCCGGCTATCTCTGGAACGCTTCCATCCCCCGAGCGGTGTGGGCGGTGCGCGGCGGGCGGGGGGGGGGCTCGGCGGATACCGGAGGTTCCTAGGGATATAGCGGAAAAGCCGACGGGGGTCGGGGAGGAAGACGCAGTCGCGCGGGTTAAAAAGAGAGCGGGCGTCAGGACGACGACGACGGCGACGCGAGAGAGAGAGAGAGAGAGAGAGTATTCTCCCCGAACTTATATGTATATGTATACAGCGGCAACTGATAGAACGTTAAGTGCATTTGGCGAGCTTCCAGCCGAAGGAACGACTCCGTCCCCCTACCTCAATCCACCCGCTCATCTCTGTTCCTGTCTCAGTGTTCCTCTCTCTCTCTCTCTCTCTCTCTCTCTCTCTCTCTCCTTTCCGCACGGCAGTAGCGTAAAATCAGTGAACCAGCAGGCTATATAATCGGCCCGTCTACTTTTTATCTTAACCTACCTACCTTGTCGTGCTCTCTTCCATTCTCTCTTTCCTCGTTCTCTCCTGTATACCTTAACATACACGAAAACACACGAACACACCAACACAGAACACACACACACACACACACACACACACACACACACACACACACACACACACACACACACACACACACACACACACACACACACACACACACACACACCTCTTACCAGGATGTTCCTTCTTCTTCTTCTCGACTTGTTTTTCTCCTTTTCCCACATCCTTCGCGCCTTTTCGTTTTAACTCTGCCATTTTCTATATCCCCCTTGGCTACTTCATTTTGCTCTCTTTTCATCTTACGGAATGTTGTACGTGGGTGCGCGTGTCTGTGTGTTTCACTTTCCGGTTTTCCCCCTCCTGTATACGCGTGTTCCACTACTTTTTCCATCTATTATTTTTCCTCGTGTATGTGACTTTTCCGAGCGTTCGATATCTTCGAATCCCGGTACAGTAGGAATCTTCCATTAATATCGATCTTAATCAAGTCTATTCGATACGGCACATTGTCTATATATAATATATATATATTTGTTGAATTCATCCTAAAAAAGAAATGGTCACGAGAATTCTTATCTCGTCGATAAATATCAAATTATACGATAAATGGTTTTGAGGGATCAATCATAAGAAAAAAATATCGCAAATCGGTTATTATTGAGCTGGTAGCATCGCATACGAAATCTTGAAACTCTTTTTACGCTTTTAACTCTTTCTTTTTAACTCTTCTTAGTTAATACAGGGACTTTCTTTTTTTCTATACATTAATAAATATTTCTATTGGTCTTATAGTCCAATATTATCCAATTTATTATCTATTGGACTGTAAGACCAATAGAAATATTTATTGATTTATTTAAATACAGTCGACATAAGAACAATAAAAGTATTTTTTCCTATAATATTTAAATCAGTTCAAATCATTGGAACTTTGAAAAGACATCATTGAAAACGTATAAAGAATTATACAACATTAAGGCATTTGAACTGAATTTTCAATCACACAAAAATCATATGAATTCACGTACGAAATACTCATATCCTTTTGGCTCTTAATTCTCTCCTATCCGACCCTTTGTCTTTTTTACGAAAGTAAAAACAATTTTATGTTAATCTAATGCAATACGTGGCCGATTATAAGCGATATGGAGGACAAATTAATAAAACTTTGTAAACGATATGAGTATACATTGCATTCTTCTTTTACGGATTATTAATTTAAAAGCGGTCGCTCAATTTTAAAAATCTCTTCCTCTTTCTTGCCGAAGACCCTCGATCCCGCCTCAAGCCAGCATCTACATAATGCCCCCTATAGAAAATCTTGGGGGGGTGGTGGGGTGGGGGCATTTAAAGATCGTCCGCGTCCGCTCTTATAATTTCTTTATTACAATATCTTGTCATATAATGCCGGGGCTCAACGCAGCGCGACGCAGCGTTAATGGCTCTCGCGCAGAGGTCATAAAAGCACGGCTGAGACCATAAAAGCAAAGTACCCATACCATGTTTTGGTAAAAATGTCTATCCTCGTCCTCGTCTACCTCCTTCTCCTCCTCCTCAACCGCTACTCGCTTATTTTACCGTCGCTATCTCCTTTTATTTTCCTCATCTCCCTCGCGCGCTCCTGGCCTCCAACGTCGCGCCTCCCCGTCGCCGTCGTCGTCTACGCGCTCGATAATCCTCGAGCGCGTGGACATATATGCCGGATAGAGTGGGAGAGAATGTGCGGGCGGGTGGAGGCGGAGGGGCAGGGGAGAGACGAAAGTCACAGGGGTTGGATGTTGGCAAAGGAAACCAATCGGAGGCTTCCGATTCACCGCTCGCGCGCCATCGGGGAAAATATGAAAAGACGTCTCGGCGACGACGACGGCGATTAATTCAGCCGTGGTGCGGTGTGTTCGGTGCCGCCGCTGCTGTTGCTGCCTACTCCATCCCGCCCCCTCCCCCCTTCTCACCCTTCCGACGACACGTCTCGCCACCCCGCGTACGCGCGCCCCCGCACACAGTCGCGTATACGTATTGAGAGAAAGGGGCACGGGGGGTGGAGAAAAGGGAAAAAAAGGGAGACTGGAAAAATGTCGATGTCGATATACGTGAAATTGCGCGGAACATCGTCTCTCTCTCTCTCTCACTCGCTCTCTGCTCACTCTCTCTTTCTCACTATGTGCCTATGTGCCTGTACGCGTCTCTCGTTTTCTTTTCCTTTTTCTTCATTTTTCCCCCTCTCTGTATGGATGACGCGCGAGCGCGCGCGCGCGTACGCGTGGGAGGTTTTAACGAAGGGATTTTGTGTGACCGTCGACGGCGGCAATGGCCTCGATCCGTGCAAGCCTGTATACGAAGCCGCGCGTCTGGATACATTTTTTTTTTATTCTCCGAGATTATGTAATTCCTTGGGGGGTTCTTTTTCCCTTTCGCCCCCTTTTTCTCCATTAGTCGACACGTGGCTAATTGAAATCGGCTCTTTGTGCGCGTTGTCGCATTCGACTCGACGATACGTAGATACAACGTTTCTGTATGAATATATATTTATTTTTGCCTCGAATTTACCGCGAACCGATTGAAATTGTATAGCAGATTTGTTACACCACTGTAACATCTAAGCCGGAACTTTGATGTGTTTTTGTTTTGGTCTTCGGGGTGTATAATACAAACAAAATCTGGCGTATAAGTTGATTTTTAAAGTGTAATCTTTACCTCTCTCGCTTCGCTCTGGGGAAAACTGTCTCACAAAGCAAATAATCAGTTTGCCAACAGTGTTGAAATGTACTATAACCTATTATTATATTTCTTATTATTCACAATTATTGCAAACAAATTAACTTTTGTATTAATAAAGATAATTTATTTTTGTTGCAGGTATGTTGATAATTCATGTATCAGTTTGGAATAAAATGAATACACCAAAATATCTAAGGTCTTAACCTGTAAGTAACATTTATTTCAATACTACAATATCTTAGCTGAGCCTATTATTCATTTAGTTTTAGAAAGTACTATGGAAACACAAGAACTCATTCAAAAATTTATATTGATAGGAACGATATTCAATGATAGTGCATCTTTACACAAAACTCACAGTATAGGTCAACTAGTGGAATACATAAATCATAAATCAGAACAAGTACGATCCACGTTCTGGTTATTGTACAATCACTTTATAAGTTCGCTTCATCTGTAGAAACATTCTCAACAAGCTGAGGTAACCGATGCACGTAGCACATTCTGATCGGGAACGAGATTAGTTCATAAAAGTCGATATGTTGAAAATCATTGTTACGGTAAATGTGAATTTTCATCGAATATGAGTTTGATCATCGCTCACAAACTTCGGCATCATTTGATGAACATTAACATATTGGGAAAAATACTATTTGTAGCTGTCCAAAACACATCCAACTTCCTAATCCCAATATGTGCTACGTTTCGATTACCTTAGTAAGTTTGCGTGTATATATGAGGAAAAAGACAAACTGAATGAAAAAATTCCTTATAAATTTTTTTAATCAACAGTTGACAATGATTTTTAATCAAGTTCAAAGTAATTTTCCTATCGTGCTTTAAATATAAAGCATTTGTAATTGTTCCTTCCATTACATTCGTAACACCGTCTTTCATAGATTAGATATGAGATTTTACAGAAAAAAAAAACAGAGTTCACGTTCAACTGATTTGATGGTCGAAGAAAGCCCGGAAGTTGATCCTCACTTTGGTAAATCCATAAAAATAAAAACCAGAAACTCTTCTGATACATATGTTTTAGATTTAAATTCTCTGCATTAAACTCCGCGGCATGTCAAACATCTCAGAGTGTCGATCAATGATTGGTCAACAGTCTCCACAAGTATGGCCACTTATTCTTACAAAGACATAATTCATTCTCTCGAAGCTTATGGGCTTCTACGACAAGGATGAATTGGCAACTTTCCATTCTTCATATACGGAAAAACCTCTCCTATAAAGACTCTATTGAGTCGAAGTATCGTTTCCGTAATATCGTTGCGAGCATCGCAAGTATTTCCACTAGTGCTTGCCCAAAACAAAAAACAATTGTCATATAAAACTTTGGAAATCATATATTTTAAATTCGATTTCTGTTCCTCTTACATTTAAAGTTATGCATTTATCTGTTCCAAGATGAGAGCATTTATCGACATTAAATGACTATTCCACGAATATTAGATTCGGAGCCCGTTTTCTTTAAAAACAGGATATGCATTTGTTTTCGCTGCTGACGTCACTTGCAGCGCGCGCAAAAAAGAAAGAAAGTGTAGGTAACTTATTTTTATTTAATGCGCCTTAAGTTGTGTTAATTACCAAACGAACAGAAAAATAAGTATAGACCAATTAAAATCATGGTAATACAAAATATTTACATAATGCTGCAAAAAAATGGACAACTGTGTTCTGAAAACGACATGAAAAAGGAGAGAGTGGCAGGACAGAGAAGGGCATGAAAAAGCGCTATAGTTGTATAGACGAAGTATTTGAGAAGAGGGTAAATATCGAATTTTTCTTGCTCATATTCATTATCCAGTCCACGGTCGAAAAATGACTAGTCTGATATTTGGTCAGGAAAAAGATAGTTGAAGAGGGCAGGCTTGAAAGAGAAAAAATAAGGGATGCTTTGAATGGAAGGATGGACAAAGAGAGAGGGCGAGGGCGGCAAGCTCGCCACCCCGACAAGAGGGAAAGTCTCGTGAGCGTAAGGCGGCGGCCAACGAGTTTACAAAAGAACGCGCTAAACTAGTAAGGACTGTTTAGATAACATGTTGAGGATCGGAGGAGTCCCCGTCGTCTCCCCACGATAAATAAAACATCGCCGGACGGCGAAAGGGAGACATGGGCGGTGGGGGAGGGGTGGGGAGGAGGGGTTTTGAAGCGAACGAGCACTATAAGAGGCAGACCCAGGCTGGAAGGGAGAGCTGAAAAAGTCGTCGCGGGGCGCGCGCGCGCGCGCTTAAGGTCCGCGCTAGAGCAATTCCGCGCGCGTTGCCTCGTTAGAAGGTTTCGCCTCCACCCCGTTCCCCCCTCCAGTCCCAGTCTCCCTCTTCACGTTGCGCCCCGGAATCTCTTGCCGCTAATGCCCCCTTTTACGCTTGATGCTCTCTCGTCGTTCCTGTATAAGCTCTCGACCTCCCCTGACCCTCCCCCGCGAATCGCCAACTTCCGAGGTATATGCCGCTTGTCTCTGTGTCTCTCGCTCGCTCGCTCACTCACTCACTCACTCACTCTCTCTCTCTCTCCCCGTCACTCACTCACTCTCTCTCTCTATCTACCCCTCCCTCTACCTCTCCCTGTCTCTGTCTCTCCGTCTGTGTGTCGGCAAATAGATTGCACTTTGATGAGAATATAGCGGCGAACATCAGCTACCAGGCGCACGTAAGAGGCTTTTCCATTTTTAAGAGGTTATACGCCATCGTGTCGCGCGAGGGCTCTGCACGGTGGATAGACATATAAAGAGAGAGAGAGAGAGAGAGAGAGAGAGAGAGAGAGACAGAGAGAGACAGAGAAGGCTTCTCTCGGGTTTATAATATTGATGCAAATCGCTCATCTGCCCTTGGTTACTGCGACAAATTCTTTTTGAAGATTATATAATGTTTTAATGGATGATTGATTAATAAAACAGATGATTGGGATAGGGGCGGTACATTGAGGTTTTTGTGTAGTTCGTTAATTCATGCAAACATATGTCTAACTTACCCAGTATAAATCACTGTAAAATGATACTATGTATATCAATGCAGTAGAAAGTTTATCTATATATATATATATATATATATATATATATATATATATATATATATATATATATAGATGTATGAAAGCCATGTAAGTTGTCGGTAAAGTCTTGTATCTAATTGAAATCTATGTATTCACATGCACATTATAAGCTGGCAAGTAATTGTTCTGGCAAGCGTGAAAATGTGGAATCAATTGTGTGCGTAATTATTCTTATAGTTATTATTATTTTAATCTACTATAGAATTGAAGATTATATGCATATATATATATATATATAGACATACACGTTAATCGAATGTGTTAAAACAATTTTCGCGAGTCCGCGATCGGTAGAGCAGTCGTGCAAACGAGTTTACGCTCGTCCTCCTCAGTTTGACTTTCTAAAGAGTGCCCCGCGGGGAGATATTAACTCGAGGCGAAATGTTAAAGGAGCCATTATGTGCGCTCCCCCTTCCCTCCCGCTCTAATGTCTCTGTTTGCGCTTGATTTTTATCGCGCAATTTATGCGGTTGATCGATTTTTTTTCGCGCGAAACGTTTGAAATGGGTCGTTTTGACTTTTTTTTTCTGTCGAAGTATAAATATTCGTATTGCAAGTTAATCCGTGAATGATTTTAATTAATACAGAGGTGAGAGTCTATATGTACGGAGGGTTCGATCCGATGCTCGTTAATTTTCGCTCGTGCATCTAACTAAATCATTTTGGCACCATTGGGCATATATTCATTACACACACACACACACACACACACAATTAAAATATTTTAATTATTCCCAGATTTATAGTTGTGAAAATTTCCATATTTAATTACAGTCTTGCGGCAATCTTCCGCTACGAATGCTTGTGCACCGAATAACGCATTTCTTTGCGTTACGAAAATAAAATGTTCTCTCACCGGCTCCTCTGATTGACGAGATCTTTCCGCTTTTTCTTTGAATCCATAAATTTTACAACTTTGTATACTATATGGCTTTTTTTTGGGTAACGATCTAATCGGTTTCGTCAGCACGGAAAGCGAGTGAACGTCCTGTAGAGAAAAATTGACAATCTAATACTATATACGTGTGTAAACAAGAGCGTAGTAAAAACACGTTTATTCGCTGCTCTTATGGCGATTAATTCCGTATTATGAAGGTTTTAATTTTAGAATTTCACTTATACAAGCCATTACTATTCAGATCTGATGGACTTCGTACGTCTCAATTGAATTGAGGTAATATTTATTGAAAAGGATATTCTAAAATTTCATTGACAAATGCCCGACAGAATCGTGAATTCCGAATAATTCCAATCAAGCAGTGCTCGCTCATCCGGATCTTACCATTGCACGCGAGAAAAGCTATACGCATATAAATTGCAAGGACATAAGACTGATGTTTTTTTTTTGTTATCGCTCCTTATTGTTGAACGTATTTGATAAGCATTTAACGCTATAACTAATACTAATGCAGTAATTGCTGAGTCGATGGCACACATATACGAATCTCCGATTGGGCGGAAATTCAATCGATGCGCGAATTATATATACGCCGGAAGAGAGAGAGAGAGAGAGAGAGGAGAGGGAGAGAAATGTGCTTACACTCTCGAAGTTTCTTATATACTTTCGTAACGAAATCCAATTACCGCAGCTGCCACGTCCTACCACGTGCGTGTGCGTGCGCGCGTGCGTATTCTATCACGAATAATACTGAATCGCGCCCGCGTTAATATACGACACGACTATCGTTTCGTCACGAACGAACGGCGAGCGACACCCAGCTCGCAGGACAGTGTAGCAGCGCGGCCAAAGTCGCGCAGACGTGCATACGCAATAGTGCCGACGGCGCTCCCAAGTATATACGTAAAACTTCCCTCTCGTCTCCCTCGGCCCTACCGCGAAACCGACTCCTCGCCTGCGTACTTATCCAGATTATGCGTATGCGTGCTTGGATACATTCGTCGCGGGTCGCACTCGGCCCTCCTCGCCCTTATCCCTGGCGCGCGCGCATGCCTGCCGAGCACGACGAAACGCGCGCCGGCTACGAACGTCGGCCACCCGGCCGACGCAATACGCCGGGTCTCGCGCTGCGTCGTGCGGGTATTACGAATACAGGTCGAGGCGCGAGTGCGTGCGAGGTGTGTCGGGCAGCGAGGGATAGAGGGATGAGCAGGTGCGCCCTTGCACTTGGCCCCTCTCCTCTATCTATCCTTACTTTTTCTCGCTTCGTCCTCTTCCTCTGCTTTTTTTCTTTTTCCTTATCTTGATCCCCTCCGCGCCGCCGCGTTGGTCGACCTTTCCAGGGCGAATCCGTGGCAATACTTTCTTTCCGCTTGCTCGCTTTTGTTTTTAGCTCGATCTCTCGCGCCCTCTTTTATTTCGTGCCGAACCCCATCCCCCCCATCCCAGTTCCAGTTCTCTATCTGACTCTTTGCCTTTCTAAAACCCCTTCGAATCGTGCTCGGGTTCTCCCTCCCCACACAGACGCACACGAACCGCGCGCCGAAACAGGCGAGACGCGAGGAGATTTGCCGAGGGTGCGGGGCGGCAGCAGATCGCTTTGACGAGGATTGGAACAGTTTTAGAGAGGGGTTTTTTTCTCTCTGTATTTTACTTTTTTATAGAGACACGCGGCAGATGTGCAGCAGACAGGGAGCCAACAGCGCGCCGGGTCGCCGGAGCAGTTGTGCGCAATTTTGGAAAAATGAAATTGAGCTATCGATGCGTTGTTAGTCGGGGCTCCCTTGGCAGTAAACGTGGCTGGAAATTTGTGTCTGGTTGGCTTATGCCACATTGAATTATAATTATTCCAGATAGTATTTATTACTGTTGTAAATTTTCGATTGAATAAATAAACACTATTATTCATGTATTTGAAAAAGCATTGTTATTTTGTTTCTTTTAAAAAAGAAATTAATAAAAAGTAAAACTTCGTATTATAAGGTGAACTATAAATAAGAAACACGTTGATTGCTTTGCATTTAAAGAATATCTATTCTAACATCTTTGTTTCTCCTATGATGTCATTATCAATTCATTATGTTATAATTTGTTGTATTGTAACACCGACATGTGTCCTAGATCTAAGAACTTTTGTTCTAAGACATTCGAATCACGTTTCTCTAAATTTACAATCCTTTAAACTGATAACCTCCAGAACTTGAATTATAAGACAGAGATTTAGCGGTATTGAAGTCTCGAAACACGGTATGATAATTCATGTAATATCATACCCCAATAAGAAGCCTTACGCACGCACTGTTTCACATCTCAAATCAAGGAAAAACATCATGGACATATTAAACTTACAGGATTGTTTAGTAAATTTCATGTTCTTGACAGATTATAAGACACTGGGATTTGATGGTTAAGGAACAATGTGAGTTGAAGAAGGTTCCATCGGTTATTTAATTAATCATACAAAATGTATGAAACTCTGCACATAGTTAGATACAAGGAGAAAAATCATTTTGTTAACATTTCAGGAAAGTTCCTTGATTATTAAGCAAGATATCAGTTGTTTTAAATCACCTTTCACTCAAAGTCTTATGCAGTGGATTCATAGATTCGTCCATTACAATACTTGTTAGGCCATTCTATATTAGACGTCATATATTGTTGTTAGGTCAGATAATACGAAAAACAGACGGAGTACTACTATTGAATATCGAATTACTCGATATAAAAGAAAACATCAACTAAGAGATTGTAATATTTGTCGTAATTATTTCAGATGCTAGAACTATATTTTGCACTTATAGGTGTGTAAAATTATTTCTAATTTCTTGATATATCTCTTTCGTACGCTTGGTAGGAATATTACTTGGTAGGACAGAAGTATGTCTTTTATAACCAATCGTGACTGTTTTATCTTGCAACACATTATATACATAAAAGCATAGTTTAAATTATTCTTTTAAAAAACGCGATTCTGGAGTTGCGTGTTAATTTGCTAAGGGGCTATGAGGTTCTTGGAATTTACTGCCGTCGAAGGACAAACGATCTTTTTTAAGAATTTTTTAATCTATATGTCGAGATTACGAATAATCCTGATGTATCAGAGTTCAATGAAATTATAATTTGGATCCGAAATAATTTTCTCGATTCTTTTAAATTAAACTCTATACTAACATTTCCAAAAAGTAGTTTCCATAATGACGTTAATAATAACCGTCGTATATAGTATAAGTAGTGCATAATATTAAAAAAACGTCATTCCTTAGATTAAACAGAAGAACGTTGACCTCAATCTAGACAGTGCATTGATTTTATCTTCTGACGCCAGCGAACGCATCACCCAGCCGGTCGATGCGGCAAACTTGGACGCATACCGTTTCACCACGTATATATATATATATATATATATATATATATATATATATATATATATATATATATATATAAACTCGTATACGTCAAGAGAGGCAGTATCCATTCTCAACTATACATACAATAATATAGCGAAGTATTTATATAGTGGGTTACGAGATTTTAACGAGTTACCCACTGTCTCTCGCATACACGCGTGTGCAGCAACAGCGACCGCATGAATGTTTCAGCTCTATAACTCTAAAGCGGCGAGAAGCTGCGCGTCATACGAATTATACGACTATTCTCTCCCGGTGCGCAAGAGCGGCGCGCCGCGAGGTGTAAGGGGCTATGCTATACATATCCGATTCATATACGCACGACACACAAAAGAGCGCGCTTTCCTCTTTCGCGTCCGATGATGTGATGTGCGCGGTCGACGACGGCGGGGCGGTCGATGCGACGCGACGTATGTATTCATATATATATATATATATATATATATATATATATATATATATATATATATATATATATAAAGAGAAATCGCGAGCCGTGCGCGGCAATAAACCCGTGCACCGGACGACCGATTCCCACGTTCTTTCTCGCGGACTACTTTTCCCTTTTAAAGCGTAAAGGCTGTCTTGCGATCGGTCATGTGTATACACACACGCGCTCGCGCAGATATACATATATATGCGAAGTACGACGAGAACCGTTCGCGTTCGTTTCCTCATGCGGTGTGGGAAAATCGAATGTGTGTGCGATTAACTGATTAATCTGGTCGGACGTGTTATATGCGCGCGAACATTCGAGAGATTACTTCCGAGAGAGATTTAGAGCGGCGCTGGATTATTTCGCGCGCTTTCCGGAGAAAACGAGCCGGAGGATAAGTATGGGATTTATTAAGTTTGCTTTCTTAATTGATTTCCGAGACTCGGGTTCCATTCTAATGGAATAATATTATTCAATGAAGAAAGCGTGATAATTAACACACTATCGTCAATGACACTACTCTAAAATACTTATGAGCATGTACGTATTTGTTCCGATCTTCTTTTCGGCTAATGAAGTAAACTGATGTTGAAATTTACCAGACGTTCCATGCTTCACATTTAATCGCTCGTGCAAAAACCGTTTAATCACCCATTAATTCCTACATATGTTTTTACATAATATTTTAATTGGACAATAAAAGCTTCATTCATAATATGTCAGTAAATTATATTTTATAATAGACAAATTGTTTTTTCTCAAAGTGTTTTCCAAAACTGATCATCCATTTATTGAGGATGTTGAAATTTATTTGCCATAGTAATTGAGCATTCCAGTTGTATCAAGAGATTTGAAAAAGAGACCTAAGAGGGTCTGAAAAAGCTGCCTTAGAGGCTATTAAGTCTACCTGGGTGTTACAGATGAGTCGGTGCTTTAAGTTTACCGGGGTGTTGTAGGTGGTAATGTCGTTGATGATGGAAGGCCCGCATCTCGATCTGAGACCAGAGAGGTTGGTCCATCATCATTTGCCTGGTAAGATATGAAAAGGCTTGTTCTAAATCAGTTTGTTATGGATGATAATTCTTAAAGAAAATTGCAGTTTTTTTGGTTGTATTGATAAAACTTTACATCACGAATACACATGCAGCAGAAAGAGAGACAAGATAACTGTATAACATGGAGATACAGTACAAGATTTACGATAATAGCAGACTAATGAAGCCTAAAGTCTAAAACTGAAGATGCAACTATAATCGATCGGCACAACTTTTCGAGGTGAGGTAAGCCAATTGGTTGGCTAAATATTTCCAATTCCTGTACGTTTCTACAATGCAATAAATTCTTTAGTATATGTAATCTGAAATATGCGTGTTATTTCTTGATGGCAGAGGTCCAATACTCATCAAATGTAGAGTAACTTGGCTTACGCGACGTCAGAACTTTTCCGGTCGCCTATGTAATACACGAACCATGTATGAAAAATTTATGTCTTTTGTAATTTATCATCTACGTTTACATAAAATCATACGTAACATCACAATAATAAAACTGTATCTTCTATTAAAATTACGTTACAATCGATGAACTAGTTCTTGAGGATTTTATTTTAACTTTACCAAAAAAGTTGCCTTTTATGTACATTGAATCGACTTCAGATATTCGTTTATCGAAACTATGTCTGCGTATTTATTTCAGCTCCTTTTTAACGAAGAAAGTGCAAAAACTGAAAGATAGAGAGAGACAGATAGGGAGGAAATAGATGTTATAAAACATGATTAATTATTATAATCCCACCGATCGAAGTCGTTTATATAAATTTTCGAAAGAAAGAGAGGCTAAGAGAGAGCAGACATTACGCAAATCCCCTTTCGGAGCATCAGCAGGAAATTCCACCAAAGATCACCGCGGCTGACGGGAGGGGGGCGAATCGTTGGCCTCGGTATTGGGACTGAGACCGGCTCGAGTTTCTCACTCACTCATTCTCTGTTTCTCTCTCTCTCTCTCCCCCCCCTCTCTCTCTCTCTCTCTCTCTCTCTCTCTCTCTCTCATTCACTCTCTCGGTCGGTTACAGCAACGCCTGATGTATCAGAACGCGGCCGCTGGGATAATTTTCGCGCATCGGCCCGGCACGCTCGCTTCCCTCCTCAATTACTGGCGGGCTGGTGAAGCTCGCGCGCGCGCATGAATATCCAGCAGGGTTCTCTGTCTCGCTCTCTCTGTCTCCCTCTCTCTCTCTCTCTCTCTCTCTCTCTCTCTCTCTCTCTCTCTTTTCCTCGGAATTGAAGGGAGTCGCGCGGCACGAGTGCATTGCATGCGCGCATTCGCGTCGACCCCAGCAGTGTAGTTGAAATCGATCAATGTCCGTGTATATATGGAAAGAGTATGATAGAAAGGCAAAAATGATTCGAACTGGCAAGCGAGGTGGCAGTGGCTCTCCATCTGTCGGCAGGGTGCATCGTTTGCCAAGCAGTATTATTATGTGTAGAAATATCTCTACTGAATTCGACATTTAGACTAGATTTTAACCAGATATTTTTACATCAGACTTAGAACAATTATAACTAATATAAAACAAGAAGTTTAGAAATTGCATACTGATATATATATATATTATATATATATATATATATATATATATATATAACGCGGTTGGATACAGTTCAATTTCATTAACTTTTTCTTATGTGGGGAAAAGCTAATGTTTTCTCGTTAGAATGGTATAGATATCGGGCAGACCGCAATTCGGAATTATGAAGATGAAGACAAGTAGGCAAGGATCGGATGTTCTAGTCTTACATTTACTTATAAGTGCTTAGTTTTGTCTTAGGATTATCCTGTAATCCTAAACGAATGATGGTCAGACTTTATTTTCCGATTAGGTCAATAATGAATTAATACAATTACTTGAATTCGACATGAATAATTCATAATTATACATGTAGAAATGCCGCATGACAGATGCCATATATCAACATTATAATAATCTTATAATTAAGAATAGTCGCTCATTGATCTTGTCACACTGCTATTATTACGTAGAGAAAACGTAGTTACGGAGGCTTTCGCAATTCGCGGGTTAAAATTTATTTTGGTAAAAAAATATCAAAGTAACGAGAGAAAAAAAGATCTATATTTTATTTTTGGAGATTCTGATTGTCCGATATTCCGAACAGAGGGAAAAAAATTATGTAGATATATATATATATATATATATATATATATATATATATATATATATATATAGAATAGCGCACCAATCGTTCTAATCTGCTGATGCATAATATATATTCATACGATGAATGAAGCATATGTATTAAATATCATACTATACGTATTATGCAAATAATCAACTTAATACATCGTTATTTACCCTTCGCGGAACATCTGTCGACTCGTCTCGCGAGCATGGAGATAGATTTCATGGACGATAAGTGAGGACGACGATAAGCCGCAAAAAATTATCCAAGCATTGAGAACCACTGAGCCATCGTCCGTGGCTGGCATCGTGTCGATATTATATGCATCAGAGGCAGTGATCGCCGAGAGCGGGACGATCGCCGCCTCCTCTAATTTCATTATATACGCTTGGATTTGTGCATCTGCAACGCTCTTGTGACTGTGCTCGTTTTTGCTGCTGCAGCTCTCTCTCTCTCTCTCTCTCTCTCTCTCTCTCTCTCTCTCTACATATATATAGATATATAATTGCATTCTCGAAGCATATCGGGGGCAGCTCACACACGCGACGGATTTTGTCGCCAGCGAGATTGCCTTTGGACGTGGTTCTCTGGCCATACATCTAACGAGTCGATTCTGAGTATATGGAGGCTATGAGATCAATTGAAGCTCTGTCAAATTCAGAGAGCTTTTAGTTCATAAAAGAGTAGTCGTCAAATATTAGATAATTCACTCATTGGGAATCCGCTCATCTTTAACTTCAATATTTTTTAGATTCAAAAAGATCATTCAATTCGTAATGATTAGTGTGAATCACCGGTGAGTAATATATGGAAGCATAAATGCGACATGGTGCGGATGCCGCTGATTGTTTGCGCGCTAGTTTTGAGCTAGTTAACGCATCTAAATATTGGTTGCTGTGTTTATAACGTAATCATTATAAATTTATGCTTGATCATATGAGCCAGTGACTTCCAATCCTATCGATGGACGTTTTAACTAATCTAACACGACTTTAAACATAGCGATAGAATTAAAAATGCAAATAAAAGTAAGTAATTTCTTCCAAATGTTGTCCATATTCATTTTACTAGATGGTTTCATCTATGACATTTGTATTTTCAGCGATATGGGTCGTTCGAACAGACAAATCGTCGATGATTCGATGCATCACTTTTATCGGTATATGATTGTACCTAGTGATCTCCCGCCACAAATCCCATCAAACTTTCAGCTTTTCCAGAAATCGCGGATCTTTGAATCGCTTGAATATTTTGTTTAGCTCTAATAGAGGCATTCGTTCTTAATAAGCAAGCCATTTATAACCCGAAGTGAGCTTCATCGGAGAAAATAATTTTTCGATCAAAATCGTGCTCTGCGTCCATTACATCTAAAAGCCAATATGCGGACTAACGGTGCTCATTTGCATTTCATTCTCGTGTCCAAACCATCTTGCATGGAAGAAAATCGCGATCCATGCGTAAAGTGTCCATCGGTAATCAGTAGTCCTCGTACAGTCAAGTCCAATTATTACAAAAGATGAAGAATTTACACATTCTAATTGGCGGCGAGACTTACATCTACACATTCATGACAACGATCATTACTTGCACAAAACTCTCTTTGAGCAACAGCAATACAATTTGGTTTTTGGAATAAAAAATTTTTATCAAGTTCTAATTTTTGCGGCAAGGTGAACGGGTCAAGTTGTTCATGGTGAAATGGCAAACTTTATGCTGAATAGAATGAACGCGGATTGTTAAAAATCGATTACCAAATTGAATCCTTGCATGAACTTTCAAAATACTACCAGCCTATTGGTAATTCGTCTATTAGACTAATGCTATAATGATTCATAGCACGAAGATGAAGAAATAAACTATTATTAGATCATTTGAACAGTAAATCAAATTATTCTGGCAAGCAGAGCCAAAATAGGGGAGTAGCTTGTAATTAATATTTTTGTAAAGAAATTTGTTGAAAGGGTCGTTAAGACTATACTTTTAAGAGAATTTTAACGGTATACCAATTGGTTTGAATTTTATGTCAGTTTAGATGAACACGAACATACAGCCACTTTTGTACATAGTAATATGAAAATATATCAAGAAAATTTCAAATGAAAATAAAATGAATGTCTTTTCAGAGTTTGTGTGAATAAATTGTAAATGATAACGATTGTATTTCTGAGAAAGTTTTTGCGAATAATAAATTGAAAAACGTCTTACTGTGGAATTAAGTGTTACATTTCAAAGTAGTACCGAGCATTAACCATTATTATATATATAGCACATGCATTGATATTCAAAACCAAATTTTCGTTCATCTTTCTTATATACATGTATGCAAGGGTACGACACTGGAGGCTGTGAAAGAGGGAGAGAGAGAGCACATATATCGTTATAAATAGACAATATACGTGAGCACCTCGGTGTCTCTCTCTAAAAATAGAGAACATCCGCTCCAAGTATCAAAAGCGACTCCACTCATGCTCCCGCGCAATCTTTATATATATACACAGATACACGCACACATCTTCGAGATTTAAATCTAGTTCAACACTATCTCTCTCTCTCTTCCCCCCTCTCCCCCTCTCTTTTCCTTCTCTTGCACAGTCGCGGTAAGATCGCATCAGTCTCTCGACGAAGACTATATAAATGGCGAGTCATCGACCACACCAGTCCGCGCGATTTACAGGGAGTTGAGACGAGTGTGAGTGCGTGCACGTGTATGCCGGCACCGCGTATATGCCAAACAGCCGCCGGAGCAGAAGTCGAAAAAGAGCCCCGAGAGAGTCGGCAGAAGGCTAGCCGATTCCTTACCTATATATATATAGTATATATATATATATATATATATATATATATATATATATAGGTATATACACGTAGTAAACTCAGAAGAAGTTTTTTTACCGCTGCGTCCCTTCGGGGGTTTATTCACCTTTGCATTTATCCCTCCTCCCTCCCCCGTCAAGAAGAAACCAAAAGCTAGCCTCTGAGTTGCTTGCCTCTTTTTCCCAGCCCCAACCTCTCCAACCCTCTCTCTCTCTCTCTCTCTCTCTCTTTCTCTCTTTCTTTCTATCTCAGGCCAGAAAAGAGTCTCGCTCCGATTCACATCGGCCGAACGCCGAAGCAACGGCGGCGGCAGCAACTCCTGGCGAAATAATTCGGACGGGCCAGGTGCGCGAGGCTAATTTCGTTACGCGCACGCGCTCTCGCTCGGACCGAATTAGCCATTAGCCTGTGGACGACGTCTGTGTGTGCCTGTGTTTTTGCGTGTCTCCGTTTATTTATGTATGTGTATTGGCGGTACTCGCTGTGTGTCAGGGTCACTGACCGCGTTCCAATTAACGAAACGCGCATATATACGCGCTCGCACACGTGGCCGACTCCGAGAGGATACTCTCGTTGCACGTATTACTGCAAACCCGGTGCGCAGCGGTGAGAGATAGTTTTATTGGAAGCCCCGTGCGTGTGCGATCATATCGCGATAGAGAGAGAGAGGGGGGGGGGAGAGACAGAGGAAATTGGATAATTTCTGATGAATTTCCAAGTTCCCATTCGTGGTGGACTATCTGTATATGAATACGCACAGTCAGCGGTGATGTTACGCTTACGCTGCAGGGGACTTTTTTCGTTTTATACAGTCTTTTTTGGGGGAGGGGGCTGTATTTTTCCCCGTCGATATTGCGCACTATCGAATTGATCGTTAACTTCATTTTTTTTTTTAATTAAAAAAATATAAAAATATAAAAGTTTCACCGGCAGCATTTCATTCGAGCAATGAAATATTTTCTGGATTGTTTTTCTAAAATCGTGGGGAATAATACGTAAACGTGTCTACCTGTTCGGTCGAAATCTCAAACTGTCGTGCGTTATGTTAATTTATGACCAACGGCTCTTACCCAAAACATTATGAGGGTGGCAACGGGGACATTGTGGTAGTTGTGGGACGGATCTTAGATGTAGAGCGAGAGCACACGAGCACTATGATCATCCTATCCTTTTCTTTTTCACGGCGTTGCTCGAACCGTATATCAGCATGCGTCCCCTATTCGTCCATTCTTCTTATTAATATATTTACGCGCGTGCGCGCAATATCCAAAAATCCGCGACTCGTAATTTGCAATTTGTAACGAGCAAGTAAACGCCTCCTGAAATTTGACGAAGTCGATTTTGGCTCCTCTTGTATAAGTTGAAATCATCCGACTCGCCGCAAGCGCACGCGAGCGGTCTTAAGCAGTTCTGGGACGGGGATCTTTTTCTTTTCTTTTCGTACCTTCGAGGGGAAGTACAATTGAACGATCGAAACGAAACGCGCTCTTATCGCGATCTCCCGATCGGCAAACGAGAGGGATTTTTTTTTCTCGGTGTAACGATCCCCTCGACCGGACAATGAGGATGTTACGAATTTTACGTGCTTTTGTCGTGGGTTTCTTCGCGAGATTCGCGCACCGCCGTTGCTTCGCAATCGAGAATTCATTTTTCATAGGAAAACATTTCAATTTGCGCGCGAAAATTCATGGACGTTTACGCGGCGCGCACACGGGGCGCGTGCACGCGACGCGCCGCGATTTCCTAATGAAGCAGTAATAAAACAATTAAACAAAATAGATATAAATAATGTGTTTTACAAAACACTCACCGTTACGCTCGTTTAGTACATATATTTATAAATGTGAGCAGATCGCGTGTCGAGATAATGACGATTGCGGCATCGCAATGGATAACGTTTCACTCGGGGGATTAATTATCCTGAGAAATCATATAGCATATTATGAAATAAATTAAAATCGCATAAAGTCCTATATGTATATGTCTATGCGTGTGTGCATATATATATATATATATATATATATATATATATATATATACATCGTTACGATCCCCTTGAGTAAGAACAGAATCATACGATATTATTATGGAAAACATTTGATCTTTCTCGATTCTTAAATCAGTTTCTTAACGGCATGCGCGCGTTGACTGAGACTCAAATCTCCGGTAGCTGTAATCTATTATTTATCTACCTATAAAAATTGTTCAAATATTTTAAACTATACATATCGGAATTGTTATATGGAAATTAATTTAATATTATTGTTATTTTCTTCTACCTAAGTACTTTCTCTACCATTCTCAAACTCCTCTCTCTTCTCTCTCTCTCACACACCCACACACACCACAACAACCACACACCACACACCACACCCTCTCTCTCTCTTCTCTCTCTCTCTCTCTCTCTCTCTCTCTCTCTCTTATATATATATATATATATATATATAATTTCTATTTGATAGATTCGATTTATTATAAAAATCGAAAATCTCGGAACTTTCTTCATATTTTTATTCGGATTTTATTTGATCCATCGTTCTTTGTTTTCGTGAACCCTCCTTTACCCGACCCCATCGACGATTAAACACGCGGATGCGCAGACGATTTTTTTATGCTCCACGCACCGGTTTAATTAACAATGGCTTTCCTCTCTTTACACACACACACACACACACACACACACACACACACAAACTCGAGTATTTTTTTTTCATATCCACTAATTTGCCGCCTCCCGCCGACGGAACCACTGCCGATTCGGGATGGAGTTCCAGGAAAGGAAATAATACATATTCGAAAATACTCCGTGAAATTTTATGGGGTATGTGTGCGATTAAAGCCGGAACGCTGGCCGGGATTTTTTCTTTTGTAAAGGGAAAAATAAAAGTCGAGAAAAAAAATTACCGCGATTAAGATAACGGGATCGCACTTTCAGTATTGTAAAATCCGACGGTTTCGAGGAGTTGCTTCTTCAATTCTTTGTTTTTTCTGGCGCATTTCGCGTATTTCTGCTTGTAGAAAAAGGTATTTTAGGGTTTTTTTTTTCGTCGTTAAACGCTTTTTTTCTTCTTCGGAAGGTACGACAGCGTAGCAATTTGTTTGACAAAAAAAAATGTGGCGCTGCTTACGATATTGCAGTCGTATACGTATATATTTTATGCGCATTTCTGAAATTACCCAAGTTTATTTGTTTATTTAATACAAATGGCCGTGTTTAGTAATTGGATATGAAAAATAACGCTTTTTGCACGACTTATAGATCTATTGACGAGCTTTCATATAAAACTCTGTGTTTATCGTAAATTAACGTTCAAGCACGAAAATTAAATATTACTCTTTAAACGAATTTTATTTCCCAATTACGACGAAAATAAATTGAAAAACAAATTGTATTCAATTAATCGTCTATCGATAAGATTATAGTGTAAAGTAACTTTACGTAAGTTGAAAAAATTGAATTTGTTTATGTGCCTCGTTTCGATAACACTCTAATCACTAATAAGAATAATAATTAAATTGATTATTTCTTAAAATTTTAATGAATTAAATTATTTTACTTATCGTTAATAACCAATTACAAATTCAAGAATTTCAATTACATTTTACGCATGAACCCGTTGGCATACATCGGTATCATATCATTCGTATATAGGTTTTTTTTTTTTTTTATTATTTCCGTCAATATAGATACGGTGTAATATTTCAGAACATCGAATAATCAATATGTCAGATCGATCGTATTCGATTAATTCCAAAGAAGATGAAGTAGAAAAGAACAATAAGGAAACAACGGCAGAGAAAAAAAACAACCGACGAACGTTCGACATTACCCTCTTCTTTTTTTCTTTATTTCCCAAATTTCGCACACAATGCAGAAGTGAAAGCGCGCGCGGCCTCCGCGCATTTTATTCCAACGAGACCGAGAGAAAGTATTGGAAAGCGCGCGCGCGCTCAAGTTTTCGGCCGGGCGCCGGATATCGCGGCGACGCGTCGATGCGCGCGCGCCTTTGCAAATTTCGATTTAACGTACGTTTATACGGCAGTCGCGCGAAATTCGTGATCGATCTTCGCGCGGACCGTTAATGCCTCTTTAATCCGCCATAATGCGGGTCGCATTGGTGTCTTGGTCGAGATTTTAATCGACGCTTTTCCTCGATACGCGGCCTCTCGTTTAACGTTCGCCGTCGATCTGCGCGCGTCGTATGTAACATCAATTGATCTACGTAAGATTCTGATTCGCGAAAAGCAAACCTGGCCCATCATCCGCTTGTGCGTGAAAAAAAAAAAAATAAAGAAAGAAAAAAAAGTATCTCTCGCATAATACCAAGCGAATAATTGGCGAATCACGAAAGTCACGCTCGACGCATTCCTCCTATGCATTACACTGTCTTCCCTCTACATAGTCCACGATTTTATCGGCGAGGGAGCTCTCGGTGCAGGCGCGCTTTCTCAGCAATATATATATATATATAAACTAAATGAGCCGGTGTGTGCACCGAGCTTAGGGTAAAAAAATGTACCGGGGCTCGACAATTCAATAGGACGTCATAGTGTCGTGTACGTGTTGCGTGTATATGTATACATTTCAGTGGGCGCCGATGCCAGAGAGAAAGACAGACGGTGAAAGGGAAAGAGGGCGCAAGAAACCGGTAGGCGCAACATAACCAATCTATACATCAGGCTCGCGCACACACTCGTATACACATGCACACTCGCGCGCACGATGTCAGCGACGCTAAAGAGCGCCTCTCGCCGAGCGTATAAATCGTGTTATTTCATCCATCTCCCTCTCTCTCTCTCTCTCTCTCTCTCTGTCTGCTCCGTCGTCCGTATGCCGTGCGCATGGCGAGAAGAAATCAGCCCGCTCTGATGCACCGGTGCCTCTGCGCATATAACGACCATCGCTGCACTTGGGAGACATCAGAAGGAGATACGATGAGAGCGAGAGAGAGAGAGAGAGAGAGAGAGAGAGAGAGAGAGAGAGAGAGAGGAGAGAGGGAGAGACAGACAGACCGAGAAAATATCCCCCCGTCACTTTGTGTGCTCGCTCACTCTCTTGGCATCTGAGTGAGGGGGCGAGAGGGGGGTGAGTAGGACGTCGAGAGTCCGCGATTCCGCTTAATATTGGCGGATGAGCGCTGCGACGATGATGACTTGTTCGAGGAAAAAAAACTCGTCCGTCTTTATACGAGATATATATTCCTTTGATGAAACGCGAGCGAAAACCGAAAGAACTATCGGCAAAAATAACTGATTTTTATCCATTTAATTTGCAATTACATACATAGATCTTGTTTTTTTTTTATTTGTTTTTTTTTATTATTGTTCTTAGTATTATTATTTGTTTTTTTTATAAACTACCATATAATGATTTTAATTGTCGATCATAAAAGGGGCATAAATGAGGTCTACGATGGCTCGATCGGTAGAGCTAAGAACTAGTGACTTGGTGATCCGAATTCAAATCCCAATCTCGGACGATTGACACAAGCACCGCTGTAATAATTTACACGCGCTTATCGTAGACCTCTGTCGCTGATTAGCACCGATATTTGGAAGCATCAATAGAGCAACGTTAAATAACATTAAAAAAAAAGAGGCATAATCATATTGGATATTACGATTGCGTGCCCGAACCGAGATTGAGAATGGGAGCAGAACGGATGCAATTTTGGCTGCTATTCTCCATATAGTGCCATAATTTATTAGATTGTATACATAGGTTTTCTAAAGTCCATGACTCGCGTTGAAGTGAAAATGGACCCACAATCGTCGAAGCCACCGATGGTCAAACGTATTTAAAAAATCCATAACGCGCAATGGGTTCAAATTAAATAAAAAGAACTTTCTGGAATCTGAAAACTATGGTTACAGTTTGAAAAATTCAATGCCGCGGTGTGCACGACAGGTGCATCAACACCCCCCCCCCCCGATTCTTCCGAGAAGGTAAAAACAAATTTATCCGGCGTATCTTTGCTTTGGGACTGTGAAATCTAGTATTGAACCACCAAACGAACAATGAACAGTCTCGATTAGGTGAGAAAAAGCTATTCTTTGATCAAGATGATTACAAAAAATTGAAGAAAAAAAAACAAGCAAAGATTAAGAGCAAACAGACGATCGCAAAGAAAGTCCAATAAATCACCGGACATTCTCGAGATTTCCCGCTTTCGTAACAAAACGTTATCCAATTACGTTCAAAAAGTTTTTAACAATACATAGCGTGTATTAAACCCACCCGTAAGATCATCGGTTACAATTTACGCCCGACAATCAATACGACTCCTGCTTATGCATGTGCATCTAATTGAAAAGCTGCTTAACATTCTCTCGATGCTTTTGCGCGAATGCCTCGGGGTTCATCGCGGGATTCTCGGCCCTTGACCTCGATAAATTCCTATATCTATATCTCTACGGACCGCGCACCGAGCGAGCATATGGAAGCTAAAGAAATTGAATGATTATCAGCTAAATATAGCGGGCATCGCGCGCATTCCATCGCGCATCTGCACTATATATATATATATATATATATATATATATATATATATATATATATATATATAATGAACGTCCAGGCATCGCAACGAAGCCAAGCACACACGTATATAAGCGTGAACTCAACACACGTATGTATGCCCTTGTACGCAGATGCAGACTCGTGCATACACGTGTACGTGTATATATATATGCGCGCACATACAATACACGAGAGAATTGGGGAGAGGGGGCGAAGAGACCGGTTTTCTACGCTTGCGCCCCTCTCTTCCCGAGGCCTCATCATGACGCGTTCTCGCGGGCGCGCGCGTATTGGAATTTTTCGAATATAACCCCCGGTGCGTAGACAGGCGCGCGCGCGTGTGCGTGTAATATGGGCGACTTTCACCGGCAGGCCGAGCGAAAGTACACACACACACATATATATCTATATAGCTACAGATATATATATATGATGCCGCCATTAGGAGGCTCAAAAGGATCAACGAATTAATGGAGAGGAGGGGTATCCCCGAGCATCCCCCTTCCTCTCGTTCGTCGTCGCACCCGTTTCGTGCTGATCCGACCGCCCAACCGCGGGGAATCTGCGTCAGATATCTATATATATAAGAACATATAATATACTGGAAATTTCGTTGTTCTCTCTCTCTCTCTCTCTCTCTCTCTCTCTCTCTCTCTCTTTCTCTCTTGTTAACTCACTCTCCATCCGCAAAAAGGCGGTGAAATTCCCAGATGATGATTTCGTTGGGGCTGTAGGTCGCTGTTTCCGTGGTGTCCGTATTAACGCCCAGTCATGTAAGTGTGCTATGACTACATATATATATATATATATATATATATATATATATATATATATATATATAATTTGTCGGCACGTGCACGTGCAATTTTTATCGCCTCGGCAAAGCTCGGCTTTCTCGCTCTTTTTCTCCCCGATGGGAGTATAAAGTGTGTCGTCCCTCATTCAACGAGAGAGAGACACACGGATGACGAGGCCGAGGGAGCAGGGAGCGGACACGAATTATTATATTTTCCATTACGCGAGAGATACGTCGAGATTGTAGGGGCGATAAAGCTAATTATTTTTTTTTTGCTTAATTCCTTCGGTAATTAATTCAGCGTTAATTTCGCAGCGAAGAAAAAGCCGAGTTTCAACTTCAGGCATATACATATATATATATATATATATATATATATATATATATATATATATATATATTATTTATTAGCCGTTGGTTTCGTTCGCCATCGCACCGGGTAGGAGGCTTCCGTGCCCTATCGCGGCAAATATGTAAGTATAATTCGTGTAAAGCCGCTTTATTATACATTGTCGGCAATCCACTTCGGCGCCCTTTGCGTGAATTTCCAGAAATGTATCGCCGTTTCCTCCTCTCCCCTTCGACCGCCCGCCGTCTCCCTGCCTTCGCCCCATTAAATGCATACTCTCGTATTTCGAGCGCGTGACAGTACACGTTTCAGAGGTGGCGGTTACTCGGTTGCGTAAAGCGCGCCTCGCGGGTCGTTCAGCCCGAAAGTTATAATACGGGAGAATGAAAAAGCAAGAGGCGCACGCACATACGCGCATATATACATATATATATACACAAGTATGTGTGTATATTGAATAAATGGGGAAGAGGCAGCAGGAGAGAAAGTCTGGACAGTCGCGGCCGATGGCGAGCGCGTGCAACGTTGCACAATTGAAAAAGGGGATTGAACTTCTGTCGATCTCCTCTCCTCAAACCCTACCCCCTCTCTTTGAAAAATTCCACATGGTCGCCTGTACATCAGGTTTAGACTTACGTTTATAATATTTATTTATATATGATTATGTTTTTTTTTTATTTTTATTTTTTGATTTATTTGTTCTTTTGTTTATTTGGTCAAAAAATCTCAAAATTGAATTTACATGTGTGGTTTTTTGGTCACCGAAAATTCGATCAGAGCGAGGATTCCGAACGCACTACTGTTTTTAACAATAATTTGATCGTAAAGTAATTGCACCATCCAATCGCGAAGATTTCATGATTTTTTACTAAAAAATGCGAAGAACGTGGAGGAAAAACAATTTCATCACCATATATGCATTTAAGTTATTCTTCGAAATTCTCGGACTATTTGGCGTCCACAGACATTCTATACGCAAATGCAAGCAATTATTCTGGATCGATTTCGGATACATTAATAGAGTATAAGTCGTAACGCGCGGGGAAAGGCAAGGCGTATTAGTAGTAGAGTATCCGTAAAATCCGATTTTACGGACCGTGTTAGTGCTGCATTAGGAAACAATTCGTAATGTCCTGCTTTACGGATAATCAATCGAAAACCATGGATTCGCATCACCGCTGTAGAACTTGTATGAACTCTCGCCTGAAATAGCAATCCTCGGGCCCGCTTCGTAAGTCCTCCGATGCAGCTCTTTACATTAGGGCATAAATTTTTACTTAATAGACCAGATACGAAGAGTACTATTTTACTACGTGCTCTCGGGGAGTCCGTATCAATATTTTTTTTTTTTTTTTTTTTTGTTCTTGGCAATTTATTAGTGAAAGAAGATTTTTACAACAGCGAGTGTAAGATGAACATTTTCACTCTCCATAATGAAGCCTACTTTTTTTTCAACGCTGTTGTTGGCTTATCGTTATCGGTGAGCCTTTTTTCATGGCAATTAGTAAATGAAATGGAAATAGAGGGATCAACATTCAAATATGCCTCTACACGTAGAAATTTGCGTTGCAGACTTAGTAGACAATAAAAATGCAATATAAATGTTCCATACTTTGAAATTATTAGAAATTTTCGTATAAACAGTCATTGAGTCACACGATAATCGTCCCGATCAGAGTTACTATTACGAGTGCATAAATATATTTATCTAATAAAACGACGCGCCGATCGACCATGATATCGGGCGGGGGATCTGTATTATCGTTGCTTTCGCATAGTCCGACCGCGGCTTTTCCGCTTTCCACCGTACGCGGCCTTCGCGCACGTAGCGCGGCTACGCTGGCGATACGGGTGGCTCGACCCTTTTTCTTCTTCTTTTTTTTTTTTTTTTTTTTTTTTTTTTTTTGATGCTCGGCCCGCGCTTGATCGATGGGAAAGCCGGGCGCTCGTGGCGTTGATTTACCGCGCTCGGACGCCCCGCAAATGAGATGTAAATCGCGGCCCCCGGCCGCCCGGGCTCGCGAGCGCTTCGGAGTCGAGGTAGATAACTCCCGGCTGGCCGACCAAACCCTTCCCCCCCCCCTTGCCGCACGTCGATGTCGGCGCTGCAGTCGCTTTTCAATTATTAAACCGCCGGTCGTG
The DNA here is from genome assembly GCA_018907035.1 of Sycobia sp. Sy_11. Taxonomy (NCBI): domain Eukaryota; kingdom Metazoa; phylum Arthropoda; class Insecta; order Hymenoptera; family Epichrysomallidae; genus Sycobia; species Sycobia sp. Sy_11. The sequence continues at coordinate 438,854 of JACCIC010000293.1, forward strand.
GCGTGTATGAGGGAAGGGGGAGGGGAAAGAGAAGGCGGCGTGCGGAGCAATTGTTATTTTAGAGCAAACGGGATGATTGTTCGTATCGGGTGCTTTATCTCTCTTTCCTATTGAGACGTTCGGCTCGCGGTGTCTTATCTATAGATAAGAACGAAGCATCGTGAATGGTATGTATATAGATTAACGCTTTATGTATAATCGAGTGTTGAAAACTCTGCGCCTGTAACGTGTACGGAGCACAAGCGTATTTTTTCCTTCCTTTTATACAGGCTGATATTACGCTCAATTAGCCGAATTATATATATATATATATATATATATATATATATATATATATATATATATATATGTACGACTGTTCCAGAGAGGAAAAGAGGGATGGCGGGAGGGAGGGAGGGGGGAGGGAGGCCCTGGTTCGTAACGAGAGCAGTAATAAAAGCGGACTACGCTTGAGACCCCCTCCCCTCATTTCAACTCTGGTGTTTGAAATTAATTGAAACCAATTTGCTCGCTTCATCAAGGATAAATTTGAGAGAGCGAGAGGAAGAGAGTGTATGTGTGAGAGAGAGAGAGCGAGAGAGAGAGAAGGGGAAAGAGAGGGGGAAAGAGAGAGCGAAAGAGAGGAGCATCCAACCCATTTGAGAGGCTGAAAAAAAAATTGGCTCGATTAATAATCGCGCGTAATCACTCTCCTCCTGTTGTACGAAGGAAGGAAGGATGGGAGAGAGGGACCGACGGACAGTGTGTGTATGCGCGATAATCAATGCTCGAATTCCATGCGCCGGTAACATAATGTATCGGGCACGAAAATAACTCCGTGTGCATGTGTGTGCATATATTTAAATAAAATACGCACGAGCCCGATTCCAGTAAAATCGCATCGGTGTATTGGATCAATATTCCCGGGATTTTAAGAATATATATATATATTTATACAGACAACCGAGCGCACGTACATATTACTATCGCTCCCGAGGATCTTTTTCGTGCGCGGGTATTAATTCCTCGTTATAAATATTCCTGTGTCCGTTTCGCGCATGCACTTAAGATATATACATATAGACATGTGTGCGTATATACAATGAAGTATATCAAGGCTCCTTCGGATGGTAGTGCGGGGTTGAGAGCAGGGTAAAGAGGAGGCAAAAAATAAGAGAGACAGAAAGAGTGAAAGAGAGATAGATAGAGAGTGAGAGAGAGAGAGAGAGAGAGAGAGAGAGAGAGAGAGAGAGAGAGTGAGAGGCTTACGGAGGACGGGTGGCCCGAAAAAGGTCTTCTCTCTTTCGGCAAATAAATACGGATGACTTATAGAGGTCGACAGTAAACTTATTGTTCTGCGCTGGTTAGCCTTGGGGGCCACAAAGTTCGCACACGAGCTCGCTCGCGTATATACACACATATGCTTCTTCCTTTTTTTGCCTCCTCTCCTTCTCTCTTTCTTACTCTCTCTCCCCTCCCTTTGCCTTTTTCGACTCTTTCCTTCTTGCTTTTCTGCCTCACCCTCCCTTTCTCACCTCCTCTCATTGCGGCAATTGCTTCCTCGGAGAACGTGTGGGAGTATGCAACCTTGTCGACAGAGAGAGCGAAAGAGAGAGAGAGATCGGAACGAAGCCGATTTACCAGGGACGCGCGAACCGCTTGCGCATATATAGATATAATATAATATCTCCTTATATATATATATATATATATATATATATATATATATATATATATATATATATATACACATTCTCAGGACGACGTCGAGGACGACGAAGTTCTGTTCCTCTTGTCGATCGGTAATTTTGTTCCTTGGTTTGAAAGAGGGAGAGTGAGAGAGAGAGAGAGAGAGAGAGAGAGAGAGAGAGAGAGAGAGAGAGCAAACTGGCGAGAAAAATAGAGGGCAAGACTGAAAACTGAACTTTAATAAGCTCTCGGCAAGCAGCGAGGGATGGAACGAGAGAGGAGGAGGAACAGGAGGAGGAAGCGGCGGCGGCGAGAACGCGGCAACGACGACGACGGCAATGGTGTCGCCGTCGTTTTTTTCTTCGCTTCCTTCTTTTCCCGGTGCTCGTTTGCGCGGCTCGAAATTATTTATCGAGTCTCTGGTGCTCCGAGCGGTCTCCTATACCCACCTCGTCCTCCACCACCCCTATTATTTCCTCTCTCTCTCTCTCTCTCTCACTCACTCACTCCCGTTGACTTTAAATAAGCGCGACGCGCTCTCGAAAGGATATTTCGTGAATTGATCGTGTCCTTTTTCCCCCCTCCCCGCCAATTTTTTTTTCTCGACCTTTTTATTTTTTTGTCCGCGCTGCTTGTGTGTTTCTGCGCGCGCGTATATGTGGGTGCGCGGTGGCACGGAGCCTCGGCAGCGTAATGACGCCTTTTTGTGCGTGCCGCTCTAGGCCTTCCAACTCTCGGCTCCAGAGGCTTTTTCCTACTTTTTGCTTCCTCGGGATGGGGTGGCGATCTGTGTATTTACACACACGCGCGCGCACGAACACACACATTTACGTATTTGTGGGAATTGAATTTAGCGCGACAATCAGGACGAGGGGGAGATTCTCGGAAGGACAACAATGTCGAATAAATCCATGGGATATTTTATCGAATTAGCGGCTGAGATGAGTGACGGTGACTTTATGTATTATATATATGCTCGGTCTTCGTTTCCTCCTTTTGTTTTAATTTACATATTTACACATAGGTATCGCAGAATCTCTATAGATACGGCCTCTCGACAACGCATAGGAGGTTTCTTATTCACTCTGATCCTGGACGTACAGGAAGAAAAAATGTGTAATGGCCCTTGTGTATAGTACTTGTATAACGTTCGTTATAATCGTCGGCAAGATAGCGCTTCTGTCGATGTTCAGAGAGCATCGTTTGCAGAGAACATGGGCAAAATTTGAAGAATACGATAAAAGATTTTGTTGTCTATGACGTGACTCCTGACGACTGAAAATACGATGCTGTATCACCGAGAGTTGTATAACGTACAATTCGAGTCTGTGGGCGGTATAAGCACAAATCCTTATAGTATCATATTGATATCGGATAATACTCTGCGCACCGTCTGTCGAGGTGTTTCTCATCAAAGGAACTCTCTCGCTCTCTCTCTCTCTCTCTCTCTCTCTCTCTCTCTCTCTCTCTCTCTCTCTTTCTCCCTCTCCTTTCTGCATATGGAAAGTCATTATAGATATAGGTTTTCAAAGATACCAAGTAATTTTCCAAAGAGTTCATGCGAAATCTCAAAATATTCGATGAGCATTCCGGAACCATATGATGACATAGCAAAGAGTCAAATAAATGGCCAAATAAATCGTCCGGTTCGAATGAGTTTTTGACAGATTTAAATGACTTGTCCTAGCTCGGGAGCTCTGCGAACCCCATTCGAATCCTCTGAGTATTCGCTCAATCTTCGCGAGCTCATTAGAAACTCACCATTCTATGTATTTCTGAACTTGCTGGAACACCGAACATATTTGCTGCAATTCGTCAAATCGTAGTGGATCTCCTTCATGCTCCGAAGACTTGATATCGGGATGACGTACTATTCAATATTTTAAGATTGATACGACTCACAACCCTAAATTTTCCCGGTAGAATAGCTGATGAATTAATACGATTATTCGTGATCGCTTGATTAGGGTCAATCGTAACCCATAATTTCAGTTATAATTTTAGAATCAATGGTCCATTATAAAGCAACTACATACATATAGACAACATTTTGCCTCGCTTGAAATTTTTCGCCCTTCTTCTTTCTCTCCCTGCCTCCCTCTCTCACTATCTCTCTCTCTCTCTCTCTCTCTCTCTCTCTCTCTCTCTCTTTCGAGCAACCCGCCTGAATAGAACAGGCCCATCTTATTATACTATTCTATACTCGCCGGCGAAGTTGGCGTCATCAAGCAACGAGCAGCGCGCTCGATAATCGGCGACCTAATTGACGAGACCGGAACGATAAAAAAGCGCCGGACGTTATCGATCGATCCTTCTTTTTATACACGCTACTATTTTCTCGCTCCCTCTATCTCTTTCTCTCTCATTCACCATCGATAACCGTAACAGTTAGCGACTCCGCGACGTCGGTCGTCGTGCGGTTGACTGCGCCTGCGAGCGTAACGGTAATAATTATTAAGATCGGCGGGAGCGTATATAGCGATCGCGCACAAATTGCGAGCGTGGTCTTCTCCTTCTCTCTCTCTCTTTCCCTCTCTTCCTCGTCCTCCTCCTCCTTCTCCCTCTTCCCCGCAGCTGCGCCCGCGATATTCCCCACAGTCGTTTGGACTTTAACGCCCGAGCCATAAAGTCGAAAAGTGCAATTGCCGTCGACGTATGGGTGCATGCAAGCCCGGTGAGAAAGGGAAGGGGGACTTCAGTCCACGGCATTGTACGGCTCCCAGGTATATCCGCACCAACACTAACGCACTAACAAATACAGACACAGACACACCGGGCGGGCGGCAACTCACTCCGCGCGTCCCCCTTTCGTGTTCTTTTCACCTTGCCATCAACGCGCGAGCGTGCGTACGCCCGCGCGACTGTATGGTACTGACTGACTTCGAGACTCTGTCTCTCTCTCTCTCTCTCTCTCTCTCTCTCTCTTTCTCTGTCTGTCTGTCTGTCTGTCTGTCTGTCTGTCTGTCTGTCTTTGGAGGCATTCGCGTTTGAGAAAGAGGGCGCGTTATGCTAATGCGGCCGCGCGAGAGAGCCCTGTCACTCTTTACATTTATGTATGGCATTATTTTTGTCTTTAATGCTCGCACGCGGCCTTTAGCCTCGTCGTCTCGCACGATTTTATATACGCGCCAGTTTCTCGAAGCTGTTGCGGCGGCGGCGGCGGCGGCAGGAGCGTTTGCTCGCACGTGGATTTTTCACGGGGCGCTCCTCGAGCTTCCAAAAATATATTATTTTATTATACTTTTAGTTTCAGGCTCTTTCGTTTTACCACGATTATGCCGTGTGTTTCATTTTTATGTTACGACTGTCGAGTAAAATCAATAGAAATCTACGATGACAACTTTCGAACAAATTACGCCGAGCTATAATATAGTATCTGGGATTATGTAAGTTTTGAGCAAATGCCGAGGCAGCTAAATTAATAATAATGAGCGATAGGCGCGCGTTTGTTCGATCCACGAGCTGGGAAAATTACGCTCGCTCGTAGGATAGACTAGCAGATTACTCAATGATCATTATATGACAATGGATAAATGTATATAGATAGACAGATGGATAGGCAGATAGTTGGTTCATTGTCTAGTATGAAGAATCGAAGTACGATGAGAATGTTGTACGTCGCTTTGCTTACATAATTTCTGACAATTCGTAATGATGTTACATTACAAATTACTGATTCTATCTCACAGTGAATCGCACTGCTACCGCTGACCGATATTTCTGTGATTGCAATGGTGGTCCAAGAGATTATCGATGAACCCGCATGAGACTGTATTCATCCAATGAAACGTAATCGCTCTACTGGTTATTGTCTCATAGACAACATAAAAATGAAATAAACTATAATTTTCTAGTTTTCCAAAAAGCTAAAAAACTTTGCTTCGAATAAGAGGCTAAAAGACTTTCAGCTTTGTTAACATATCTTGATGGTAGGCGATAAACTAACAATTGATAGATCTTAAAGTTAATTTATGGTAAATAAAGTTGATTCTTTTTTTCTTTTATTTTGTTCTATATAGTAAATTAGAATGAACAAGGAAAGCTATTGCTTTACTTGGCCAAACATCGCTATAAGCTTGACCTTCACTACCGTATGGAAACATAAGCATTCCAACCTCGATGTCGATCTTCTGGAATAAGCGCATATGTTGAACAAGTATATCGACCTATGACATTTACAGTATTATCAGAAGGAATGGATGCACATAAAAGATGTAGAATGTCAATAAAAAGAGATAAGAATTCTAGACTTCACGGCATGATTTTTGCAGTGTATTCATTCAATCGTAGGCATTTGATCAAGTATTTATGGAAGTTGAACAAAAGATGCAGTTCTCGTCTCGATCCTTTTCTTACACATAACTGCTATACTTGACATATCTGTACACTATTTATTATATACTGGTGATCTTCCAATATACGCTCGGTCATATTTTTCAATGTATAAATAATGCTATTTAGAATATCCTAATTAATGAATTAATTTGAAAGTAAAGAAAATAGCCTGACACTTACAACATCAGGTCACACACTTTATACTAAAAAAACATTTATTTTGCCTTGAGCTTCATTAAATTTAATCTCAATTTACAATATTCAGTACGAATATTAGCTACATGTTCCGGCTAAGATTCTATGACTATATCATCTTTTATAGAAATAAACTTGGCCGGCTGAAGATTGTAAATCACAAAAATTATTTCTACTGTCTATTTCTTGTACAAACTTTTTTCCACTGCCTATACATCATGATTTGGATCTGAATTTGTGACAGATATCAGAGCATAACTATTGAGAATTTTACTTCGCTAGTTATTTCTACTCTTTCTAAAGTTCCTCCCAAAGAAAATCGTTCTTATATATGTATATATTTAGTTTCGATCTCTGGAGCTTTAGATTACTTACCAAGTTCGTAATTGTCCTACACTTACCTGTTTTAAAACATATCTCTATAGCTACTTAATATAACATCTCTCCAATACACGTATTCTTACTTTTTTATTCCAGTTATGTTGAACTGGATCTTTGGCTTAGTTTTGTAACCATAAATTATTATATGGAAGTACGTAAAAATATCATATTGTTAATATCTTAAAATTAAATGACGGATTATTATAAAATTGTCATCCTTGAAGAATCGAATAGTTACGTAAGGATCTTGCATAAATGGTTATTTATCCACCTAACTATCTATCAACCACCTTTATTTCATAGTGCCAATTGATTTCGACGTTTTTTTCTTCAAAATCTCGACCGATATATTTAGAGGCGAATTGTAGATTGCTCCTATCAGCATGAAAGACGATTGACGTACACGCGCTTTTTGTTCAAAAAGAAAGATCCGTTGCGCTGCGAGTATACGACAAACACTCGGAACGCGCGCATTCTCTTAATACCGAGAAAATTTCCAATAGCAATTTTCACGCATGTCGATACTCCCTCACTGTCTCGTGACTTTTCCCTTCCTCTTTCTTTCTCTCTCTCTCTCTCTCTCTCTCTCTCTCTCTCGCTCTCCTTCCCCAGCCTTACAGACTCTCGAGCAGTTTCCGCTCACGGCTGCATCTTTTTTCCTTGCATTGTCCGAATATGCGTTCTGGGAGTTCGCGCGTGCTTCCTCAGCTCTGATGGGTTATTTTGGTGACAAGATGACTGGTTAACGGCTGTGTGTGCGTGCGCGCGCGAGCGCGCTGGAGAGTCGTCGCGCACTGCAGAGTTGAGTGAGAGAACGCGCGCGCTCCTCGTGCTTTGACTTCGCTCCCTCTCTCTTTCTCTTTCTCTCTCGCTGCTGCTGCTGCTGTTGTTGCTTTCTGGCTTCGAGGAAGAAGAAGCCGTTATCTCTCTCAGTCTTTCTCTCTTTCCCTCTCTCTCAACGTTTTAGCGAGTCTTTTAGCCCATTGTCGCCTTGTCTCGTATTCTTCACGGAGAGTGTGTAGTTCTCTCTCTCTCTCTCTCTCTCTCTCTCTCTCTCTCTCTCTCTCGAAAATTACCATAGCGTTAAAAGGTAATAAGATGTTAGCTTTTGCGTTTTGTTGGGGCCGCGCATAAAGGCATCACTGAATTTAGGTGTATAAGCAAAGCCGCACGCGGCTCACCCCTCCCTCCCTCTCCACACCGATGTTTTTCTTTTCTCTACCCTCCCGGTTTTCTCTCGGCCGTATAGCCAACTCTTTGAACGCCGATTTACAGTACATTGTATTTGCATAATTGCCTTACGAGCTTTAGCTGCACAGTTTTAGTGTCGCCAAAGTATGCCAGTTAAATTACTATTCAGCCACTCGGGTCCTGTATGTATGAATGTATGTATGCATGCGTACATATATATTGCTGCGTAGGTAACGCTATTAAATAATTAAATGAGCGAGGACGAGATGAAGAAAAAATACGGTCATATCCCTGGACTTGCTCGGCCGGGCAAATCGAAGCCGGGATCTTCCGTTTTTTCGACCGATGCGACTCGACGGCTCCGCGCTTCTTTCCAACCTGTCCCCTTATCGCCGACACGCTAACACTTCACTTTCTCCCCATGCGTGACAGTATTAAATATGCATATATACATATATATACGGAATATACGGTGAATAATGCGCGGGCTGGAAAATTAATGTAACGTCTGACGTATAAGACGCCGTTGTGTTTATAAAGAAGTTTGATAAATTGCTCGTCCCCCTCTACCGTATAATATCGGCTAAAAATACACGACAGTCAGTTTATCTATGTATGTATGTGTATATATGTATAGGAAGCATTTTAATTTTCCAGATAAAGTCTGAAAACAAAAACCTTATGTACTTTCAAAAAGTGTCGCAAATACTCCGCGGCGTTCTTCGTCGTAAAATTTCTCCCTCGCCGTGTTGTATTAATAAACGCCCCCCCCCTCCCGCCCTGAAAGCCCCACCGATGCCGCGCGGGCAGCGCGCGCATTATAATACGTAAAATTGATGAAACGCCGGAGCCGCCGGCGGAGCCTCGCCGCGGTCTTCGTACCCTCTCGCGCAAAAATCCCCCTCCCCCCCCATTGTTATATCGTCGGACCTTTTTCCCCGGCGGTGGTGGCACCGAGGGCGGCCGGGTGGAGAAGGGGGTGGGAAGGGTTTCGTAAAAGCGAGAGAACCTCGGCATTCTTCCGAGAAACCCGCGCCTTATAGCCCGAGGGGGATAAAAATAAGACCGTGTGCGGCGGAAGGCGAGCTGCGAGATGAGGACGACGCGGCGACGGATAATAACTTACACCTCTCTCACCTTTGGTCTACACGAGAGTGAGACAGAGAGAGAGAGAGAGAGAGAGAGAGAAAGAGAGGTCTGTTAGAGCGTGAAATTTGTCATAAAAGAAAATTCTTCTCAACCGACTCCGTGGATGAAGCGAGGTGGATTATAAACGTTGATTCTTAATGATCTGCGGATTCTGACCACAGATCGGGTACGTAAATATTAATATCGAATAGATTGGAATACATTATTGTATATATGTAAACCTCGATTTTATATATATATATATGTATTACTCGCCGATCCATTCACCCGATGAGCTTCGAGTTCGCGACGATTTTCAAAAAGAATTTTGGTCGGATGATTCGTCTATGTTAATTAATCGATAATCAAGTTGGAATCACTCTTACCTCCCTGTCCCTCTCCCTTTCTCCCACCCTCTCTGTCTCTCTCCCCCTCTCTCCCTCTTTCTCTCTTGCGATGTAATAAAACTTCTCGTTCTCTCACCATTCTAAAATAATATCGAGAATAACGCGTCTAAGAAAATATTTATGTATTTCTTGGGCGGAAACACATGTGAGGCGAGGATAAATTAGAGGCGTGACGTTGGCTCAAATACTGCGTAGAAGGTACAATTCAGAAATAACAGAATCTGGACAGGGTGTGGTTAGTAAGATTGGATAACAAGCATATCCTCGTTATTCCTTCGCCATAATAATTAATACATCCTAACAATTAGTAGCGTAAAGAGATAAATTTCGATATACGCACTAAACTACTCCACACGAACGCCAAATAATCCACGGAAGAAAACTATTTTTTAATTTGTATTTACAATTTAAAATACAACATAGGTTATGTTATTCAATTTTACCTAAAATTTATATCCTGTCCAAGTTTCTTTGGAATCGATGAAGACATTATTAAGATTTTTTTTCTGACCACACAAATACACCCTCTCTACTAGATTATTATATAATAATTTTTTATCTTTTTATCTAATATTATCACATTACTGTTAACTTTTCGGAAACAACTCAAAAACAAGTATATTTATGAAGATTTTTTCTTTTCTGTTCCAGGTAAGTTTACTTGAGAAATGGCTTGATTAAATCAACATGGATTATGAGTAAGTATGTACGAAAACTTGATTACAGCACAATCTTAAAAATCTCCGTAACAATCCGATCGTATACTTATATATGTGCGAGATAAAAAAAATAATAATAATAATCAAGGCGGAGTTATTAAAGCCCCGACTTCCTCCTCTCCGGCACGATCCGACAATGAATTACGGCGAAATCCTGAATTTGCATCGAAGGAATTCGAGTAATTCGAGCTTAAACGATACACATCCTCCTCATGCGGGCGGGGAGCATTTAAACCCATTAAACAGCCGTGTAAAACCGTGCAGTACTACACCCTGGAAGCATCCGAGATAACGGCTGTAATAAAGTGCAAAATTATGTAAGTACGGTATGAAGCAGTCGGGGTTCGTGCGCGCGCGCGAGCGCCAAAAGTACACATTATGAACACGCGCGCGCCGTGCGCGATCTAGCGGGGCGCCGCGCCGCCTCTACGCATATATGGTCGAATACGTAAGTTTGTAGTTACTAATAACCTTTCGAGTATATATCCATGTATACATATCGAAGACACACACGTGCATTTACACAATCTGACGTAATTTATATACTTCTTCAATGGGAACGAAAACTTGCATACATTGCCGACTTCGGCACGCCAGTGCGTCACGATCCACGGTGCATACACACACACACACACACACACACACACACACACACACACACACACACAATAGCGCTCTGCGCGTCCGAGCCCGACGCGTCGCCAAATTGATACACCATTTTACATGACAATCGAGCCTATCACGCGGGACGAGTCGCGATAGCCGTCTCCACCTCCCCCGGGGCTCGAAGCGCAATTTCGAGAGAGCGAGATTAATGGGCGAGGCGAGGCGAGGCGAGGCGAGGCGGGCGAGGTCAAATCGTTGCGCGAGCTCGAATCGTCGCGCCGCCCGTGTATCACATAGCGAGGCGAGCTCGTCGATCTCCCTCCCGGCGGCGCGAGCGCGTTTTCGCTGACGATCGTCGGTGCGGGTGGGGGGAGGGGTGGGAGGCGGGAGACGAGGGACGGGCACAGGGATTCGAGCACACTTTTGGACAGCAAAGCTCGCGGGTATTATGGAGACGGTGGCGGGCGGAGCGCGCGCACCGCGAGCTTTGAATATTTACACGGTGGAGCGGCGACGATTGCGAATTAATGTAATAGACGCGCTTGACCCCGGCAGTTCTTTCCATTCGTCACGATCTCGTTATTTCGCGGCGCTGACGATAAACGAGAGCATTCGTATAATAAATACAAATATGTATTTTAAATCCCAGGCTCGATCCTCCGGGCTTATATTCGATTCTATTATCGGTTATGAATCTTTTTAAACGAAATTTTGGTACAAAAAAAATAACCAGTTCAGAGATTATTTCAAATATTTTCATTGCAATGTATCTATCAATGCACGTAAATGAAAATGAATCGCCAAAAACGTAAATAAAAGCGTACTCGACGATTACTGAACTGATTCGATAATTTTGTTTTTTTTTTTCAAATTGACTTGGAAATTGAAAGAATTCCTATATTACTCGATGCTCCATACGAAAAGAAAATAGAGTATCAAAATTCATTATACTTTACTATAATTGCCAATTAATATTACGTCGGTAATATATTGGATTCATAAGGTTACGTAACAAAGATAAATCGTAAAATTTTTTTAATTACACGTTCCTTCGCTTTCGAGAGACTCGGACAAAACTGGGTGGGGCGGTTACAATTAAGGAAAAAAGTCAACCTGACCATGAAAGAAACTTCAATATCACGAGTGTTCCCCTCTTAAACCGGCAATTTTTATTTGTAACATTGTCTCTAACGTGCTTCGATAGTGTAATTTTACGGTGGTGATTTTACACCACCGCATACTTCTTGTAAATTGAAAAAAAAAAAAATCTTCCCCACAAAGAACATCGCTATAATAACGTAACCCAATTTTTCGGTCGCGCGACATCAATCTTTCCTCTTTCTTTTTTTTCTTCCTCGCCGTGACAGCTGTTGTCAACTCTTGCGCATTATATCTTTTGTTCTCGGAAAAACATATCCACTCCGCTCCACACGCCGTCTTTTAAAACCTTGTAATTAAGCTTACGAAAAAAAAGGGAGGAAAAAATTTCACTCAAGCAGCACAAATCCATAAAAACCAAACGTCCTTATAAGCCTTCTTCAGAGTGAGCTCCTCCTATATATATATATATATATATATATATATATATATATATATATATATATATATAATAGCGTTCCTCGCGGCGTTTCCGCAAACACTCCCGCGGCATTCCCCCGTAAAATTCCTCGCTCGGCTTGGAATGCCCCCTTTCCGTCCCCCTCCTCACGCCCGTACCACACCGTCGAACCCCAGCCGCGCGATAATATGGTAATGTAAGCGCGGGGGTTTCGTTCCTACACACGCACACACACACACACACACACTATATATACACATATATATACATGCCTGCCGAACGATAGAATCGCCGACGCGCACAAGTGGTCTCGCCTCGTTTTTTCACTCTCTCTCTCTCTCTCTTCTTATTTTTTTTTTATTTTCATGTTTTTTGTTTCGTAACCCGCGGGTATAATCGGAGGAGCCGCGGCGGGCTTAGCGCGCGCTGCCCAAGGCATGAGCAACAAGGGCGCGCGCGGGAGAAGGAGGGGGAGCGGGAGGAGGAGGAGGCGGCGGCGGCGGTGGAGGTCGTGGAACACCGGTAGCCGTGCGCGCACGCGCGCGGCCAAATTACACGCGGGCAACGGGGCGCGCGAGAATGTTTATTATTTTAGAAACGCGCGTGTTTATATAAAGTAATGCGGGTTATATCGCGTTGCGATAGCTTTGCCGGTCCAAGGTGGGCGCGCCGTCGATGCCGCTCAACGTATTGGGCGAATTGGATCGCGAGATGCCGCCGTTTCCCTCCTTGTTTGCTTCTACAATGGAATAAGATTTCGTTTCTTCCTTCTGCTTCGTTGTGATTTTACATACTGCTTCTACTATATCTATATTGATCTGTATGTATGTATATATATATATGTTATGCATGTATGTATGTATGTATGTACATAGTATTTGTCGAACGATCGCCTTTGAACAGGCTCTAAAATACGGATTATAGCCATTTTTTCTCGCTTCCCCATCGCGTATTAGTACATATGAATCACTCGATAAAACATTTAACAGGTATACGGATATAGACAGCTGCGGTCGAAATTCTTATTGTTTCGCGTTCTATGCTTTTTTCACCGGCACACCCGACAAGCTAAATTTATAAGGAGTTGATGCGTCGATTGATTTATATGGCGACGTTTTAGAATTCTTTCGAAATTTCTAAAACTTAATACGAATTTATTTCTTGTTTCCTTATAAAGAAGGTCGAAATATTTCCGTTGATTTACTCCATCCAGTTTTTTTTGTTTTTTTTTTTTGTTTTTTTTTTTTTGTTTTTTTTTAATACATCTGACGCACATTTGTTAAACTAGAAAGGAGAAAAATTTATTAATATTTCGAAAATCCGAACGGGTTGGTTTGTTTTTAATCACGATCGGTAATAATTAAGTAGCCAAATTTTTTTTATGATTTATTTCGTGTTTTTCGGCATAAAAGTGTCTTTTCTTTCCTTTGTCCCCCTGATTTATACGAGTAAGATTACAGGTGATTAGCGGGCTATGAGGAGTTTATAGCTTTTCTGAAAACTACGAGCGTTATGGCCATTTAATGACGTCTATCTGGCGCGCGTTGATGTATCGTCGAGAGTTAAATGGCTGTAGGTGATCTATATTTTATGCGAAATCAGTAATATATTTTTCTTTCTGCTTTACAACACTATAACGACGCACTTGAATTTCTACGATCCTTTAATTATAATAAATGTGTGCAATATTTATTAATTGACATAAAAAAATTCCTTTAATCAGGTAATGTTCGAAATACAATGAATTCTATTTTCGGAATCTTCCGTGAACGAGTACAAAGTAGAAGCATTTTTCTGTTGGCGTCATTAATTGTATTTCATACACATAATATCATTAATCGCCGATGTGCTGCTGACAAAATTTGTTCCCCCATTATTACATTCGTTAAAAGTAACTTTACCTGGAGCATTCAATTAAGGTTAATTCGATTTTTCAAAACGACGTAACTTCGCGCACGATATTATTACCCATCGGGTCACGTACAAGCTGGCCGTAATTAAATCGAATTACGCCGTGCCGGCGCGGAAACACGAATTATCCCCGGAAATTCGTCCCCGACGCTTGGTTATCCATTATAGCCCCCCCCCCAGATGCTCGATTCTCCCCCTCCCCCCTCTGTCTCTCTCTCTCTCTCTCTTTTCGTTCAGCGCGACAAAAAGGAATGCTGAATCGCAGACATCGGCGGATCGCGGCGAGCCGCGCGCGGCTCGCTAAAAATGAGAAAGCCGGCAGCCGGGGAGCAGACCGCGGCTCATCAATAATGACAAACGGCCGCGCGAGATCCACGGCCAGAGAGAGAGAGAGAGAGAGAGAGAGAGAGAGAGAGAGAGAGAGAGCGAGAGGGGGGGTGAAAAAAAAAGAAACGAGGGACGTTTTAAATTCCAGAGACGCGGGGCGATGCTTTCGCGCGCTTTGAAGACGCGGGGAGGGAAAAAAACGACGAGCGAGCCACGGAGAAAGAGAGAGAGAGAGAGAGAGAGAAAGAGTGAGAGATCAGACCAGCGCTCTGGACGGAAATTTCGCTCGGCAGCCTGGGCAGAGTGCGCGCGCGCATACACATAGGCAAGCGCAGACACGCGCGCACACGCACGGCTGAAGGGAAGACAAAAGGGAGACGAAGAGCGAGGAGGACGAGGGCGGACTCGCGTGCGTACGGGGGCGCGAAGCGGGGAGAGCGCATCGGGCGCGGGCTCGCGATCTCTCGCAGGTCTGGCAACCCCGCGGCGTCGTTCGGCGCGGGACTCTCCCGATTGGGCGCTTGCCGATGGGAGATCCCGCTCAAAGGCCACGCGGCCGAGGCTACGCTGCTTGGCGCGGGATGCCTCGTGTCTCTCGAAGCGCGCCTTACCGATTCTGCGTTTCCGGCGGTGCGGATTAATGATTAAATTAAAACGATGGTTTTATTCGTGCTGCTTTGTTCGGAATTTGGGATTGGATCGTTGAAATCGTATTAGCATCCTCCGTCTCGGCTTCATCCAAGACAATTATCTAACGACTGTTATATACGGAAACCTTCAGGGTGTGACATTTTTCGTTGTATTTTTATATTACGATAACAAATAAATAAGTTTTTTTGATATATAAATTCTTGAAATTTACCTATATAATAAAGGTATATAATTTCACGTAATATATGCTAATTTCAATATCATTACTATATATATATATATATATATATATATATATATATATATATATATATATATATATATATATACTGGAAAGCGGTCTTTACTCGCAAATTAAGACGTGCGCGGATTTAAATGTAACCTTTTTTTACATTCGTAAATTATGGTAAATAATTCGTGGAAACCTCGATTCAAAATTTTACAGCGTATAATGGATCCTTGACCTAATGTCACGAATAATAAATCAAAGTGATTTTTAAAAAGTCCTAATGCGTCCAAACAGTACGTGCCAAAATTTAACGACAAGCGTATATTCGTTTCAAAAGTTACAGTGGCTTGAGTAAAGAAACATTTTGTTGAATTGGAGAAAAAAAATTATCTAAATTAGTAAACTGCGGTCGCAGACAGAAATAATGCTGAATAGGCTCAGCTTGCCAGATTACGGGCTTCGTTGCAAAAAAAAAAAAAAAAAAAAAAAAACGTAAAAAAATCCTATAAAAATGTTTTCGTCGATCGTAAATTCCAGATGCGTGAGTTCAAGATACCGAAAGATAAACTGCTCGCTATTTCGCATGAAAATTAGTCGATTAAAATGCTGTGTTAAAGTGGATTTCACATTTACTCGGAGTCAATAAAATATAAAAGCACGTCGTGGATTCAGAGCGCTTTTTGAAACCGTTCGAGCGCAATGAAACAGAATTTCTCGCGTCTACGCGCAACAACATATAAAATAGAGATCCACTATTATGCGTCAGAATTGAAAAGATAGTCGGCTGTGTGGACGGCAGGTGGTGAGAACCGTCCAAGCCATCGTCTGGCAAAGTTAAGACCCACGTATTTGGGAATGGGCGTGAAACTTCATTGATTGATTACTTTGAGAAAAATAAATCCATTAGCAGTCAACGTTACATGGCATTATTGGGTCGACCGAGTGAAGAAATAAAGTTAATATCGTCTCAAGTGCAAGGGGAGAAAAAATTGTTTGTTTCTCTAGTACAATGTACCGTGTCACGAGTCTAGGAATCAATGGTCATATTGAACGATTTTCGTTTCAAGTTGTCGCTCCATCCATCTTACTATGCATAAATGGCTCCCAGCGACTGCCGCTTATATTTCTATGCCCAAAACGAATGTTTCATCGACTAGGTATTGCTTGAATAAGAAAGCGATTGCCGATGTTGAAACCTATTTTGAAAGTTAAGACAGACCTTTCTACAAAGAGGGTATTGACAAATTAACAGAGCACTGGATTCGATGAAGCCGGATTTCCTGCGGCAGTTTTTGGTTTTATTTGCCAATTAGTTTGGATGGACACTTATTGACCGATATTTTAAAATGTAGCATTAAAAAATCTATATCTGTAGTAAAAAACATTTTGCTTGAAACGGAATGAATCGAAGAGGAATAAAGTTAATTCAGCGAATTGAATCTAACATTAGATTTAATATGACAAGATTTTAAATCGTTGTATGGCTTGAATTGGATTAATGTAAATGAAACCGAGCTGAGGTGGATGTACAATTCGCGACGTTTCGAATTTAAAATTATGTACATTTGATACCATTGGGACGAATTGATAGAGTAATTTATGTTTTAGATTGGATCCAATCAAATTGTATATTCAACCATTCCGTTCCATATCAATGATATCAATTTTGGGTAATTTTTAAGAGATTAAAATAACTTGTAATCTATTCAGCTGTACACACGTTTCAATGTGTATTAATAATTTACATCAAAAAAATCTTCCGACGATGTAAAACAAATGAAAATTATTTAAAAAGAGACTAATTGATTATGACGGCGCGGGCGGTATTTTTTTGTAATACCTTCGAGTATTTGTAAGATGGCTTAGAAAAGTTTATAAGCAGAAGTTAAGGGAGAGATGATTTGTTTATTTATGTTCCTATTACTACTACATTTATCGTTTGCCGCATGGATCTTAGCAATTCATTTCTATTTGGTTCTATTTAAATCATTATGAATCATTATATTAATTATCGCTATAAACCAGTATATACGATCTTGTATTCTACAAACTACTTCTCCATTTTAAACAATCTCTTTCCTGTTAAATCAAACGCGAATGATCGCTGGGTGTAGCGTGTTTTGGGCCGAATAATCGCTTGGGACTGAGATCGGCCCTACAAAAAAGTTGATCCTATGTACAAAAATCACTGGAGCATCAAAAAAGGAACAGTTTCGGGGCGTTCTCTTTCAATCTTTCTATTTCTCCTTGCGCGTTAATTACGCCCTTATCGGTAAATCGAATCGTTATCTTATAGGCGATCTCTATGATCTGCGGCGGGACCCTCGGGGTTTTTGTACCCACGCCGCCTTCTTATGCCTTCCTTTACCGCCTTCTTGGTCCCGTCTACCTGCTCTCCACCTTTTCAGCTTATCGACACCCGCCTCTATTCACCAATGGCTCGTCTGTCGCACTGCATTATATTTTGTGTGAGCAAGTGTGTGAATGTGTACACGCCATAACCTGAGCGACTATATGGTTCCTTTGTTGTGACGCGTTGGCGCATACTCGAAGAGTCGATTAGAGTAGGTGGAGTTTTTCGAGCGCGACGTGACCTTTTACACATTCCCGATAGAATGGTTGTTGGATGATGTATGTATACTTGAAGCTTTTGACGGTAGTTATTTGTGGGTGTACCCACGATGGCACATATGTATATAATCGATCTATTAGTGTGTGTATTTATACATTATATATATATATATATATATATATATATATATATATATATATATATATATATTAGTACATATGTATATATACATACTCGACGCATTGAGATTAAGTTTCCTTCGTCGTTAGACTATAATAATCTGGATATTTACACCAAATTTTGATAATTTTCAAAGTAATTTCAAACCACTGTAATTCACTTGTCTATTCATTTATTCGAATTTCTCAAAATACCTTTGGAATTCAGTGTCTATTATGTGTTGTCCAATGTTTCTTGTTTTTCTTATATTACAACCCAATAAAGTTTTTCATATATGTCTATTTTAAATATTGGAGCCCAGTTTATGTATCAGAGTCTGGGAAGTAGAGATAATAAATCACAGATAGCAAACTCGATTGAATAAGAAAAGTATTTAACGACTGTTATCATTCCGTTTTTGGTCAACAACTGCTTTGAAAGAAAGAGAATCGTCGGCAAGTGCGTTGTCGTGATGGAAGGACTCATCTCATGTGCGTCAAAAATTCGCTCTTTTCTTCTTTCTCATATTTTCCATCAACCTCGTTGGCCGCTTTAATTGGATGAACAAATTCAACATATATAATGTAACACCTCTACAATCGAATCAACAGATGGCTATTGTTTTGATCTTTGACTGCTTGATATTTGTGCTAGACATGAACAAAAATTGTTCATCAGTAAATACGAGGTTAGGACAGAATCTGAGTCCTCTTACTTGACTTTGTACTATAAAAAGGCGAGGAACCAGTCTGGTCGCAATTTTTCTGATGTGTAAGTATTCGCATAAAATCCTCAGAATTCAACTGCATGGGAATTCCAGTCATCTCACAAAATCGATCAATGGCCCGATGTCCGAATTCTCATTTTTAACCCCGTCATCTGTTTTTAACATTGAGGAATTCCCGGAAGAAGGTTGATTTTAAATTAACTCATTTTCGTTCTGCAAATGCGAGATTCAGTTGTAGACACGTTTTAAACTCATGTCCATAATTTCCATAACACATGGATATTCTTGTTCCGTTTCGATTTCCCCTCGTCTTTAATCCTTGTCAAAACATCCATTATGCTCATTTCCAAACAACAATGCAATGCAATCGTATACTATATGTATGCAGTTCTTAGTGTATATGTACGTATGTAGTTTTTGAACCTGAGAACAGGTTTCCGTGGTGTTCTCAATAAATTTTAATAAGCGATCAATTTCGTTGCACGCTCCCATTGCTTGCGATTCCCATAAATTAATGCTCGACCCAACTTGTTTGCGCACCGCGAGGAGAAATAACAGCAGCAGCAGCAACATCATTGGCTTTCAAGGCGAATATATCCATATTCCTTTTACGATAATTTAAAATAAGGCGCGCGAAACAGTGAGGACCATTGGGATGGCAGAATATTGGAAATAATCGCGTTTTTCTTCGATTTATTTATGTTGTTTTTTCTACTCTTCTTTTTGTCTTGTTTGCGTTAATAATCGTTTCTGTAAGTAAGCGAAAGTAGTCGCCCCTCCCCCTTCGTCCCATTGCCAAATAAGAGAGTTAATCGAGTGAATCATTAAATTCAACTCACACACGAACAGAGAAAGAGAGAGGGGAAGAGAAAGAGAGCAGCGGTCATTTACTGCTTTTTGTGCTTCCACGCCAGGGGAATACCTTGAAAAGTATCGTCGGATCGAAAATTATAGTATGCACGCCGTGAGACAGAAAGAGCGGCAGACACTTATTCAGATATACATATACATATACATATATATATATATATATATATATATATATATATATCTATATATATACTTACATACATACATACATATAATCAGGTACAAGTAAACGCGTCGAATATATGCCAATCAGTGATCTTTCGAAAACTTCAATTAAATTACAAACTTTATATATATATATATATATATATATATATATATATATATATATATATATATCTGCACTCTGTTGCTTCATGCGAAGTTTATTCTGTGCTCTTCTTAATACTTCTCTCGCTCTCTCTCTCTCTCTCTCTCTCTCTCTCTCTCTCTCTCTCTCTCTCTCACTCTCTCTCTCCCTCGCGCTTTTTTCTTCCTTTTTTTATTCCTTTAATTACGTAGAGGCGTTTACGACTATCCCGTTCGCTCTGACGCGATTATCACGCGAGGGTCGCAGCAAGCCGGCTCTAATTTTACGGGCTAAACAAAAATAGAAAAATAATAGAAAAAAAATGATCGCGCGTGACACGAGCATTAAGAATTTTTTTCGCTGTCCTGTTCATATAATGCGAGAGATTCGATATCAAAATGTTGAAAATCTCAGAGATATTTATCCTGCGGAAGCGAGCATTTAAATACAAGGACGAACACACGCGTTGCGCGAGCTCTTCATTATTGTTCTCTCTCGTTATGCCGCATCGCGCTCGTCGCATAGTTACTCGGCGTCGTTTTGCTCTCTCTCTCTCTCTCTCTCCTCCTCTCTGGCAGAGAACTCGAACGAGTAATTTACGATGCGGCTTTTTTCAAAACCGCAATTAGTATGCTAAGTGCGCCCCATTACCCCGAGTGCCGTTTTCATTCGTTCTTGGCCAGCGTATATTTTTTTATGCTTTTATTATTTTTATTTTTTTTTCTACGCCCGCTTATTTCTGATGTCTCGGAGGATTATTCCTCTATATATATATATATATATATATATATATATATATATATATATATTCCATCGCTTCGCCTTTCGTCTCTGCGATATGAAGTTGCGCGCGGTTTGTTTCGCACATAATGTTCCAGTCGTGCACTATTAATGTTTTTTTTTGTTTTCGTTTTTTTCCGTCTTTATCCTCAATTTCGTGTAATATATCGATCGTTGTATTTACAATTATTTCTCTCTCCTTCTATCTTTCATCTCACCATTCGCACCATTCCACGCACAATTATACGTGTACATCGCGGGGCGATCGTCATTGCTCAATTTTTCGTGCCTTTTTTTTATTTTTTCTCTCTTTCTCTCTTTTTTTAATACCGCACCGGGCATTGGTCGCGACGTCGTCGCGAGGCAAGCCAAAAGGAATTTTTAAAATCTCGTTTGACTCGTATATACATATACGTATGTATATATATATATATATATATATATATATATATATATATATATATATATATATATAGGTAAGGATGCGAATAAAAATGCCCGGCCTCGAGGCTTAATTAAATTCGAAGCTCCGATCTTTTTTCTGACGATCCTTTGCCCGCGCCCGCGCGCCTTCCCCCGATAACAAGAAGCCGCGAGAAATATTTTAATCAAACTTTTCCTTTCGACCCGCGCGCACACGTGCGCGCAATTTTCGTTCTTCTGATCAAACTAAAAATCGAAAGAGAGAGAGAGAGAGAGAGAGAGAGAGAGAGAGAGAGAGAGAGAGAGAATGAAAATAACCTATAATACGCGTTCGAAATCGGACGCTCTTCCGTGTGTGTATCATTCGCAAGCTCGGTTAATTATTATTATTGGGACAAAAAGATGGGAGAGGGTGAGAGTTTCGACATCAATTTCGCGCAAATCGATAAGGGAATTAAATTTTTTTTGTTCCTTGTTTTTCGGTTCGTACGCCACGTTCAAATCAAGTTGAAATTGAATTTGGTATACAAACGTGTGTTATAATATATATATATATATATATATATATATATATATATATATATATATATATATATATATAAGACGAGGATTTATCGATACTTTTCGCGTGCGCGTCAATTAGATATATATATATGGGGAGAGGTAGGCGGGATATTTTGACCCCTCGCCCGCGTGCGTCTCGAGGTGAACGTGTGCGGCGGCGAAATTCGGGGGTGAGGCGGTCGCTGGGCGACCTCCCCCCCTCTACTCCAAGCCCAAGGCGGGCTCAAAAAGCAGGTTCAAAAAGAGAAAGTGCGAGCGAGCGAGGAGCGAACGATCGCACGTGCATGAATCAGGTACAAGTTTTGAAAGACTTTTTCCCCACTCGTTCTTAAAAAAATTGGCCATGTTGGGATACCTTTCTCCCTTTCCCTGTCTCTGTCTTAGTGTCTCTCTCTCTCTCTCTCTCTCTCTCTCTCTCTCTCTCTCTCTCTCTCTCTCTCTCTCTCTCTCTCTCTCTCTGTCTTTCTCTCTCACACCGGTGCAAATTAGGTTTACGCGCACGTGCACACAAATACGTACTATTATGTATACTAGTATGTGTGTATATATATATATTATATTATTATTATATATATTATTATATATTATATATATATATATATATATATATATATATATATATATATTATATATAACATGCACATATAGAGAATTAAACTGAGAGAAAATTATACACACCTACAGAGAACATCTCACCCACCGCGTGTTTTTTTCTTTTTTGGAATACACCGTTATTTTATTGTATTAAGTACATAATGTGTAATTATGTAAAAGCAATGCATGCAACGCGCGTCCATATACGGCTTGGGCGTGTTCACGCGTTGCGTACTTTTGCGCGGATACGAAATCCCAGCCAGCGCCAGACGTCCCCTGTTATATTGAGTATATTGGACGAATACTTGAGCCGGTGCGAGGCCTCTTACAATGTTGTAACGCCGTTTCGTAAAGCGCTTTTCTATTTACGCGTTAAATGCGTAACCGAGCTCTCCCTAGGAGTCCCCGATAGGTGACCGCGGCGGTATGAGCCGGCGATGGATACTAATACATATCCAAAGCGTCACGAAACCAAACTGAGCATACGGTGACCTTGGCCAACCGACCTTTCGGCCCAGATCGGGATAAGACGGATTATCCCCGAGACTTTTGACGAATTATTGTATACCAGGTCGCCGGGTCGTATTGGCGGCTTTCAACATCAGCGACGGAGTCCCAGTTATAAGAGATGCAAATAATGGATCGGCGAATGTGTGGCAATACACGGGATGAAATTGCGATCGTTACAGATAGATACTTATATATAGTATATTGTATTTCGTAAAAAAGTACGTAATAGCTCGTGTATCGAGCGGTACAAAAAAGAATCCTTTTGTTTTTTTGTTTTTTTTTTTTTATTGTTAAAAACTCGTAGACAGGGAGAGCGGCACTACGGCTATTATTCGTATGTATACATAATTACGAAACTGGCGAATATTATATTACTTGGAAAAACACACGCGACTCTGGCTAATGTGACCTATATAAATGTCTGCGAGTATAGAATATCTAGTGTATGAATATATAGATATTTTCTCACCCAGCTAAGGCTATTTGTGGATTTTTTTTTTTTTTTTGGAAGAATCGTTTATATATACACACAGGGTGTTCGATTGCAACTTATACAATCGATTATTTCAATCAATATTAAGTCATTTATCGAATCCAACTCAGGAAATCAATCGTTCGCGAAACCAGTGTCAGAATGAGTAATCTAATTCAGGACCCATGTGATTAACAAGAATTGACTGAATTTCTAAGTTAAAGGGTTGCGCTTCTCCATGAAGCTGACGGGAAATATTTATTATATTGGAATTATTACCCCTTTAGCAATTTCAGATAGTTAGAAAACAAAAAGTTACCATTTAGTGAATAGTGCCACTGTGCTTTCATATATACGATGTTAGAAATTTCATCTGCATCAAAAGTTGCTTTAGTAATCAAGAAAAGTAATTATGTTGATAATATCATTAATAATTGATACAAGAAACAAAATAGTATTTATATTAATATGTAGCCATTAGTTGTCTAAAGGTAATTGATAAATTGTGTGCAAAAAAATTGGTAAAAAATCAAATAAACTAAATATCTATATATTTTTATATGCTTAACCCGTGTATTTAACATCAATCTATATTTTATATGCCTTAGCTTTTGCAATTCTTGGGGGGGGGGGCAATGAAGATTATTCGAGATAATATCAGATTCATCGTCAGTAACTTATCTTGGAACCAACTTGGAAATCGATATGGAGACTTCGTGGACTGCCCGTATTTATGTCCAAGATTGTTAATTTACTTGTCAGATGCGTGAAAACCGCGGCGTAACCTACCACCGTATCATTAAATGAAAGATCCTTTATCAGTTCGATTAATTAATACGAATTCTTTAGTAATTTTAATCGTACAATTAAAATCACTAATGAAGAATATGAGGATGTCTATTAATAAAAAAAAAAAAACGAACAGATCTTAATCTCACAATTATTCGAACAATCTCTTCGATTTCCTGAAGGATTTAACTGTTTTGTTTCGTCCCAATCAACTACTCCCAGCTCTCGAGAGGTCTCATTGTGTTAAATTAAAAATCCGATAATCCACATATAGCGAAGATAATGCAAAATGTACGTGTCCATATATAAATAGAGCGAACACTTTAGTCCATAAATAATAGTTCGACTCAACGAAAAAAAAGCCGCTCCCAATTTCGAACGAGAGAGAGAGAGAGAGAGAGAGAGAGAGAGAGAGAGAGAGAGAGCCGCGTGTAATGTAACGGTTTTACAAACACATACACCTTACAGACAAAAAGGAACGCATTATTATATAAATACCGCCCGCATTCTCATTCGGTCAAATTATATATATATACATACATATATATATATATTGCGTAAGCTTTCAAATCTCTTTACCATGGAAAATCTAATCTAATCGTCGGAAGTTTCCCAATTAGTTAAAATTACTTCGTTTGAAATCCCATCTTCCGATCCTCCCCCTGCCCCCCCTCCCATTTTTTCTTCTTCGTCTCCGTCCATTTAGCCGCGCGTGCGATTGCCGGCCGCGAGCATCGACGCGCCGCGCCCGCGTAATATATGCACTTACACGCGCAGACAGGCAAAACACACGCACGCGCGGCTTTCGCATAAGCGGGAGATATCGCATAACTCGACGCCCCCCCTCCCCTCGCGCCATCTCACGCTGCGAGACAGTAGCCCCATCGAGGGAGCCGGATGATTTCAAAGCCCAGGGAAAAACGTCCAATCGAGCTCTCCATATAGACCTCCGCCTTTCTTCATTCTTGCTTTCGCCCTCGACGAGGAGCGTCCGATACGAGTACGTATGAGGACTAAAAATAAATGCGCGACTGCGGCAATCGATGTCGCCCCTCTTTCCAGCTCTCTCTCTCTCTCTCTCTCTCATTCCTCTTCATCGATACTTTTTGCTCGCGGGAACGTTCAAGTGCAGCGTGAGGCGTCATCGGAGCGAAACGCCTCACGCGCATCGCGTCCTCGCGGCACAGCGCCGCTGTCGAGAAAGTGAGATAGAAAATCGCGCGTTCTGATACTGGTGCGGGGTATTGAGAAAAGGAACGAGAGAGAGAGAGAGAGAGAGAGAGAGAGAGAGAGAGAGAGAGGCAGAGAATGACAGGAGGCAAAAGATGAAAGTTAGAGACGGGAAGAATAATATTATATACATATGTATTGTATATAAGAGAGAAACGAGGGGATAAAGAGAGTCGTACGTTCGCGAGATGAGGGGAAGAGAGAGAGAGAGAGAGAGAGAGAGAGAGAGAGAGAGAGAGAGAGAGAAAGAGAGATAGCAAGGAAAAGAGAGCAGCAGCAGTCGATGAGTGAGGTTGCATAGCTCGCATCTCCTTTGGCGCGAGGAAGCAAGCGAGAACATATCGGAGAGCTGCACTATATATACACGAATGCTACATGCACACATATACGCGTAACTCGTGCGCACGAGCGCGCATCAGCAACTAGCAGTCTCCGTCTCGCTCTCTCTCTCTCTCTCTCTCTCTCTCTCTCTCTCTCTCTCTCTCTCTCTCTCTTCCTCTTTCTCTCTTATACATATATACACGTGCAAACTCCCTGGGCAAAGCTGTCTCGACGGCATTCCATCTCTCGCGCTCGCCGCCCCGGCCGAGCGCGCACGGCGCGGTAGAAGACAGAGCGAAAAAGCAAGAGGAGCAAAGAACCAGGAGTGAAGGTGAGGGAGAGAGAGAGAGAGAGAGAGAGAGAGAGAGAGAGAGAGAGAGAGAGGAGTAACGAGCGTAATACCTTGGCAGTTGGCAGCCCTTGATCCGAGAACGAGTTCTCTTCTTTCTCTCTCTCTTCTCTCCTCATCTTCTGCCCCGCGTGCTTCTTTCTTTTCTCATTCCCTCTCTATCTCTCTCTCTCTCTCTCTCTTTCCTTTTGTCTCCAGCCTACACTCCTCTACAGGGCTTCTTTGTTTTTACATGCAGTGTTGCGCACTTACTCCTGCTATAATACGTCGGAGGAGTCCGAGAAGAAGTCGGATGAGAGAGATAGAGACAGAGAGAACCTCTCCCGAGATAGACTTGTTTTTGCACGCGGGCGATTTTGTTCGATGTTTTCAGAGGGTGCTTTGAGGGGAGCTCGCCACTATATTCAGTCATTTGTGCAAATCGCTCAGACCAAAGAATATATAGAATTCAACGGTTTCTCAAAATCAATAATCATTATATTATAGGATTGGATGCTCGATTGGTGGTAATGAAATCGCGATATATGCTTCAATGTTACACGAATAAGAAATTCATTTATAGACAGATCATTACGTGCCAGTTATCATCGCTTTCGGTCTTCGATTTATGCATTTTTACAATATATATCAGCGAATGTATAACAATGAGAATAATGACTCTCACAACAAGGAGTATAAATATATAACTATGCACTTCCTCTCAAGAAGAACCGCATATTTGTAGCGATAAGTTCATGATATATATAATCAATGATTTATGTGTGTGTGTTTATATGTATGTATGTGTATATATATATATATATATATATATATATATATATATATTCTCTCTCTCTCTCTATATATATATATATACGCGATGCAAAGTGATCGCAGCAGCGCTTGAAAACTCCTTCCCTGTGTGCGTGTATTCTATTTCCATCTATCTGGGCAGATTCATTCTCGATCAGAATGTAAGTCAATATATGTATTTATTAATAGATATTATATACCCTTGCATAGATAGTTATATACGATATATATAGTGCAACTAAAGTAACGATGCTCCTAAATAACTTTCGCTCCGTTTCTCTCTCTCTTTCTCTCGGTCTCTATCTCTCCTTCTCTCTCACTCTCTCTCCCTCTAACACTTCGTGCTATTCTCATATTTATGGTATGAGTTAATGCCGTTAAAATTGTAAAGTGGAATAGATTGCAGACTGAAATTCAGTATTTGCAGCCGCGCGTCACTGTTTCAGATTGAGATACGTAACCATTTTAATCAGTTCTTCAACACTGTGATAGATGTAATGTATTGCGAAGAAGCTAATCATATATATATATGTATATATACATATATATATATATATATATATATATATATATATATAAGTATTGTTGCCAATCATGTCTAATGCAGTAGTATCAAAAGTATGCATATAAGAGTAACAGCTCAATTTGAGACAAATAAATAATTTCCATCTTCCTCTCAGCTTTCAACTTATCTCTCCCATCTCTACCATTGCAAAAAATGTACTGCACGTATACAGTATCAGGAATTATATCATCCACGCAGCGCAAATGTATTTAGATCTTTGAACACTGTGTGAAAAAACTAAAATAATACTCCTGAATCGCTATCCAAGATCTCTTGCTTAAAGACAATGGTTCGTACAAATAACGTAAGATTTGGTCCAAAGAATTGACCGATTACCTTCATTTTGACACCAAGACGAGTTTTGAAAGTCAACCTTTGTCTTTTGAACAAAGCGAGGAGCAGAGAATTTTAGAAAGTGGAATAGTGCATCATATGTGCCATATACGATTGTTTCCTAAGGTCACGTAAAACTTCGTTCTTCTTGGTTCTTGGATAATTTGACCTTTGAAGAGCCTTAAAAATTATCTTTAAAGTCTAATCAACCGTCCTTAAGCATTCCTCTCAGATTACCACATTCACTAAGAATTACCTTTATGGGATCATTTGGGGTCGAGAAATCAAGAAAAGCATGATTAACTCAGTTATCACTTTAAGAGATCAAACTCATGTGTTACACAATCGAAAGATAGAATTTTATGTTCATACCAAATATGTTAAACGCGGTCGAATATTTGGACCAATTCTTACAAGATTTGTATGAACCATTTTCTCGAATAATACAGTCCTACAGAAAGTTATTCAGGGGTATCGTTACTTTTGTTACGCCCTGTACCAAGATTTGTAACAGATTAGCGCCGCGGGTTCATCTTGCACGTTGACGATTGAATATTCTCCGTCTTATACATACATATATAATAGTTATTCAGGGGGGGGGGCATAAATTAAAGTCTCGCGGAGAAGATACAAATTAATTTATTAATATATTTGTCTTGACTCGAGCAAATAATCTTATATTATGTACATATGATATACGTTATGGAACGTAATTGTCAACATGATTGTGACGATTTGTGCGGGCGCGCACGTGTGTGTGTACACGTATAAAAGCTTGTCTTCCAGACACTACATTACATCTCTCGCAGTGTTGATGATCGTCAATGTTTAAAATTGCAATGTGTTTCAATCTGAAATAATGACAACATACCCTCGCGGTAGTGCAATTATAGCACTTCAGTCTGTAATCCATACCACTTTAGAATTTTAACGACGTTTACCGATATCAAAAATATGAAAATCGAGTGGAAAGATATAAAGAGAGAGAGAGAGAGAGAGAGAGAGAGAGAGAGAGAGAGAGAGGACAGACGATCATCAAGAAAATGGATAAACAAGGGAGACCAGAAGGGAAAGTCAAAACGAGCGGAGTATCGCCTTCTGCATTCATCCTCGTTATCGCGTATACCCGGTTATTGTCTCTTCACTTTATCTGGCCGGTTCACTCCCCCGTCTTCTCAATGGCCGTCGTCGCCTCTCTCTCTCCCTTGGTCCCTCGTTGATCTCAAAAGTGTCTGAATGTAAGTATAGAAGGGAAGAACGAAGAGAGAAAGAGAGCGAAGAAGCTACTCGTTATCGTTGTCATCTTCTCTAAGGTGTACGCGGCCAGGAAGGTCAATGAGAGAAGACCGACATTTGGTCTTGCATCGGGGAAGAAGAGGGAGAGAGAGAGAGAGAGAAGATCGCGAGAGGATGCATTTATATATACGAGAAAGCACACGAAGAAGAAGGCCGCGCGGGCACAGCAGCAGCAAAAGACGAAGGAGTAAGACCGTCCTTGAAAGAATTCAGATTCCCTTCCATTCCCTTCTCTTCTCCCCGTTCGCTCGTTTCCCTCCGTCCGCTATTTGCGAGTATTTCTGCTTCTTTGCGCGCCTTCACTCCCTCCTATTCACTATCCCCTTCCTTGCCTTTATCTCTTTATTTTCCATTCTCGTCTCGTTGAATATTTAGGAGCGCGACGGCGCGCGACGCCTGTTTTTTTTTCGTTTCTTTTTTCTTTTCTTTTTTTGCTCGTTGTTCTTGTCTTAAACTTTCCGCGGGATTTTAAATGCAACAATAATGGGCTCCCGGATTGAAATCCTTATTCGTTTGTCAATGTATCTTGTTCGAACGAAGGAGTGAGTGAAAGAAAATGAAACAATATCTTTGGATTTGCGCCAAATAAAGAAGATGAAGAATTACTGTTCTAGGACGCTATCGTTATTTCGGGTTTCCTTCTTCGCTCTTTTACTCCTCCTCGGTTCTTCCGCATTTTTCCTCTTTACATCAAATTGAAACGAGTTCCTCCGTAAAGCATTTCTCTGAAATTAATTACTCGACAGAAACCCGCCCGGTTATAATGTATTTAGCTAGAAGTTCGTTTGAAATGTTCCAAGTAAGCAAAGTGGCAAACAAGTTTCGTGTATTAAAAAAAAAAAAAAAAACGGCGACGTTGATTTATCTCTTTCTCTCGATGAAAGTAATAATAAGCTTATAACGCAGTATACTTGCTGTTGATTTTAATCCCTGCGCAAAATAAAATTAAAAATTACGTCAATGGGAGCATCTGCGTAGTGGTACACAGATAGTCAATTTGTATATACTCTTTTGCAAAGCTTGAACTTGCAATTAATCACGATTACACACACAAAAGTATGTATGTATGTATATATATATATATATATATATATATATATATATATATATATATATATATTGTTTGTAAGCTTATTAAAATAATTTTACCGTCTCGCGGACTGATAAGGGTCATAAATTACTCCTTAAGTACGACATTATTGAAAAGAGATCAGAACGATAGACTATACCGCTCTATACAAACTCTCTTGCTGTAACCATAATTTATATCAAAACCAATTCATGCCATTGAAACCTTTCGTGCCCTAATATATATATATATATATATATATATCTTGCTTGTTCTCATCTTTTGTAGGTATTCGACGTTCGAATATTAAATTAGGAGATTCGTTGCGCACGATTATAACAAGGCATTAAAGTAGCGCTATGCGCTCTGCTCTCTCTTTCTCTCTCTCTCTCTCTCTCTCTCTCTCTCTCTCTCTCTCTCTCTCTCACTCTCTCTATCTGTCTTCCCTCTGTCTTTCTCTCTAACATATTCGCTATTCAGAGCGATGCAAGACAAATTCCTGTCTCATTTTTTCCCTTTCCATCCGCTTATCTTACTATGTATCTCTTTGCAATTTCGACTACACTCTTATTTTCCCTTTGTGTTTCTCGTATACTTTATGTCGCTGTGTCTGTCGAATCTATTTTCCCCTTCCGTCTCTCTGCCGATGCGTTTGCTTCTTGTGTATTATTATATTTGTAAGTCATCTATTGTAATTTGTGAGACACATTGTTCGAAGATTTTATGTATATATATATATATACACGTATCGAGACATATCTATACCCAGAGATATACACGTATCGATTGTGTTTCTAGTTGTGTATTCAAAGAGATGTAACGATTTGGATCTTTGTCCGTCTCCCATGAGATATGTGGACATCGAAACTGTTTTTGTTTTTTTTTTTATATTTCACTTCTTCTATGAAATTCTCAACAGCTTTAGGGATTCCGCAAATTTGCCGAGGGACGACTCTTTTGCGAAGGGGGAGAATAGATCGGGGTGAGATAGACCCTTCAGTGCTCATCATCAAGCATTGGTCGAGTCCAATTCCAGACAAAACAATATTATTACTTAATCAACTTCGTTTAGTGCCTTTGTAAATGAAACATTTGTCCTTAATTATTTGATATTCCTTAATCCTGACATAGGCATAATTCGTGCACCGTAAATTTCAATGTAACTAGTAGTATATTTGTTCTGGATGCTAATAAATGTCGGAATTCTGTAATGAGATTTCCTGTGGTTCAACGCGAAAGCAAAGACTTTACGGTGTAGAACTATTATTCGAAAATTTGCCTAACCTATTATTTATTTTTAAAACCACGATTCATTGAATCAAGCAGGCTTGTATGAGCCTAACTCGAACCTTCCCACGTATACGTAAAATTCCAATCTGTATACTTTGTTTACGGTCGACCGTTCATTTGACGTCTCACGAATCAGTGCAGAGTTGTGTCCACAGTGATATATCTGCCCTGTTATATCGAGTTTATAAAGACCACAATCGTTGGTAAAGATTCTTAGGTGTACGCTGATGTGGACCAGAGGTCAGTTCCCCGGCCTCGCAGTGGAGTCGTCCCATAAATTCATGTCCACCAAATGTACATGAATCCCAATTGCTTTCCTCGATGACCACACAATGATACAGCATTATTACGCAGCGCAGGAACAAATGGCCAGATTTTTCAACCACATCAGTGTCTTTTCCCGAACGCTTTAAACAACGTCGTTACCGTATTCGTAATTTTGTCCACGGTTCGTGTTAACACACTTTGTTAAGAATCAAAAAGATGATTTTTTAGAACGTGCCTAAACGGCGTTATCCTCTATTTGAGAGAAAGAAGGATTATATCGGGAGGGTTCTTCGTAAGCGTAAAAATTCACTGCCCATAAGCGATATAATCAATCATAGTCGAAGGTTGCCCTCGAGCAGCGCTGAACGTAAGCGCATAAGTTGTAGCTCCCATTTTAGGCCATCGTAATCGTGGTTCACAACTATAGTTGCAAAAGTATCGTAACGAGCCAATCCTGACATTCTACGCGTTTTTTTATCTTCAAATCAGTCCCCCACGGACAATCTTGAACAAACGTACACAGGCGGATCCGAACGCTCTATAAACACATCGTAAATGAACATCAATTCTGAAACAAGATGGTTGTTCTCTATCTATTTCTCTATCACTGATAATATACCGAAAGCGAGGCTATGGACTTGAAATTTGCATTTATTATAAATGTTTACTAATCAATTGACTGTGAAAATTCCAAGTACCCGAGTGAAATAAAAAAAGCTATTTTATAATAGTTCTAATAAAATTACCAATCCCAAATTTCTTTCCTTCTCTGACTTTCCGATATCTATCTATCTATCTATCTATCTATCTATCTATGTATCTATCTCTCTGTCTCTCTCTCTCTCTCTCTCTCTCTCTCTCTCTCTCTCTCTCTCTCTCTATATATATATATATATATATATATATATATATATATATATATATATATATATTGATATTGATATACAAAATCTGGGATATTAATAGGCTCCACCGATTGACGCGCAGTGCGAGCGCATAATGCCTTCGGTATAGGTAATTATGAGAAGACGTCGATAAGACGACCGCCATAATACATATATAGCTTATTTTAGAGCGATTGTCTTGGTTGGTCGAGTGCGCGCGCAGCACGGGCAGATATGTAAATGCAAAACTATGTGCATATAAGAGTGACAGAAGAAGTGATATGAAAGTGATATAAGAGTGGGGGAGAACGAGGCAGAGAGAGAGAGAGAGAGAGAGAGAGAGAGAGAGAGAGAGAGAGAGAGAGAGGACGACTACGCTTCGGTAAAAAGAAAGTAGCAGCTTGATTTATCATTCGCGCGTCCGCTTGCGATTTTTAATTGCAACGACGGATGCTTTTGATTTGCGGCTATATGTATAAATTGGACCTTTGATTGGCGTGTGCGCATATATGCGGGTGTTTGTGAAAGGCGTGATTATACGTATATAAATCGAATTGTGACGCGAATATACGAGGGATTATGCGTAATCGACGCGTATGCTGTACGAGGAGCGAAGATGCAAAAAAGCATTTTGACGTCAAAATATAGCTTCAAGTTTATAAATACACTCAGATTTTTTTCTTTACGTTATTATTGTCCTTCTTTTTCTTTTTTGTTCATGATTCAAGCAAACCATTTCATTACGGTGTTTTACGCGTGTACGTATACGCAAGTACGGAAACAAAAAAAAAAAAAAAAAAAAAAAACAGGTCTCGAGAGCTTTTCTAATCTATTTAAATACGGTCGAGGTGTCAAATATAATATTAACACTATGGAATGACACGGAATAACACACGTGTCCACGACGAGAGGCACCGTGGCACATGTCAGTCGTACACGAAAACGGGAAGTCCACGACGCCCGTGCGTAACTGCGTCCACTAAGTTCCCAATTTTCTAGCTTATAGTCGTTCGTTATTTTTTTCGTTCTTTTCCCCCGTACAGCCTCACCCTCTTTACGGAACCTGTCATCGGGGTTCTTTATGCTTTTTACGGGGACACACGCGCGCACACACACATGCATAGAAACAGATACACACGTATACACGCACTCATACACATACACTGTCGCACGTACAGTCGGGAGAGATTTATTTTCGCGCGTGTACATTACTTATATATATATATAGTCGGGGCTACGCCGGGAGATCGGGCAAGAGCAGGAGAAAGTGAGTACGTGAAAAAGAAAGAGCGATATAATGGAGGTGGATCGGGCAAAAATAAATATCAAAACAAAAAATAAATAAATAAATAACGGTCGGGTTCCCGAGAAAGCATCGCGCGCCCTGGCCTCGATATTGATATTGGCGCGGGGCGACGTTCGTTCGCGATAAATCGCGCAAAATCACTTTATGAATTATATACACGTGTACATGTACCGTGTCGCGTATACCCATTAGCTCAATTGTATCATGATAATATTATATTTCGGGTATTTTTGTACCATGTAGTTAGCTTTATATATATATATATATATATATATATATATATATATATATATATATATATCGCATGATCAGTTTTAAGAAAAGAAAAGAGGTGAAAGTTGCCATGTTGATCGGCAAATTAAGCCGAATACGTTTAAGCGAAAAAACGACCGCTCGTCGTCGTTATGGAAATATTACAGTCGTGCGCGCACGCGCATTATCTATAATATACGTATATATTGTATTATATATTTAGAGAAATCGATGTCTCGAGCCAATTCGAGAGACCCGAGGAGGAGGAGGAGGAGGAGGGAAGCGAGGGTGGAGGTCTGGAGGAGGAGCAAAAAAAAATCAAATTTGTTTAAATACAGATAAAACATCCCCCCTTTGGCAAACGCCTCTGGAATGGTGATTTGGAGGGGATGGGGAAGGTATCGAGCCCCGAGCGAGATTCCGTAATACACGTAGGAGAATCGAACCGGGTAGGATGGGACGAAAAGTCTCTCGCTCCGGAGGGTCAATCGAATTCTCTCCCTCACTGACTCTCTCTCTCTCTCTCTCTCTCTCTCTCTCTCTCTCTCTCTCTTTCTCCCTCTCTCTCTTTCTCTCCCTTGCTGTACTCGTTGGATGCTTATCCTACTTCGGTCAACGTGAATAAGGGTTCACTGATGGAGAGAGAAATCGCCCACCCTTCCTCTTCGACCTCACTCACATCGGAATTCCATGTTTACGTAAACAGATAGATGGGCGGAGTAGAGCGAGTCTCTGAAAATCACTCTCGGGTACGTTGTACATATTCTCTCTCTCTCTCTCTCTCTCTCTCTCTCTCTCTCTATATATATATATATATATATATATATATATATATATATATATATATATATATAGATGACGATGTAACGAGCACGTAAAAGAGCAGTGATGAAAGAGAGAGGGAGAGGGAGGCATAGAAAGAGAACGAAACGCTCTTGGTAGGAAGGAAAGGGTTGGAGGAGATGAGAGTAAATGGAAAACAAGCGAAGCCGCACGCATGCACGCGTTTCTGACATGGCGAAAGTTCGCGCTTTTCGTGCGACGACCGACGACGACGACGACGACGACGACGACGACGACTACGAAGAATGAAGAGACGAGGACCGACGTAGACGCGACTGGACTAAAAATAGAAATGAACAAATTGCCGGACGAGTGACTAATGCGTTTCGGTTGTTGTTTTCTCTTGGGGATTACTTCTGTCTCGCTCTCTCTCTCTCTCTCGCAACTCAAAGAGCCGACAGACCGAGTGCCTCATCGCCCACCCGAGTGCTAATAAATTACGCCCTCTCTCTCTCTCTCTCTCTCTCTCTCTCTCTCTCTCTCTCTCTCTCTACTAGGTCTCTCTGTCTCCCTGACTCTCCGTCGCCCTCTTCCGTGGACACGAAAGATGATAGAGTCGAGAGGAGGGAAAAAATCCAAAGCGACGGAGAGTAAGAGAAAGACAGACAGACAGAGCGAGAGAGAGAGAGACAGAGAGGATAGAATTCTCGACTCCACAAGACTCTTCGTATATCTACAGTGCGCCAGGCTCGATTCGCTTTTTTTTCTCGGCCCTTCCTTCTCGCCACGTTCTTCATCCGCGATTTTCGTGTTTCTCTACCTCTCTCTCCCTCCTCCTCTCCTACTCACTCTCTCTCTCTCTCTCTCTCTCTCTCTCTCTCTCTCTCTCTCTGTCCGTTCTTCTGCATTCCTCCTCTGCGCTTTATTGTTATCCGTGCGAAGTGGTGTTTCCGAGCAGCTCCCTGCCTGCCTGCCCCCCCAACCCCTTTTGCTCTGCATTCCTGCGGGAGAGGTATCGCCGCGTCGTGGATTCACAATGAGGCCGATTTCTGTGGCGCGTTCGTGCGAACGTTGCTAATAAAAGCGTTTAGAATATTTGAACGGGGGACGCTAGTATTATATATATATATATATATATATATATATATATATATATATATATTTCGTACGTTCGTTCGAGTTTTATTTATTCAGATTCAAATTATTCTCGCGTATTAATAATAAATTATCAGTTTGTGTGTATGTATGTATATATATACGTTTTATTTTTTTCTTATTGGAGCAGACTTCAAGATCTGAATGCAATCTCATTCGAAAGAAAATGTGCGTTTGGGAGGTCTATGGAGTGGCTCGGTTGGTAGAGCGAAAGACTCCTGAACTCGTTGGATCCCAGTTCGAATCCCGAGACATCTGAAACGGGGCGATCGGGGAGGGACTAATTTTTTCCAGCTATTCTTTTCAAAAAGTCGTCGTTAACAATGTTAAATTATAATTGAGAGAAAATAATAATAATTATTATTGTTATCATTATACATAGCACTGCGGTATCTCCGACGCCTGGAAATGTCCCACGCGTCGGTCGCAATTATAGTGCAAGATCAAATCGAGCTTTCAGCATCGTTGATGGGCTTCGAATGACCTACGTCATCATAGAAGCACATCTGGTATACGAACTCGGATAACTTCGATAATTTTTTAGAATCCGCTTTCGCGTTTTTTTCTTTTGTACGTTAAAAATTGCGCGAAAACAGTACCGAAGCACGATTGAAATTTTCTCAATTGTAATTTTTTATTGTCCAAGCGTCAAAACGGCCTAATATGTGTATTTTGAGAGTGAGAAAAGACAATTGAAAATGCGAGAGAAATGCGTTATGAAAACCATTATGGCCAAAGCGAACGATGACAGTACATTACGTCTCGCGACCGTAAAAAAAAATCCATCCAGCTTCCACCAGAAATAGCCAGCCTGGGCGTCTGAGTATATTGAATCTAAAATAAAAGAGAAATAACATGAAAAATTTGAAAGAGGACAAAAGTCAAGCCCGTGAAAAGTCTTTCGGGCGGGCGTGCTTCATATCGCAGCAGATAAATATTTGTTTAAGCGTACGAAAAACATTAATTCCGATAACGCGTGCTTTTTATTTGCGCACGACTACCTCGACTAGGCAACTGCAAAAAGGAAAACTTAAGAGTTTTATTACATCGCGTGTCGATCGGATAGATTCATTGATTACAGCGGATGGCTTTATATATAGCCGTGTGCCGTGATTGATCGTCGATCGATATAACCTATAAGTATTATTTCATTTTCTTCCACTGCCATCTTGCTTAAGCGAAAGCCTCGTTCCAAGAGTTTTTTTTTTATTCCTATTATTCTACATCGATACCACTGTGCTCATGATAAACCAATACGCATCAACCATTTTCATCCGGATTGACTTTTGCACTTTCTCAAATTTTTCGCATTATTTGCTTGGAATATATTCTTACGACCGAAGGCTGCTTCAATGGCGCTTCAACGAATTTTTTTTCTTTTTTATTTTAATAATCGCGACGTCGTCTTACATTTAAATTTAACCGATGATTTTTTTAATTAGTGTCTTTAACGAACGTATTGCAACGATACAACTGTCCGGCCAAAAACATCGACAACTCTGTGTAATATATCGATTGCACAGAAAAAGTTTTAGGCGACCTTGGGAGAAGCGCGTGAATAACTTCTATTCCTCGAAGAAACGAATTTTAAACAATATTTGAGGGAATTATTTACTCCTTATTACTGTGTTCATTCGTGCTTATATTATAGAGATTGGCTCATCTATAAGATGGGCAAATATTTAGAATAACCAGTTAATATTTTGAATTAAAACTCGTAAAGCAACTCGTTACCAATTTATCAAAAATAATTTTGCAATTAGTTATTTATCATAATATAAAGACATTGATGATAAACATTACTCAGGGGAATTTTGAATGCTCATCGTAAATCCGAATTCAATTATATAAAATATTATCAAAAAATTATCAAAACAATTATCAAAAGATTATCAAAAGAAAAAGTTTTACATCGATTTTATGAAATGACTAATTGAACAAATAAATTTTTTCTTTAAACTAAAACGTCGAACACTTTTATAAGGTGACAAAGTTAATTTACAAGTTTTAATTAAAAATAATTTAAATTCTTTTACATTTCACGAGGAGTGAGTCAGAATAAATATATTAAAAGAAAAGATGTGAAAAAGTGTATTGAACATTTCAATTGTGTTTTAAATTTACGAAAGTTTAATACCGAATTAAAATAAATTTTA
Source organism: Sycobia sp. Sy_11 (assembly GCA_018907035.1). Classification (NCBI taxonomy): domain Eukaryota; kingdom Metazoa; phylum Arthropoda; class Insecta; order Hymenoptera; family Epichrysomallidae; genus Sycobia; species Sycobia sp. Sy_11. The sequence goes on from JACCIC010000293.1 coordinate 476,957, forward strand.
TTATTGTTCAACACTATTCTGGCTGAATTTTCGAATTTCTTCATGCGTTTAATTCAAAGTGGTGAAAGAATATTTTCGACAAGCAAACGTTGAGGATTGGTTAATTTTCGTAAATTTTTGGCCATTTACGTGCCTAAGTTATACAATCCAAATTGTAAAATAAATAAAAATTTTTTTCAAAAATTGTAATTATATATATATATATATATATATATATATATATATATATATATAAATACACTTGGCATTTTAAGAATATACAAGAAACACTTTCTGGAACAAGTTTGTCTGCATGTATAGGTGTATCTGTATGTATATAATTTTATTTCCAAGGGATTAATATATATGAGTGTATTAAACATGTGTAATAAATATGTATATACACGTCATTTATAGTACACGCAAACTTATACGCACGCGGTGTCTTCCTCGGGGCAATAAAAATCGCGGCGTAATAATTTATTTAGCAGCGGCCGAAGATTTCGCGAATATTTTTCGCATGCGTCTTCTCTTCTCCTCGTCCCTCCCCCCCTCGATTTATCGATACCTCGCGTCGGCCGTCGTCGCGCTCGATTTCTCCTCTTCTCCATCTTTATAATCACGCGTTCGCTCGAAGTAGCCGCGCGCCCACTCTTCCAGGTGTATTTTAGAAATTAAGTAGCCACCCCCCTCCGTCGTCCCCTCCCCCGCTCCATTGCTCTAACCTTTTCTCTCTCTTTTTTTTTAACGCTCCGACGTTGATACATCGGCTTATATTTATGACGCTCCTCTGTTTGCTCGTTTTAACGCGCAGTATATATATATATATATATATATATATATATATATATATATATAATATATATACATGCACACACACCTTTTTAGTACGGTCTTGGTTTATATAAGACGCGCGTCTCTCCCTTCGCTCCCCTCGCTTCTACGCGACGATGCGCGCGCGCAGTTCTTTTTTTCGTCTTTTTTTTTGTTTTTATGGAAAGATCGTTTTTACGCCGCGTCACCATCTCTCCCTCTCTCGCTCTCTCTCTCTCTCACTCATTCTCGCGCACGCGAATCTGGAAAAACACGGCGTTGCTTTTACAATAGATCGCCGATAGCGCGGATATATCTTCGCTCGTCTCGCGCCGTTTTACGATTATGATAGTTTCCCCTATATATATATATATATATATATATATATATATATATATATGTATATATATATATATGTATGTATGTATGTATGTATGTATGTACGTAGGTATGTACGTAGGTATGTAGGTATGCACGTATGAGATGCCCGCGTTTTATCTGGTAATATATATTCAAGCCGCGTCCGGTATAAGTATAATTTTATTTAGTTTTTCTCCCCTGCCAATTTTATATATATATATATATATATATATATATATATATATATATATATAGCGCGCGGTCGCTGCTCTTCGCATCGCTTTTATATTTATCGGCGTTGTAAATAACGCATCGTCGGGCTTTCTATACGCGTAAAACTTCGTGTAAATATTAAATTTCATTAAAGTTAAGGGATGTAGACGGGAGGGGAGTGACTGTATAAGGGAAGGAAAGCGACGTCTACCGCCGTCGCCCGATTCCAAGTTGTTTATGTGCAAAACCAATTTTACGCGGGGAAAATTGAAATTCTATAAAGTGCCACGTCGAATATTATAATGGATTTGAAATTTATCGTCAATGATCCGTCTTTCAAAAGAGCGGTAACGTCGATTCCGTTACGTTTCAACAATAACAAAAATTCAACGGTATACAGCGTCGAGCTCATTGTATCTACAAGGTTAATGCACTAATAAATGTGCATCTGTGAGGCGTGATAAAGTTTTTTTTTAACGGCATTACCATTCAAAAAAGGCAACCTGTTCTTGGATGAATTTTCTTAATTGCTGCCATTCATAAAAAAAAAATTTACTGAAAGAAAATTTTTTTTTTATCCACGACACACATAATTGAAAGAAATATCAAAAGTGCCCCGACTACGCTGAAAAATTCTATCAATAATATAGTCCACATATGACTCTCGCGAGCAAAATCAAGGGAAGCGCAATTTTTCAGAAAGCAAATGATAATTTCATCAAAGACAGTGAATCATTTAAAAATCAGCGCCTCCTCAGCAATACTTTTATGTGATATTTCTCAGCAATTGCAATCGCTCGTCAAAATAATTTGCAATCAAGTAAAATTTTCACTGTGTAACGAATCACCGCTTACAGTGAAACAGATGCATATATATATATATATATATATATATATATATATATATATATATATACACACACATACACACACACGTTCTATAACTATTTTTTAACCTCGACCTATAATCACGAGTTAACTTTATACCCACGGAGATCGTTATATATACAGTGTAGCTGAAATGACGGACTTAACTCGTCGTAATATTATTTTATATCTAACTTCTTATCTGTATACTTAAGTTTATCGAACCTGTAAACGCTTTAATGATAAAGTTTATGAACACGGCTTTATAATATAGTTATGGTTCATTTTAATTTTTTTCTAGAATTTCACTTTCCTTGTCACATAAAAAGTAAATAATGAAAAAACCGGTTTTTTTTTCGTAAAAAACAATGTGGGTGAATCTTGAAATATAATTTCAGACGGAGTAGTAAAATACAGAGACGAATTAATGACCCAGTATTTCTCCGAATAACGTTCATTATTCACCAAAACAAAAAAAAATAAACGGAGCTTTGTTGGACATTACAAATAAGGACTAAAATCGTTTTAATCCTAATTTCTGTTCTCGTAACGCCTCCCTACAAAAAGAATACAAATCACTCTTATCCTCGTGCGTTTATATATATATATATTGTCGTACCACATAAGAATATAAAGTTATACTCGTTGTTAGCTTTTTACCTCCCTACGATAAATTACCGGAACGTATAAATATTTCCGGGCAAATTTAACGATTGCATTTTCCCCGCTCTTCGCATCGCTCTCAATAATTCACGCAACTCGCCCCCCCCCTCCCTCGCGCCGGCCTCGCAATTTTCCTTTCCGCCGCTCGCATTTAAATACATATCTGAAACTGACAATCTTTTATATCGAGGCGAGCTTCCATGCACACACACACACACACACACATATATACATATACAATATATATTTTTCCCCTTCGAGAGAGCGTAAATTTCGCTCTTCTCGCATTATATTATTGATATTAGGCGAGAGAGACAGAAAGAAAGCGAGATACTTCTCTCGGCCAAATTAACATCCATCCAATTTCTTCGTTTTTTTTCTTTATCTCTCTCTCTCACTCCATCCCTTCGTCGCACATAACCCGCGCATGACAAACTGCTACCATGACTCTCCCCCCGATAACCGAATCCGCCGAAAGTTCCTTTCCCCCGCTTCACCCCCCCCCCAGCGCCCTGCCACTCTTCCTCTACATGTATGCAGAGCGGCAAAAAAATCAACGGCATATATAGTAACAGAGTCGAGATCCTTTTATTATACATGTAGGCGTATAACTGTACCGCTTGTTTCCTTCACTTTTTCTTCTTCTATCTCTTCTTCTTCTGCATCTTCTTCTGCCACTTCTTTTCTACTTGTGCCACGCGCGCGATTATTCGACAAAGGAGCCATAAAACACCGAGGAGTCCCTACCACCTCCACCCCCGGTGTCCCCCTGCCCTTGACGCTTTCCCTTTTTGGATTTCCCGCATTTGTGCGGCGGCGTCCGGGCGACGTTGGTCGGGGTGAACATATATAAATCACGCGGGGATTTTTCCGTATACGTTTATATGGATCTGTGTGTGTGTTGTGTGTGCGCGCGCGCGTGTGTGTGTGTGTGTGTGTGTGTGTAAGTGCGGGCGCGCCCGCGCGCGCGTATAAGCGGCCGGCAGCGAGTGCCGTCCGTTTTTTTCAGCTCTCGCCCCGATACTTACTTGCTAATACCGGAACGGAACGAGCAGGGGCAGTTCCTTCGTTCCTTCCAGTGCTATCTCTCTCTCTCTCTCTCTCTCTCTCTCTCTCTCTCTCTCTCTCGCTCTCCCCCCGCAACTCATGCCGCTCCACACCGTTACGCGCTGTACATCGTCGGCTGCTGCTTCTTTTTCTTTTTTTCGTATACATATACTCTTCTCTATCCTCCGTCTGTGCCTGTACGCGCGCCCGTGTGTATTCTAGGATTTTTATTTTGTCTCTTTTATGTTTTCCCATATACGCTAGGAAGAGAGCTAACCTCCCTCCGTCTACGCCTCTCCTTATAGAGAAAATCCTCGACTATCCAGGGGAGCAGTGAAGGAACTCTCTCCGGGTTACTTCCCTCCCTCTCTCTCTCTCTCTCTCTCTCTCTCTCTCTCTCTCTCTCTCTCTTTCGAGGTCGAGCCAAACCGCTGGCTGACTCGTCGCTCTTTTTTCGCGGAGGGTCGCGTGAGAGCTAGTATGTGTATATATATACAAGCGTCGATTTTGCGGCTCTGCCGGAGGATTCCTTAATTTTTCAGGCTTTTTTCTCCCACCCCACGCATACCCATCTCTCTCTTTCTCTCTCTCTCTCTCTCTCTCTCTCTCTCTTTCACTCTCCGTATATAAGGGATAAACGACCGCTACGGGAGCGAGGAGGGAGGGGGGTTCGAGCGTTTTTTTCCCCGCTGTTGTGAAATGTGAGCCGAAAGTAGGGGTGCGTTTATCTATTAGGGTGACTTTTATCCCGCGGCTTTGGAGATCGTTACTTTTTTCTGTCTCCTCGACTTTCTGGTTTTTTTTCTTCTTCTTGTTTCTCGCGTATAAAAAGTAAATTTTGAAATACATTATGCGTACGTAAGTATCCTGTAATGGGCTTTAAGCTGCGCCGGGTCGGTAAAAAACAGAAAATCCGTTATAAATCACAGGTGGGCGGTGGGGATTGTTTTTTTTTACCCTCCAAAGTCGATATTACGCCCGTATTATATTTTGTACTGATTTGCGAGTAAAATAGAGACGCAAACGTTTCTTCGCATAAGAAAACACGCACAATCCACATTTTTTCTAAAGAATCTTGGGCGCGTCTAATGTCCATTTATAAATGATTCGTCAAGGACTCACGCACAAATTACACGTATATAAGGCTTTATGTCGAATGTGTTGCGACCCTCCTTCGTTTTGGAAATTTTGGAAATAGATTTTTTATACATATCTTTCTATATTAATTATCGCCTATATCATAATAAAATACCTCGATAAATTGTCTTGGATAACTTTAATACGACGATTAAAAATCAACTGATTCAATCGCATGTGTTACTTGAATTCTTCAAGATATAATTATCCATTCGATGTATCTATAATATACTTTCTTTTTTGCTGCGAATGAAAAACAGCGGTATAATTGGTGCGTCTAAAGTGGAAAAATGAAATTTTACGCGTTCAGATGTAACAGCGAGGTTCCATTTCCATTACGAGAAGACGGAATATCTATCCTCCTGATACAAATTGTATATTCGTAAGAAAATACTCTGAAAAATACGTTATTTGCACCTATTCAGTATATATATATATATATATATATATATATATATATATATTTATATATACATAATTACATCAATTAAACAATTTTTCCTACAAAAATATCATTATCGATGTTCGAATCAGTATGAACTTTTGTCAAACCTCGCTTCTCTACGTACTACTAACCATTCGCTTCACGTCCAGCCTAATGGAAAAACGTGCGTTCGATGCGAGGCTTCGATGCGCTACTTATGTATATGTGTGTCTCTCTCTCTCTCTCTCTCTCTCTCTCTCTCTCTCTCTCTCTCTATATATATATATATATATATATATATATATATATATATATATACATGTACATATGGACGCATGTATAGAGTATGCTATAAATTAATGCAAGGGGCATTCGACGTACGTGCTTGTGCGTTACACGGATACGCTGATGCAGGGACGACAAACCGAGCGATACGCGACGGGAACATTTATATTCGATCGAATACATTTTATACGGTGATCTCCCAAATTTCTCTCTCTCTCTCTCTCTCACTCTCTCTATCATATCATCGTATCATACGTTTATAGAAAGGAATAGGGATGATTCTGTTAGTTCCGGTTTAACAAAAAAACAACCACTGAATTCAATGCTATGAAACTCGAAACATGGACTCTGTATCATTTTCGAAAGGACATAGGATATATATATATATATATATATATATATATATATATATTTGAAATTCAACCAAAAAATGATTGCAAAATAGGAAGCTACGGTGCTATAGGCACCAAACGCTAGAAACCAAGCTTTTCGTTCAAAACCTATAATTTTACAGTTATTGTAAGCAAACTATCAAATAAACATTTCCTTTTTTTCAGTTTCAAATATTTGAAAGATATAATTTAACTAAATATATGCTACAGACAAAGAATACTACCTCTACAAGACAGGAGAATTGATTCCTGGTAATAGATTTCGAAATATTTACTTTTTTTAATTTAATCAAGAGAGTATATAATCACCGATGGCCTTGTTTTTTTTTTTAATTTTAATTCAGTAAATGTCAATGAGAACGAAATTACGAATTTCATTATGTTCGACGACTTCAAGTATGCGACGGAATTGTGTTTCTCCAATTTGTTCGCGCATTTAACGACATCTATCGAAAATAATGCATATAGATGGAAATCAAAACGGAACATATGATATTCCAAAGCTGAAGGAGAAAAACAACAAATGCATTGTGCATTGTACGCTGAGCCCCGAGCTGCACTTACTGCGCGCGGGGATTCGACTGTAAAATGACAGAAGTGACCTCGTCTTGGTCTTTGTATATTCGCACAGGAGTCCGGTCAACAGGTGCGATTTGGCCGAGATACCGGCCTAGAAACTTAAAAAATGTCAGCCAAGCACCCAAGCAATCGTGGCGGGTCTATATATATATATATATATATATATATATATATATATATATATATGTATGTATGTATGTATGTATGTATGTATGTATGTATGTATGTATGTATGTATGTATGTATGCATGTATGTATGCAAATACCATACTGGGATATTGTCAAAACGATACTCAAAGTCACACGTATAATGCAAATTCATTGTAAACTGGATAGTAGTGCCCATTAGCATCGGCATTTTTATTGCTAATGATTTGTTCATTTTCTATAAGAATAAAAATACATATATTTATTATATAATATGTGCATTCTGGTTTTTTTATTGAATTTATTATATCTACAATTAGACGTCTGGAGTATTAATATCATACATATCTGTATTTTGTAAAATTATATTTCATAAAATTTTCTTTTGCTTTATATATATATATATATATATATATATATATATATATATATATAAGTATGTATGTGTGTATGTACACAATATTAATTCAATTGTACTTAAGAAAACCATTAATTTTCTGTTATAGGTGAGTCGTATGCTCGTAACTGGTCCCATTAGCTACTGGACATAATCCTGTAAGTAAGTACAATCTCGTAAATACTGAATAGCTTTCTTGAACAATTTGACGGAACTATATATATCCCATTACATACATCATATTACATATTGCGTATTTCGTAACTTATCGATCTCTCTCTCTCTCTCTCTCTCTCTCTCTCTCTCTCACTCTCTCTCTCTCTCTCTCTCTTTCTCTTTCTCTCATACCTGACTGCAATTTTTACGCCTCGAATTGAAATTTTTCACGCACGGTCATCTCGAAAATGAGACTATATATCCTGGAAATTCGACTATATATATATATATATATATATATATATATATATATCTTGGAATTTCGATAATTTTCGAGAACATCGAAAGTCGCCGCGATCAGAACTACGGTGTAGCGACTGTAATTTAATGCCGCCTCCGCGCTTCCATCCCAACCCCAGCGCCGAGGCACCATTCGACCCGTTTCCTGCGAGGTTCCGCTCGCGCCGTGGCTTATTTATACGCCGCGAGTGTGCTTTCTGGTTCTCCCCCCCCCCTTCCCACTCCTACCAGGCGCGCGTACTCGTCGCGATGATGAGGATGGAATTACGCGCCACGCGCCGTGTAACTACCTCTATGGTGTTGGATATATATATGTATATATATATATATATTGGATTTGCGGGCGCACGCGCTTTTGTTGCAAAATCGTCCTTTTGTATGGGGGCATTGCAAGGAGGGGAAGGTAATTCGCGTTTTGGATCGCTGAATATTATACGGTGGATTGCTCGGTATATATATAAATATATATATATATATATATATATATATATATATATATATATATATTACTATTCGTTACATGTGTTCGGTTTCAATTATTATTTGCTGGATGGGACGTGGCTATTGTTGAATACACAATGCGCCTCCATCAGCCCATTTTATTTTAACGTATAGAAGGGAAATTCGTATACCGTATACATGAAATCCTATATAGATTCACGCGTTGTTACGTTTATATATATATATATATATATATATATATTATATATATATATATATATATATATATATATATATATGCGCGCGGCAGTAACGCCGATGTAAATCATCATCCAAATAATTTCCTCAACTTTGCCGAGGCATAATTTTATAAAAATGAAATTCGGTCGAGTCTTTGTTGAAAGTAAATAGCTATATATTTATTTGCGATGTGTAAATATATTTCTTCCTTTCGTAAGAAATGGTAGCGTGAACTTTATTACGTATTTATTGAATGTCGTTTATTCTTCTTATGCAGACTAAACGACTATTAGAGTTTACGAAACTGCTTTTTCATTTCAAAAAACAATTGTATGAGATTTGCATATATACTTCGAAAATACAAGATTTTTATTATATCCATTTCCATAAATAATTTTTTTAAGTAAATATTTAATAAATTAGATTGATAATTATAATTTTTTTTAATAGATGCATTAGAACATAGTAATTTTGTTTTTGGTGTTGATGTTTCGGTACCTATACGTGAAAATAATTTAATCTACTACACTCTTGCTACTTAAGTTATCAACAAAAAATCATAGAACGCATGAAAATTTTTAAAATATTTTAAAATAATAAGTGTGATATGCCATATTTATGCAAAATAATGTCATTAATGTGAAGAAAAAGATTGTGAAATACTATCAAACTGTGCAATAAGTATAATATTTCATTTAATGACATCGCGAGATAAACTAAATATAGAGATAATTAAGATGTGTGAAACGAATTAATTATTAATATTATTACAATGTCAAATTATTATTAAACATTACTTATACTTGCAGATAGTTATTTCGCCTTACTCCTTATATTTCTGTAATTTACTTACTCTCTAATAAACGAATTAACCTCGGAATTAACAGTCTCATTGAGTGTGTGTGTGTATGTATAGAAGAAAGAAAACAAACACAAGGCTTATTTGTAAATAAAGCATTGTGTAACGCTATAACCTCGCGAGCGCGCGCGAACTCAGTTAATGGCACATTTATGCCGCACGCTACTTTTCATGCATTACAGCAGCAGTATATAGATACCGCGGCAGTTCTCGATCGCAGGAACGATCGAGAAAACCTCGGGTATAGAAAAGTCGCAATGGGGCGATTATTTTTATGGATTTTAACCGCTCTATTCGGTTTGTGGAATTATGTATATTCATTAATTTCTCAAGTACCCCCCCCCATTGATATTAAAATTTTGCGTCAGATTATCATTTATATACGTATACATATGTGTATATATATATATATATATATATATATATATATATATATGCATATATATTGTGAAGAAAAAATACAAAAAACATCTGACAATTGAAATTAAATTGAATCGTTTTACAACTATTTGTCAGTCAAGAAACTTAAAATTGAAACCGTCAGAAATTATCCTTTAACTTAATTTTATATCTTCTACTTAAAA